>WAAD01019646.1:153788-167237 GCA_013389945.1 Fregata magnificens
ACACTCCCGCCCAGCTTGGTATCATCTGCAAACTTGCTGAGGGTGCACTCAATCCCCTCATCCAGATCATTGATGAAGATGTTAAACAAAACTGGCCCCAGAACTGAGCCCTGGGGAACAACGCTCATGACCGGCCGCCAACTAGATTTCACTCCATTCACCACCACTCTGTGGGCTCAGCCATCCAGCCAGTTTTTCACCCAGTGAAGGGTATGCCCATCCAAGCCGTGAGCTGCCAACTTCTCCAGGAGAATGCCATGGGAGACCATGTCAAAGGCGTTACTAAAGTCCAGGTAGACAACATCCACAGCCTTGCCCTCATCTACTAGGCGGGTCACCTGGTCATAGAAGGAGATCAGGTTGGTCAGGCAGGACCTGCCTTTCATGAAGCCATGCTGACTGGGCCTGATCCCCTGGTTGTCTTGCAAAAAAATTATCAGTATTTTTGACTTTTCATTGAATTACTATGCATTGAATGGATATGCAACTGGGACAGTTGATGACAGCAAATATATATTTTACATTGTAACTGCAATAGGCTCTCTTTATTCTGTGATAATGTCCCTCTTATGGTAATAAATGCTTTAATTTTTAATATAATGGGGACATTCTATCAGAAATGAAGTTTCAGCAATATAAATTTCAAGAGTATAAAACTTTGTTTTCTTAATCCAGTCAGAACCTGAATTGCAGAAGGAAACAAAAAGCAGTTGTTTTAAGCTACAGTAAATTGTCTGTTATGCTTTGGGGTTTAATAATTCGGGAAACTGAAAGTTTTCCCAAGTCACTTAAGCCAAGTCTCAGAGTAACATGGGAAAAAAAAAATCCACTAAACCTCCAGGGACAGCATGTAATGCCAAGTTTGCAAATTTAAGGGAACAATAGTGATAAATAAGGGGGTCTTGGTTTTTTTTTTTTTTTTTTTAACCCTGAATAATTCCTGGTAAATACTACTTGCATTTTGCTTAGACTACAACGACCAGGCTAGGACCAACTCTGACTGTAGTAGAGATGAAGGAAGGAGAAAGCAGAGAGAGTAGAAAGGAGGGAGCTACAACTTTTAGGAGTAACAAGCTAATAGAATAGTTTATCAAGTCTTACTTTTTATGATAACTGTTCTCTTATTCGCAAGTGTCTGAAATGGTCAATATTTAATATCATCATTAGGAAACTAAACTAATCTCGGCAACTTCAGAAATTTCAAGGGAGTTTATTTGGTCAAGGCAAAAACCAGACAAGAATAAAAACTTACGGTAATTGGTAATTTTTTTAAAAAGTTTTTGAATAAATAAAATTGCTACTTGTTACAGGCATAGTCCACAAACATCAATATCAACAAACAACTCACTAAAAACAAACCACTTGTACTTAAAACATTAGGCTAAAGTTAGAATACTAAGATAAATTCCCACAGGTTAATAACTGGGACCAAAACCAGAAGAAAATTATCTTCGTGCACAGCACAACTTAAATATAGCCTTTAAAAATACCACTGATTTAATGAAAGAGGAAAAGGCTGAACTTAAGTAAGACATACGGCCAACAGCTGCTTTTCACCATAGAACCAACAAATAACTTTATAAGTGCTGAAAAAACTCAATGGCTCAATTTCCATTGAAGATTTGCCATGCAAACAAGAAAACAGAAAAATGCCTCATCAGTAGATAGAGAGCTTCAGAGTGTCAAGACAATTACAGCATATCCAGGTACAAAATGAACTTACTATAAAAAAGGTGCTGTTATTTATCACACAAACAAAATTGGTCTCAACCGATACATCAGGACAGTTTAAGGAACTGCATAAAACATAAAAGGCTCAGTCCTGCAGTACCTATTTCCCACCATCTCCACTATGAAGTACAGATATGCAGTATCTCATATTTGGTGTGTTTTCCTTACAGAATTTTGCCCTCCCTAGCTGTTACTGTTTGGGTTACGACCAAATTCTGTTTAATTAAATTACTGCTACATCTCCGACATAGCATCCAAGACTTGGATTTAAACTGAAAAAATATTTCCTGAAATAGAATTATACAGAACTAAACGCTTCCTGCCAAAATAATGAAAGTCTTGGTTCCAAAACCTTCACAAAACCCCAAAGATTAATTTAAATTAAAAAAGCTTCTGCAAGGAAGATGCAAGAGGATGCAAGGAAGGAATATCTGAAAACAAATCTAGGGTTTTTTTCCAATAAGAAGGCCTTTTCCACGCATGTTTTCTCTTAAAGAATATTAAACAAATGTCAGCTGAAGGGCTTTCTGTACATGGCCAGAGAAAGCACAAGCAAAGGGAAGCACGTTATGCTGATCAGCTGCATAGAACCCTTTACTGTGACATTAGGATTACTTCAGCAACATTACTTTTTGGTTTGAATGGGATGGGGGGGGGGGGGGGCAGAAAAGGCATTGGTTGGTTAGTTTGGGAACATTTCTTCTCTCTTATTAAGAGGCCGCAGCTTCACAGCTAGGATTACTTCTTTTCCTTCTCTCTATCCAGCCTTTTCAATGTCTTTTCCCAGTCAAACCGGAAGCAGGGGAGTGAAAGGGACGGCTTCTCTCCAGCTCAAAAAGCTTGGCCCGTGGCAGAGGCATTTGCACCAGAATTTGAGAGACAGTTCAATTCTTGGCTCTGCCAACAGACTTCCTGCATGTCCTTAAATCCCTTTGTGCTTTAATTCTCCCTGTGAGAGACAACAATGATTTCTTTGTTCATCTTATCAGCTGTAATTTTTTTCCAGTGGAAAAACTGTCTGCTCTGTGTGATAATGTACATACACACACTGTATTTAACAGTATGAGAGTTTAATCTTGATTAAGGTATTTAGGTAGAATTGTAAAATACTAGAAAAAAAGTCACAGATAACATATGACAAATATATATTGTTCCTCTGGGGGACAGGAGGGAGAATATGAGAAACACAGACTATGCTGAGTGGTAGCTTTATATTCCTGCCATTTTATCACTGAATTATACAATCATGAAAATGCATCTTATCCGCTCCTCAAAAATCTATGTCATTTTGAAAAAGAAAAAAACTCTGTGCTTATCACATCAATCTAATTTATAAACATTCTGACAGAACTTGAAAAGTGCTAAGTGCTCCATCACCAAGTACACAACTCCACCCTCTTTTTTCTTTTTTTTTTTTTTCCTTTTTTTTTTATTAAATTGCTCATATTCTACTGTAAACATCAACCTGAAAGATCAGATACCAATTGAAAAAATACCACCTGGTATTTTCATCTACCTGTACAAAACCACATTCTTCTCAGATCCCTCTTTTCCTGCCCGACAGGGATTCCTATTGTGTTATCACTGGATTATAGAAGAGAAATTTGAATGCAACAGCCATACAATCCAAACCCCACAGCATTTGACACTGTATAAATATCTGACTTAGCTCAGTCCAGCTATACTTGTCGTAATAAAGCTTTCTACACAGAAAAAACCCTGACATAATTTTTGGCTTTATTAATGAATACTTTAAGATTTACACATTATATTTTGTGTTTTATGTAAGTTTTATTCTGGTATTTCATCTGCCCATTGAATCAACATAGGCAAATCCTATCCATTAAGGACTGAATGAAAACCCTTCTGTTTAGTGAATTGTGAAGTAGATGTTAGGCTTGGTAATTCTCTCCAGGAGAACAGCAAATACTTGTTAGGGAGACACAGTGAAAACATCCTCCATTTTTCCTCAAAAGCTAATGGTTACAAACTGTCACTATTTAAGAGGAGCTGGAGGAAAAGGACTGTTTGTCTTGGAGAGCTGTTTCTTTTTCTGATCTAAACCTGTGGATCACCTGGCAGAAGTCCAACTTCAGACTTGAATCCTCTTTCTTTACAGATATTCTGTAAAACAGAATTGTCACAGGTGCTCTATTTTTCCAAGAGCCCTGTTCAGTTTATGTAAAACAGTCCTTACAGATACAGTTACTTGGACATATACAACTTCTCACACGTGTCAAAGGAAAATTCTGAGCAGTTGTATAATTCTGGATCTCCTGCCTAGGCTTCAGGAATACATCCTGCTTACT
This sequence comes from Fregata magnificens, assembly GCA_013389945.1. NCBI lineage: Eukaryota > Metazoa > Chordata > Aves > Suliformes > Fregatidae > Fregata > Fregata magnificens. Next base: position 157,829 of record WAAD01019646.1, read on the forward strand.
TCCCAGCTAAAGAACACTCCTTGTCTGATTTTGAGCAATTCTTCCCTTGGTATGAGAACTGCCATGGTACAATTGCAATAAAAGGCAGTAGCGGAGCGGGGGGAAGTCAAACTGATCATGTGTTAAGAAAAAAATTACATATCAAAAAATTAGACATGCTCAAAAAACACAGAGGATTTTTGATTATGTCTACCTTCTGCAAAAGAGTGAATGACTCTTTGGCAGAAGGCAATGAAAGACTGCTCTTTAGCATCATCATATTATCTAGCTCTTCAAAACTAGAGAAAAACTTCAATAAACACCCTTAGGGAAAGGAAGGAGAAAATTACAACAGCTAGCTACACACAACCTGCAACACTGTGTCTACAAACCACTTAATGAGTTGATCAGCAACTAAGTGCTTTGTTTCTCTGTTCCAGGAACCTGGGACTGCAGGTTTGAGTGCTGCTCTATCCATACGGGTGCTTGTTTGCTGGGTTGGATGTCAGAGGAACAGATTTCATTTCTGTGCTGTGCATCTTCACCAGCAGAATAGTGACACACTGACTTGCACTAGTGCCAGCAATACACAGTGAAGGAAGATTTTTCCTGAGTGAATTCTGGGCCAGACTATGCAAGAATGGAACCACAGGGGAAACTAAAAACTTCAGCTTTTCTAAAGGTCTAGCAAAGGCTAATGTCACAGCTGGAAGAAGCAGCACAATGTTCTCTACAGTTATAGTGTTTTACTCCACCAGGACCAAAACATGTTTTAGACAACCCACTCCCCTGGTCCAGATATTACTTAATGCCAGAAAAATAATGTAATTTGTCACTTTAAATGTTGTGACACCATCATTATCTGTGCCTGAATGTCTACCGAAAAAACCAAATGAAAACAAAACCCACCACCAACAACAACAAAAAGTGGGCAGTTTTACTGATATAGTCTTAAAATGAGCAAAATAAATACTGTGAGAGCTGTTATTTGGGATTTTTTTTATACTGAATTATATCTCTCTTGCAATGAAAAGAGCAAGGAGTAAATAATGGATTATAATGAAGTTATAAATATCCCACATATTCTCCCACTGCTGCTAGCTCTTGGCTAGGATCCCAGGTCATTAGCGGATGTCTGTGATTCCATGTGAAAGGAAAGTAAAGAACAACAACACAAAATTAGTAAGTTTTATTGTTTAAGGCAGCAGGGACAAATATCAGTTCTCCGCTGTGTCTCTGAAAATAACTGCCCATTAATTTTGTGAGAAGACAGAGGATGGAGATGGAAAAAAGATTGTTCCTTGACTTTGTTATAAGGGGGTGGGAGGAAAAAGTAGTGATCCAAATTTTTCAGTAATTCAGTAAGGGTTGATAATCGTCTGTAATGCTCAAAAAACAGCACAACGACATTACCAAGATTAGATTTCTGCTTTTTCTGCCTTTTTTCCCCTTCAGCTGGAAATGGGTATTCTCTTTTCAGGTATCAGCTAATTTAAGTTGATATTTTTGCTATTAGATCATCAGTTCTTAAAATTACTATACTGGAAAACAATTCTTAAGCCTATAAAATATACTTTCCTAGCAATAAGCTCATTTCTCCACCTTCATAAGAGAGAGAGCATTGCCAGAAGAAAGTAAAAATGAAGCAAAAGATGACAAGACATTGAAATTACTAATTTAAATCAACAATTCTTTTAAAATACCAGCAGAAATTCTACAAGGCAGATTCCATTTGTAAAACTATCAGCAACAACTGAATTTCAACAGTACCCACACCTGATAGGCTTCATTTCATGCTGCTAAAAGTAAATTTCCTGTATTTGGCATTGTTTAATCTGGGTGAACCTTGCAAGTGCTCATGGAGTTCACCAGTGCTTGGTCTCAAACTGCACCTCAAATTTCAGTTTTTGACAATCACAATTATGACAGCTCTTGGAAAGATGTACAGTAACTGTTTCAATAAAGTGTGTCTTGAGTTTCATCTACATAAATACTATAAGCTAATAGCCAAATCTTGAAAAGCTGAAAACCCAGAAGTACTGATTTTAAGAGTTCCACTGAAAACTGATGCATAAAAAAAAAATTCCTTTTAGGCTTTAAAAGACTTTAAAAGGCACAAAAATGCAGCAATGAAAGTTACTATAACACAGTTTAATTTTTAAACTGATTTTTCACTGTCCAAGCTCAGAACATCAAAAATCAAATAAAAAGCAAGTACTATAAAATTTTCCACTTCATAGTCAACTGTATTATTAGCAACATAGGTAAAAAGGGGCTTCAGATTTATTGCAGCAATTTGTTTCCCTTTAAGTGTACAAGTAAATGCAGTCTTACCTGCCAAGGTTGGGATTAAAGAATCTGTATTTTGCATGCAGCAATCAGCAGCAGTTAAACAAAGAAAGGAGTGGCTTACCATGTTCTCTTATTCTGGTGTACTGGTTGTCTTATCAAATTCAGCTAGTGAAAAACAAATCCCTTGACTCAAGCTGTTACAGATGTATTGAAGGAAGAACCAACTTTTAACCTGATTCTACAATACAATATAGACATATATTTTGTTTATAATTTGGGATATTAAGCAAGGTGTAGCAGTATTTTTTGTTAATAAAGCAGTTCAGGTCATCTATAAACAACTTTTTATGATGTTACTAAAAGAACCAGAAGTGTTGCCACTTTAAGACAGAAGTCTGTATATTTAAAAGAAATTATGGCTTTATAATTGGAGGGATGAGAAGTTTTAAAGGACACTTATTAGGAATACACAGCAGTCACTTCTACTTTTGTCTTCCACAGGAAAGAGAAAAAAAAAAAGGTTGATTAATTTATTCCTGCTGGTTTCAAGCAATAGACTTAGGACTAAATCTGTTTCAATCATTAGAGGTATTTTGTTTTCTGATGCTTGTTTCCTTAAAATAAAGACATCAGCCCTACTTGCATACACGTAGATTTCATCCCACACTTATAAGAAGGGCCAACTTTCTTCATTAAGCACTGTTCACAAGGGAGGGATCTGCTATCACTGTTCTCACAGACCGACACACATACAATAGTGATGCTTCCACTGAGTAAGGCCCCTTACAGCAATGGGACCATTTTTACACCTATGTTTTGAAACACCTACACGACTGCTCAGAGTACTAAGTGTGCAATTGACTTCCATGAAAAGGATGTGAAGGAAAAAATCTACACACTTGTATGAGTTCAGATATCACTTCAATGTTTATTGAGAAGATCCAGAACCAGCAGTCAAATCCCCAAGCAAGTTTCTTGACTTTGGTTCAGCTCTTCAAAGATCCTTGCAGCATTAAAGTTTTTTTGGGGGTGGGTATTTATTGCATAGTAAAGAATGCTGTCTATAGTATGTCTCAACTTTAAAAAAAAAAAATGGTTTGGAGCTGTACAAGAGCCTCAGGAAAAAAAGTCCGTTCTAAATTTATATGGTTTCAGCAGTTTCCGGGAGAATCCGAACAACAGGAGGTAATTTAAGGTCACTTAGGAGTTCAGAGAGAGCGAGCTCTTGGCATCTTATTCTCAACAATATATTAACAACAAAGTTTGCCAGAACTAGTGGTTGAGTAAATTGTTAATTCCGCTGTTTTGCCAGGTCAGTGGCCTCTGTTCATTTCCAGCTTAAAAGTACTGGGGGGCAGCATATTAGCAGCCAAAGGTGCAATGAACAGTAACAGCTCACCTAATTAGAAATGTTACATTAAAAAGGCTGCAGAGACTATCAGTTTCTTCTATTTTTGCTTCCCTAGTGACAGAAGTTACTTAGGCTGGACATAACTACTTTACACCGTCTTTCTCCTTCCCACTCACTTCGTACCACATCAACCTCAAAACCAGGCAAGGCATACTATGAAGATACCTCCGTGCTTCATACCACACCTTGTTAAAGTAGCCAGAAAGCAAAAAGCAAGCTGGTTCGCAGCATCTGTAAAATATCTAAAAAGTAGTTATAAAATATCTAAGAAATCAACCATCCCAATACTTCCATAAAGCAAAAGATAACACCATACATTTTGAAAAAGAAAAACGTGGCAGATCTGCTGAAGATCAGAGAACAAACAGGCATCAGAACCAGGGAATTCCTATGTCCCAATTAAGGTCACATATTTCTGCGTCATTACAAGCCCAGTAATAAACCAAATCTTTGGTATTACCAAGATGAACAAAGACCCTTTGGCAGACTGCCAAAAAAACTTCATAATATTACGACAAGACATTTCCTGTGAAGATAATACTGGAGTTTCCCTCTCAGACATGATGCTTTCTGGGACAAAAAAAAAAAAAAAAAAAAAAAAAAAAAACACACACACCAAAAAAAAAAAAAAAAAAGCAACACACACACACCAAAAAAAAAAAACAAACCAAAAGAAAACCAAACCAATAAAACCAGCAAAAACCAACCCTAAAAATATTCAGAGGAACCCATTTGATTGCCTAAGAAAAACAGCATTTTTCTCATGACTAATAAACTACATTAGTGGGTATTTTTTTCTTTTTAAAATGAGACAGCAGGAAGAAATTTCATCAGCATTTAAAGTTTTTCCAAGTTGAAGATGCATTAAATTTTATTTCTTTACAAATTAAAATTTTGTGCTATGCAGCACATTAAAATGGGCAAGAAATGGGCAAGCAATGGACAGAGAACTGGAGGTTCAAAATAAGTGATTTAAAAATGATTGAAATGCAAGACATTTATGTATTTAGGCCAGGTTTAAGTAACCATCCAGCCTTCTGCATAAACTTTCCAACACTTTATGATGAGGTATTAAATTTTGTCACTTATAGTTTGCAACTTACATTGTCAGTTCTGTCCCAAAGTAAGTTTATTGTATTGAGCATATATTAAATTAACACATTTTAAATACGTGCCCTTAACTCTTTTTTAATACAACTGTCTTACTACGATAAACTGCTTCAGAAAAAGACAGGTTCACACACAACCTAAGGATGTACTGGAATATGACAACCTAATCATCTATATTTCTACTTCCACTATTTTCTCTTTTAGATAGAGAACAGTTGCATCATTGACCTAATCAGAAATTCAGTTATTAGAGAATATTGTTTCTGTTTCAAAAGAGTATCGAATATAATGACCAGGTGTCAAAGTTGCTGGGTGATTTTCAGACAACCATGCTGTTTAAGATGATCATCTATCTCCAAGGGAATTCAGCTCAGCCTTCTCTCTTTCCAGTGTCATGACTTACAGCAGAAACATAGGGTTTCTTACATTCAACATCTGTATAGCCTGCTCTTCTTAAAAAAAAAAAAAAAAAAAAAAAAAATCTAGTGACACTGGTAGAAGTCCTAAAATAGAATTAGGAGACTGTTCAGTAAGAAACTTGCTGCTGCCTATTTGAGGCATTCCCAAGCTTACCTTGCTTGGCTGCCACAAGTAGCTGGTGGCAGCTGCTACTGCTGTCACCAGAAAGGAGCCCAGCATTAGAAATGCAGCTTCCAGNCCCCCAACCATTTTTAAAATGTCAAAGCCTAACTTGAAAAGGATTTTTAAAGCATACTTTTTTTTTTTTATATTATTCTAGGTATATCATTGTTTCCTCCAGATTTCCCTTATCAGATAATTTGTCTTCCTGGGTCCTTCTCTTAATTTTTAGAAATTCTGTTAAGCATGTTTTTATTCTGAGGTACATAACAGAAATANTGGAAAGAAGCAATATACATGAACTGCATAGTTATTGGATTGTTGTTTAGGAAGTGTAGCATAGATAGCTTTTTGGATGCCACAAGTTTTAACCAAGTTTATACCATTTAAACTCAACAAGAAAACACTTTACATGAAAATATTTCAGCCAATTCTACTGAAAACATCCTCCAGCTCCTATGTGGATTATTTCTCAAAACAAAGGTGTATATCTACTGCTGCCTCATTAATAACTTTATACAGTTGCTAACTGCATTGCAAAGTGAAAGTAAATTTTGTTGATGCTTTGCAAATAAAGGCATCAGAGCTTATGCTGCTGACTGTAATAAATTTATGAAGTGTAAAAACCTTTTGGTAGGTAGTAACAATACTTTTTTATATTAGAAGCAACTTAGAACTCATGTCATTCCTTCTGGAAGGAAAAATGGGGGCAGTGGTCAATTCTATCTGGAGCTACTTCAGCATTTTCTGTGTTCTCAAAAAAGGTTACAGATTACTTGCAAGCTGTGCCAGTGATGGAAATGGTTGCAAGGACTTACCTTGCAGACTGAGTTTATGTAACATTTTCTTATAGCTAGGTCTTAGAACAAAAAAGGAGCTAAAGAATATTCTCTTTCCTTCAAGTGACAAATTATCTATGTGCCCTGCCTAGCCTTTTAGTTCTTATTGTTTCTTAAACAAACATTTTTATTTTAAATGGCAGCCATTCACTACCTCAGATGTGTTAATTATATCCTATTTTTGTCTTCTCTCTCTTCCTGCCTCCTACCCCTATTTTCTTGAGGCAAAACCCCCCAGAGTCTGAGAAATACTTCTGTAACAGTAGCAAAAACAATAATCAGAAGGATGGAACAATACAGAAGGAAGGTAGAAAATGCTGTAGAAATTTTCAGAGATCTCTTACGTTGTACAGATATGCTAAAGAACGTGTTCTCATGTTCTGGGATGAGGTGCAGCAGGATCTACCACATGCCAAGTGCCTGAATCAGTGAATAAATGTCCAAAACTGCACAGTGCAGAAGGTGTGCTGTACAGAACCACTTTTTTTTTTTTCTTTTTCCATTTACCAGCTCTGGTGGTAAATCCATCTTTAAAACAAAAGCTGCAGGGACTCTCAAAGGCTGGCCTACAGACAATAGGGGGTCCAGATTCTTTCCCAACTGTATCAGCCCCAGAACAAAGTTATAGCACGCATGCTGCTAGACATGTTGTGGACAGCATATTAAAAAAAAAAGTTCTTGATGCTTAGTATGAAACATAGCTAGCCATTGAAACAAAGGTGCTAAACTGTGTGCAACAAATTTCAGCCCCCATAATTAACTCTCCACCCCTAATCCCTCTGCTGGGAACAGAAATCTTCAGCCAGCTCCCATCACAGCTTTATATCCACTGCTGGTTACATACTGCAGGCTATCTTCTACCCCACAAAGATGCAGTCAGTTATAATGCCAACATAAAATGTGATTTTTTTTTTTTGTATCACAAAGGTGGGAAGACAGAGGCAGAGGCATACGTGTGAAAAACTTTCTCCCTTCTCCAAGTGATAACTTCTAGTCACTTGAAAAAGCACTTCAGTATCACTTCCCAAACAGTGCTACAAGCACTTCTGACAGGACTATGCAATTACAGCCGCAGCACTAGTGATTTAAACATGCCTAGCCCATATGGCACAGACCAGCCTATATTCATACCATCAAGCACACTCAGCCTCCAAAGCAGGGTGGCCACATGTAAACTGCCAGTCGGGAATGGTCATGGTCCCTGCGAGTTCCCAGACTGTTATGAGAAGTACCAGCTATCCCAGCCCAAACAGTACCAGGAACGACTCTAACAATTTAGCTCTATAGATGACTGAGCTGCAGTGCTCAGGGAATACTCCTTGGCATTAAGTGGGGCCATTTTATTTACTTGTACAGATACAGACTCCGTTTGCTACAAGGAAAAAAGCGTCAACTCCAGGTTAATAAAATAAAGAGCAAAAGATGACCTTCTAATCTCTTTTGCTCTCTCTTTCAACCCAACATGCCAATGACATTCAGTTGTAGAAAGCCGCTTACATTCATAATAAATGGAATAGAAAAAGATTACATTCCATATACCGTAATAAGCAATAAATCTATGCAAATGATATGCAGTAGAATGTGAGACAATAAAAGCATCGCGCTGTACCAAGCAGAGTCAAACACATAGAAATGATGTAAAGGAGGACAACGTGCAGAGCTGGAAGCAAATGTCTACAATCCTCTGAAATCTTTGTGTTTTCAGAATAAATGTATCTTTAAGGCATTAACAGTTCTTTTGAGTTTCTGATGAATTCGAATTTAAGTTAAAAATATCAAAAGCTACTTAAGCCCAGGCTTTAAATTATCTCATTCTCCATATATAGGAATCAAGAAGCTTGCTCATTTTCTGAACATGAGCTGAAAATTCAGTGTCAATTTCTTCATTTAGAGTTATAAAACACATCAAAAATAACTAAAGGATATAACGTTAGCTATCAAAAATTAAAAACGAACAAGTAACAGCCTCAGATTGCGGACTAGAACATTTTCCAATTGTTCCAGAAGTGAGATGATTTTCGGCTTTAAAATGCTAACTAGCTCCACCAAACCCTTTCACTTGATTGAAATTTAAAAGCAAGTGCTGGAATATGAGGAAAAACTCTCTGCTTTAATGATGAATTCATACCAACTCTCTCTCTAGATCTATAACATGATTCCACCTTTTTTTCCTATTTCCAAGAAGCTATGAGAAATGCTCTTGGTTCTCATCAAAATCAAAAGGAAAACCACCAAAAAAAAAAGAAAGAAAAAAAAGATCAAAGCAAGTAGGTTTCACATTTTGTTTAGCTAATGAAAAGGTTAGTGAATTCAGAAACTCATGCATTTCAAAGCAGAAACTGTGTTCTATTAGGAAACAGGTTACAACATGCAGGAATTAAAAAAAAAAATATATATATATTAGTCATTCATGAACTACTCTGGCCATTACTTTCAGTCATTAAGAAACAGGATGCAACTAAGAGCATCAAAATAAGAAAATGGCCTTAGAGCAGTGTCACTTATTAGGGCAGCATGACGACTTCATGCATGACATGAATGATGCAGGGTAACCTGAGTTCCCCACCATCACCATCAGCAATAACATTGCTCATGTACAAGAAGGGCCTGGAAATGATGCGTGAGAGGGAGTGCAGAAGTCCAAAGCCCAAGTGAGGCAAGCCCAAGCATGTTAGCAAAGTGACACCCATCTACAAGAAGGGCCAGAAGGAGGATCCGGGGAACTACAGGCCAGTCAGCCTGACCTCGGTGCCCGGGAAGATCATGGAGCGGCTTGTCTTGAGTGCGCTCACCGGGCAGGTGCAGGACAACTGGGGGATCAGGCCCAGCCAGCATGGCTTCATGAAAGGCAGGTCCTGCCTGACCAACCTGATCTCCTTCTATGACCAGGTGACCCGCCTGGTAGATGAGGGCAAGGCTGTGGATGTTGTCTACCTGGACTTTAGTAACGCCTTTGACACGGTCTCCCACGGCATTCTCCTGGAGAAGTTGGCAGCTCACGGCTTGGATGGGCATACTCTTCACTGGGTAAAAAACTGGCTGGATGGCTGAGCCCACAGAGTGGTGGTGAATGGAGTGAAATCCAGTTGGCGGCCGGTCATGAGCGTTGTTCCCCAGGGCTCAGTTCTGGGGCCAGTTTTGTTTAACATCTTCATCAATGATCTGGATGAGGGGATTGAGTGCACCCTCAGCAAGTTTG
>WAAD01019646.1:167344-203822 GCA_013389945.1 Fregata magnificens
AATACTGTGTTCAGTTTTGGGCCCCTCACTACAAGAAGGACACTGAGGTGCTGCAGCGTGTCCAGAGAAGGGCAACAAAGCTGCTGAGGGGTCTAGAAAACAAGTCTTATGAGGAGCAGCTGAAGGAACTGGGGTTGTTTAGTTTGGAGAAGAGGAGGCTGAGGGGAGACCTTATCGCTCTCTACAACTACCTGAAAGGAGGTTGCAGTGAAGTGGGTGTTGGACTCTTCTCCCAAGAAACTAGCGATAGGACGAGAGGAAATGGCCTCGAGTTGCGACAGGGGAGGTTTAGATTGGACATCAGGAAGAATTTCTTTACTGGAAGAGTGGTTAGGCATTGGAACAGGCTGCCCAGAGAGGTGGTGGAGTCGTCAACCCTGGAGGCGTTCAAAAAAGATATAGACGTGGCACTCCAGGGCCTAGTTTAGGAGGCATGGTGGTGTTGGTTGACGGTTGAACTTGATGATCTTAGAGGTCTTTTCCAACCTTAATGATTCTATGATTCTATGTGGGTCAGAACGCCAACAGCTAAAGGAGCACTTTTCTATTCTGCAGATGGAATTTGTAGATGCACCTCTCCTGTCCCAAAGGGATATATGCTTTCAGGACACTACATAAGGAAGCTCTTTTGATCATACTTCCAAGCGCTCAGGTTACATTTTTTGGTCATATGGCTAAATGATTATTGTGGTCCTTACTGTGAAGGTCATAGACAGCTCTGACAGGGCTTGCTTCAAGACTGGGAATCATTGCTCTGGGAGATTTTTGGCTTTTAAAGTCCACGAGGAAACCTCATTCTTCCACAATGAGGATAACAAAAAGTGTTACCCATGAAGCTTTCAACATTGTTGTTCTAGCAAAAAAAAAAAAAAAAGAAAAAAGGTTTATCTATTCCTAAGTCTATGAGCAGTTACTCAAATCCATTTTCTGCTATCATAACAGAACACTCTCAGCAAAACCTAATAAAAGATAAGACAAGCCCCCTTCTGTTCTGTTGTCCTTCAAAGAAATTGGTTCTTTCCTGCATGTTGCTTTGCTAAAGCCCAATTTAAACATACCTTGAAAGATCTTTTATTAAAATTAACAGATCTGGGCAAAACTTGCAAAACATTTATGGTCTTGGAAAACTTAAGCTACCAAAACAAAAGGCATAAAGCAATCTTACACCAGTAATTTGAGCTCCTCTTCTTTTTGGTGATATTCCAAATGAAACAAAATCCTAGAGAGGTGCACAGTTCTTTTTCAAAACCACATATGAAGTACAAATATAGCCTCCCTGAAAGTATGCCTACTTTAAATTGAATAAATAATTCCCCGCAATTTTCTATCTCTGCTTCTCCAACGCTAACTAGAGAAGGCTTTCCTTACCCACTGATGTCAAGCTACTCACCTCTCTCTACGAAATAATAATAAAATTTAAAAAATGTATAAATATAAAGAAAATGAGGTAGGCCAAATTAATTAATTCTGGGCCGGATCCTCACAGTTCCTTAGATTCATTTTTCAGTCCTGATGTTTTATATGTAAGTCTGTCACATGGGATGAGGCATATGCTCTTTAGAGACTGACTCTTTTCTTCAGAAGAAAATCTGCCATCAATACTGTAAAGGCACACAGTATTGATGACACAATCCACGTATACGCTCTAAAAGATGTACATGTGTGCATGAGAGGTATGTCTGAAAATTCAGAATGGAAAACACTTACAATAACAGTAGGGCAGAAGTTGAGACCTATCTTAAAGTTAATAGATGTAATTTGAAAGCAAATCAATCCCTACAGGTACAAAAAAAAAAAAATCCAGGAAAACATTCATTGCCATTCAGCATCTTGGGAATATAACCTATCCAGCAAGGATTGATTCAAATAGTCCGTTCCAAAACTTATTAATCAACTATTTCACTTGACAGTGATATAGTCTGGTAAGACATACTTCAAAATACATTTGCCAATCCAAGATACAGAACATCATCTCCCCTGCTTCAGCTGAGAATATCCTGGCATTATAACACTGAAGTTATAAAGAGTGAGACCCTATCCATAATAGCATGTACATCTGGGGGTAAGGAACCTTAAAATGACATTCAGAATTTTGATTTTGATGTGCTGAGGCTACAGTAAATGTTTCTAGACTGAATCAATTTTATTAATCTTCACTCTTTCTTATGCGATTTAGGAGCACTGCCAACAGAATCTACTTTAGCAGAAAAGCCACAACTGAACAGAGATGTTAGTTTTGCTTTTTACATACAAGCTTTCAAGGGCAGACTTTTTGTTGATTAAAAACAAAACAGAATTGGGAGTCAACATGCAGGTGCTCAGATCCAGCCAAAAGGATGATTCATTCAGTTTGTGTTCAAGGCCTCCCACACATCTTTCTGAGGCATATCATCTTAGTTAACAGAAAAATAGAAAAGTTAGCTACTAGTGAAGATAAATAAATAAAGCAAGCACAAATCTATAAAAAAAGGGAAGGGTTGTTTTTTGCTATAATATAAAGGAACAATTGGTGTTCATACCAAACATTTTAATAAACAGTCATACAAGACACATACATATTATTTAGGTTTTTCAGGCTTTAGCTACTTATGTATGCAAGTCCAATCTCATGGCTGCAACATGTCAGAAACATGGCACATTTTCAGAACTAAACAAAATGGCTGTGTTGAACTTGATCACAGCTGCTGCCATAAACATATCTCACTATTCAATGCTAGTACAGTCCTGCCCAACAAAATCTTTCATAAGCCAGCTGCCTGTTAAAACAAAAAAAAAAAAACCCCAAACCCATAAAATAAACCCCCCAAACCTGGCCCAGTCTCCTACTAAAAGTCGATCAGCATCTTTGCATCCAGTGACTACTGAACTCGCAGACCAATATGATCTTGGAGACTTAGTTGCAGTTCAGACTAATTTTTCAGTAATTTCAGTTCCCAAAAGACCAGTCTAACTGAAGTTATTCATACAACATGGCTAAGACTGGAGAAAAACCACTCCAGGTTAAAAACTAATTTTGGATCAATCTGCTACCTTGGAAGCACCATGAATATGATCTTCCATTCTGTGTCCAGCCATGCTGTGGAAATACTTGCAGATGAACAAGGGAACTGACCTGTCTGCAAAGCAGAAAGAGTAGGGAATGGTACTCATTTTAGATTAAAGAAGAAAAAAATATCACTACTTCATGAGCATAGAGGAAAGACTGTGGTGTGATTACACAGAGGAATTTAAACTGTGAATGTTCATCTGCAAGTAAGAAAGAACAATCAACATCCACATACAGCTTATCTATATAACAGATTTTTTTTAAGAATACCATCTCTATCACTAGAAGTTAAATTAAAAAAAAAAAATCATCCTTCCAAATAACCATATGCTGTGAAGTTACTTCAGAAATTTTGCAGGTCACCAGTACCAAGTTTTTGTTTTTACTTGTAAGACATGCAAAAATCACAAGGTTTATAGAAGTAACGCAGATTATGAATGTGCAGGTTCACTGCAACATGCACAACTGGCAACCCAAAGAACTTGTTATTATCTTTTTCTTCTAAGTTGCTGAATGCACTTACAGATTCTTTCAGTGTTATTTAGCGAATTATACTGCCTGCCTATTGTAAAGAACATGCTCTGTGTATCTAGTATGCAACAGTCAGTGCCTATCAGGGAAACAGAACGAGTGTGTATGAGCACTAGCAGATTGAACAGTCAGAAAATGTCTCATTTCATTGTGTTTGAAACAGGTTTTTGATTTCCCTCAACTTGTTACCAGTACTCAGCTTAATCCTTTCTTCTGTACTGTTTAGGCTTCATATTTGAAACATATCTGCATTAAATTATAGTTGCACATGAATGTATATGACCATATAATTTTTTTCAATTTACTCAATGCCTCAGTTATTTAAAACTAATTTTTGTCTCCTCAAAATACGATGTTTTTAATGTTATGCATGGTAAATTGAAAATCAGCTTGATTCTTTTTTTGTCTTCCAATAAAGCCTGCTTTGAAGTTTGCAATTATTCACTATAATTCCCAGAGAAGTTTTCTGCAAAGAAATCTTGGTATAGCCAGAAAGAATGACATTATTTGATCACGAACTGAACACAGCAGCTGTGTTGCTGGCGGAACATATATAGCATGCACTCACAGTGGTTTCCCTCCCTCCATCATAACCCATTATATACTGATCCAATGATTGCACAAAAAGCCTTTTTCTTATAGCACGCTCTCCTTTTCACTTCTGTCTCACTCTGGGTTGGAGAAAAAAATGTTGTAGATGGAATGCTTACTGCTTTTCAAATATTTCATGCAAAAATGCCATTTACACCCACAGCTACTGCCTCTTTCTCTTTCTCCCTCCTTTTACTCCAAGATGGGAGGGAGGAGGGGAGAGAAAGAGAGAACAAATTGAAGGATTTTTCAAGCTATTTAAATTAGAGCTTTATTATGTTATAATTTTAGAATTAAGCGCATATGCCAGATAACAGATTTTGAATTTGTCTTGAGAATTCACAAGACAATTAAAAATTTGGATCTCACAGGGAAGGTATGGAGGCATGGAAGGGTCACAAACTCAGCTTAGAAAGGAAAGGTCTCTCAGTTAAAGTTATTCAGAAGTGTGACTACATTTGCATTTAAAAAAAAAAAAAAAAGAGCACATACAGTGACCTAGTCTGATGAAGGGTTGAAAAGTATGTTGCAATGTTTTGCTTCCAAACAATATTATTGTGTAACTTTTCTAAACTTTTTCAGTTAACATGTAAACAAAACCCTCCAAAAACAAAACAAAAAACCTAGTGCCATATTGAAGATCTTGCATATTAAAACAAAACACTAATACACAAACCAAAATAAAATCCTTATCAAGTCAAGCCTGGAAGCGTGAAATTCCTTGATCAATATGAATATATTTTATTTCATTCTTTTGAAAACCTGAGGTAAAAATTCTAAAGTCTAAATTATTATTTCCATTTTAAACATTATCATCCCCATTTAACTGATGCACTGAGGTACAAAAACTAAGCCTGAGATCTACAAAAGTGTTTCAAGAAAAACCAGTCAGAGATTTGAATCCCACTGAAATCAGTGCAAGTTGGGCACTTAAGCACTGTTCTGGATTTCACTGTCTCTACCATTCAAAGCCTATTAGTCATGGGATGTATTCCTCTTATCAAAAGGAACAGATTGCTACACATCAGCTATCTATGGCAACGGCTGTGTGTAAATACCTGCTTGTACATCCTGTGGGTCAGTCTGCCCACCGCAGTTACTGTGCATGCACAATAACCGGATGGGTAGGATGGCTGGAGGGAAGCTGAGGACTGAAGCTATAACAACCAGCTACAAGAATACTTAATGCTTGCATGTGTTCCTGTAGCCTTAAGAATACTCTTGTGTAGAATACTCTTAAGATTTTGTTTAACTGCATTGGCATTAGATCAAGCTGAAATATTTTTTTTTCCTGTAGGATTTAAATGGGCATTTACTTGAGTTTTGCAACTGTTTTAAACATTTTCCTTTGCTTGGTGGAGCTAAAACAGACTTGAGGAAAGATTCATTGAGAGCTATTTTAGGTTTTACAAAGGAAATGCAAAAGATTGAAACAGACCGTTCTATGCCAGACAAAAATTTAAATTTATATAAGTTTAAATTTAGATGTTTGTTTGGGGGACAACTATAAAGATCTCAAAGCACCTACATATTAACTATCATATTCAACAACCAGTATGAATCAGAAGCCTGAATCTGCCTATACGAATAAAAATTATAACCCTAAATATCATTACAATATCATTATTACACATTATTTTTACTGCAAAATGGAAATATGCCACGAATCTCTATTAAAGTATAATCCCATTGTTACACAATGGCCAAAGAGTGATGGATTTCCAACATTGTCTTTGGAAAACAATCCTGAACTACACACAGCTTCCTGAAGACATCTGTGGAGGAAAGGGGCGGGAGGAGAAGGAAGCAATAGTCACTTTTACACAGAATGTCCCCCTTTACTAAAGAAGGTTTTGTATAGTACCAAACTCACCTCCCAAAAAAACCTTAATACAAGAATGCAGGGAGACATGGTGAAACTACTTCATCATATGCAAGGGGTAAAGCCCAGGTGCAGACATTCAGCATTCTCCCTCTGAAAGACTAAACTAATTCTGCAGCAACACAGTGCAGAGAAAAAATGAACAGTTTGTCTCAAAAATGGCAGGAAAAGGAACATCACCAGAAGTATTACAGTTCCTTGTGGGTTTGGTTGGTTGGTTTTGGTTTTCTCTTTTGGGCTTGGGGTTTGGTTTTTTGTTGTTGTTATTGTTTTGGGTTTAGTTTTTTTTTTTTTTAAAAGATAATAACTATATCTTGACAGTGATGGTTTGGAAGACCATTCCCTCGTTTATAACCACGGAAAATGCATGTAACAAATTGCAGAGTTAAGATCAGAAAAACTGTGCATGACCTTTTTCTCTTAAATGCCTACAATCTTTTAGAATTCCCTTTTGTTTCTCATTTCATATTTTGCCCATCAAATGTTCTGTTCCTGTCCTGAATTAATATTTATTTGTTACCTCTTCTTTCTCTGGTCCCACACAATTTTTTGATACTCAGTTTCTTTCTCTCTGCCATATAGCCCTAGTGCCTGGTTCACCTCTCCATACTTAGAAGGATTTAGCACATTTGTTTTCTCTCCTCCTTCTTTTAGTGGCTGGTAGCTCTGGTTGATTTAGCCAGTGACTCTTCTCTTAAGGTATTTCTTTACTCCTCTATTCTGCTCATGCACCAACAAATCCACTTAGAAAAAAAAATTGTCTTTAAAAAGAGAAGGTAGACTTCCCTTTGGAAAGAATTGCATATCTGTGAAAGCAGATGAAAACCTCAGCTTCACATCAACGCAAAGCATTCAACTGCCCAGTGAGAAAACAAAAGCAACAGGCCCAAGGATATTAAACTGGCCACCTAAAAACCAGAGGTCACATTGTAAAATGTGGCTTTCAGCTTCTTTGGAAAATGAACATAATACTTGCATAGCTGAACTATTTCAAAAATCTTACATTGTATAAAGAATTTATATAACTTCTAAAGGAAGACAAAGAATTCACATCACTACTCTTAGACTTCTAAATTAAGCTTATAAATTACTCGATCATCATTAGAAACACTATATAGCTTCATATTTCACCACGGTTAGGAGAGAAATAAAGAAAACAGAACTTGGCTCGTATCTAGTTCCTCAAATGTTTTAAATGAGAGAATAATCTTGAATAACAGTCAAAGACTATCCACTTGTACCTGAAACCATCTTCTGAACCGCTATCCAACAAGTTATCTCTGCTAAGAAGCCTATTTCCCAGACATCAACAGTGATAGGTTCTTCTTTCAGTAGTCAAAAATCAGTTTTGGTTTTAATTTAGCAAACTTTCCTCTTTTCAGAGATAGGAGGAGGCTTGCGTTATTTAATGTAATGCCAATCAAGAAAGCTTGTACATATCATGAAGAGAGAATTTTTTTTTTAAATTGAGCCCTAAACAATATGTAGACGATAACACTTCTTAAAAATAATTTATATTTTTGACTCTGTTTGTGCCAGCTTTTTGAAGACTTTTCCAGTCCAGAAACTGGAAACTTTTCCAGTTTCAGTGCTATTTAAAAGAAAAAAAAAAAAAAGAGTAAAGGCATACCATCTGTCACCTGGGCACTGCAGATTATACTAATTTGGTTCAGTTCCTCTTCAGTGTACTGTACTGCAAGGTCTGCCCTCCCCCAGTGAAAGTGAAAAAATACCTTCCCACCTTTTTTTTTTAATTAAAAAAAAAAGCAATAGAAGAAATATTAACATGAATGTATTAGGAAAAACAAACAAGGTGGGCAACATGTACCCCATTTTGGCAAACAGAAGTAGAATACAGGTGGCAGAGAAGCACAACTTTTATAAACACAACAATAAATCTGAACTTTTCACCCAAACATTTGAAAGTACTTACACATGTGTGGCTTAAGCCTGTCACAAGTACCTGTGAAGTATATGATCAAAATATGTAGGGAATAAAATGCATTGTGTGTAGTCATCTCTGGAATACAAGGCACCAGAACCTGAAGCGAGCAATGTTAACATCCAGAAGAAACTGTAAGAATTATTCAGAAAAGCAGACTTGTATCTTTAAAAATCATATTTTTACCTAAACACTACAATTTGCAGCCCTCTCACTATTGTTTTATTGTCACAGAATCCTTAACAACTGAAGAAACTGCTACGACTTCATTTTTGTATGCCCATCCAGAGGACAAAAGGGGAAAAAAAAAAAAAGACAGTTTACTAAAAGACAGCATTCTACAAAACTGAACCTGAAGGCAGATACTTTAATCTACTTTTCATCCTGAACCAATACACCAATCATGTATGATAACAGTTGGCAGGACATCTTCAAGGAAAAAGTAATCCAAGGTCAGCTCATGAAAGAAAGCTTTTACTGGATGACAGTGTTACCAAACCTCCTTTGGCTGCTGATAGCATCGTTGCTGTAAGGAAGCTTAGAAACTTCAAGCTCAGCACTGAAGTAATGATTCAAAACATGGAATTAGTACAATAAACTTCTTTCATACAGTGTAAGGGGGCAGACAAATGCACAGAAGCATGGTAAGATTGCAGTATTCCAGCAGCCCTCTTCTCAAGGACATTTAAAGTATGCTTTCCTGGTTCTACAATCACCAAGACAGGTAAAAAGCACAAGAAATTCACTTATGACTCCAGGCCTTTCAAAGCACCAGTCCATCTTTAAACTTTTCTTAACTCATGAAAGAGGTCTGTCAGAGGCTCAAGAACCCAATGGTTACATGAAGCAGCACGGGACATCCTTTCAGCCAGC
Source organism: Fregata magnificens (assembly GCA_013389945.1). Taxonomy (NCBI): domain Eukaryota; kingdom Metazoa; phylum Chordata; class Aves; order Suliformes; family Fregatidae; genus Fregata; species Fregata magnificens. Next base: position 176,210 of record WAAD01019646.1, read on the forward strand.
ATCAGGCACAAGTAAGGAAACTATGGCCCATTACTTAATTTTCTATGGCCACTGAGTTTGTGTTTCCCCTTCAGTGTTTTTATTGGATAAAACTGTACTGTATGATAACACAAGACTCACCAGTGTCTGAAATACCTACTCAGCCCCAGCAAGGAAGCTGCACTGTTTATATTGCATTTTACATTATTTTTCAATTGCACTTGTATTTAATAACAACAAGAACAAAAAATTGCACTTTGTAGCCAATATTTATATTTTCCATTTGGCAGTTCTGATAATTTTTCATACTGAGTAGAGATAAAGCTGACTTGGCAAGCTGACTTATCAACATTTCATCTGCTAAACCATTTCAGCTAGAAAGCCAACTGTATTGTCAACAGTTCTAAGAAGCACGCTTTTAAGTGTGTTATGAGAAAAACTCATGAAGAACATAAAGTCCAAATAAGCAAGTAAGATAATATAAAGGGGGGGGGGGGGAACCCCCCAAAACCCAACTGTTCAACATTTAAAGATTTGTTATTTGTAATCCCTAAAATGGAAGTTTATCTAGTGCTGAGTACTTTAGAAAGACAACTTTCTTTTTTAAACACTAAATACACACTTCCCGAGTTCCCAAAATCTCTTCCACGCTACTGCACCAAGCAGGAAACATAGCACAATCAAAAATTTGATCTATTGTTCTGGTAATTGCCAAATGTGATAGTTTTTCAAATATTGACTCCCAAAAGTAAAACAATCCTGTTCTCATCGCTACCAGAAACACATATTTGACAGGACTATCTCAGTCTTAAGTGATACTTTCTGTGAAGAACAACACAATTATACAGGTTGAAATTTCAGGAACAACTGCACTGACAACAGACAAAAATGAAAGAAGATACAGTTCTGAAGACAAAAGAGCAGTAAAACTTATTTTAATGCCAACATATGTGATTGTAAGAATGCATAGAGAAATCTTCGGATAGCTTTGCCACGCATGATATTTATTTATTTATAGATTTAATAATTCCTTCTTTATTAACAAAAATTTGCAGTTGTATCCTATTTTAATACTGAGTGCTTCAACTTACTTTCTTAATCAATCAAACCTTGGATCTTCAAACTAGGAGGAGTCTCCATTAGTTATAAGAGATTTGTGATGCTTTAGCAAGAAAAAGTGCTCAGAACAATACGCTATAAGTAAAATTTACTACTGTTAAAGGTGTGATTACTTCACTGATAATCCTTTCAGCAGCATCACCTCAACACTTTTCCTTTTGTGTCAGAGCTTTCTCCCTCTAGAATGTGATTCCCCTCCCCCCCTCCAAATTCTCATTGCTAAGCTAAAGTCCTCAGATCACCACAATTAATGATTGCTACCAAAGCTGACAGATCTAATGAAAGTGCGCATCAGTTGACAAACAAGGGTATTGCAGTCCTACTGCTCCTACTTAAGACAAAAGGACTGAGTATTATGGTATTACAAACAAATAAGAAAAAGATGGGGGCAGAAAAGAAAATGAAATTTCACCTATCCTATGTCTCAGTCTCTTCCTGTAGATGTGAATATAAAGGACAAAACAGGATGGGAACAGAGACACAAAGAACAGCATCACTTACCATTTCCTGAGATGCATACTTTGGATCTTCAGGATCAACTGACCAGTAGCAGTAATCAAAGCTGAAGGCCACAGTCTTTTCTCTCGAGTCCCAAGTGCCATCAAGCCTACTGTCAACCTGACAACAGAAAGAAAAAAAGACAGAAAGTCCAATTTACTTTGAAGCTGACCAAAAAGTAAGTATTTAAAAAACTAACAGGAACTTCATCTAGGATCTGTATTATGGAAAAGGAACGGCAAAGCGTTTATCCTCTTTATTCAATTTTCTTTGATGCTCAGAGTGAGGTGGAGACATCCATGACAGACCTGCTGAAGAACTTTTGCTGAAGGGTTCATTTACTACAGCTAAGGTCCTCCAGGCTATATACAACATACATAATTTAGTGAACCTTTACAATATCTATATTGGCAGGAAAGCTCTATAGCCCTTTTTATATTTTTCTGTCATTTTTTGGTTTCACCGAGAACTGCATCACAGAAATGATGCCCAAAGTGAGAAAACAAAACCAATTTTCTCACCGCATACTTGAAAACGTAGGTCTCTTCCTATATTTCCCCCTTTGCTTTGTCACGGTTGCAAACTAATCCTTCTGTCACTGGGACTGCACACTACAAACCTAACCTTTACAGGTTAGTAATAATGACAGTGAAACCTGTCTAGCATAACAGTTAGAAATGGTGACTGAAATATTAAGGGAATTGTGTAAGTCTTTCTGTGTAATCTTGCCCAAGTGATTTGTAATAAAACAGATAAGCTTATGAACAAGGAACTACACGTTGTTGTTCTACTCAAAGGAGAGTAATGAGTCAAAACATCACATGTGGATGGTGTTAATTTTGTGTAATTTTGACATAACCAGTAACTTTATTATAACCTTGACATTTGCAATAACATATGCAGAAAAAAGGTTCGTTATAATTTGGTACCTAAACAAACCGTCTCACTAGTGGCCCCAAAAACTAGGGGTGACGGTGCTGTCTGCCAGATTAAGATTACTGGATAAAGGGCGCTGTAAGCGCCAAACTCTACCACTAGCTGTGAGGTTTACAGGAAAAATTAATTTACGGGCCCATCTGACAGGTTTGTGGGTTTTGGGTTTGGTTTTTTTTTTTTTAAAGCAAGAAAGAGCAAAGCAAAAAAGGACAGAAATAATTTTAAAATATCCTTTGAAGTAAAGAGGTTTCATGTATTTTAAACCCCACATGATTCTAAAAGTTGTCACATTGAACTAAGTGCAACCAAGGTTTCCTTTAGGCAGAATTAACGTCTTAACGAGTCTATTGATCATCTTCAATAATGACATTTTCGTCATATCACTATTCAGAGATTTTTATGCAATTACCTTTTATTTTCTTAGGTTTTCTCCAGCAATAGGCAGAAGATAGCCTGGAGCACTGCCTCCCTATTGCAATGTGTAAAAATAAAAAATAAAAAAACCCCCCTCAAGCCCCCGATCACAGAGGTGATCACCCTTCTGGTGAGGAGGGTTTTGTTTTGAACTACAAAGCGCACCTATCCCTGATACAATGTGAACATTACTGTATAAATATTAATTTATATACAAACTTGGATTCATCAAAGGCTGTCTAAATTTAGTTTATGCATAAAGCAAACTCACTCCGTTTACAAAACTCACCAATTACAAAACCTCAAGAGAGAAAACATCCACAAAGCCAGCCCTTGCATCTCCAGATAACCCTTCTCAGCCCGCTACAAGCGGTCCACCCCGCTGCTGTGGTTTCCCCAGTATCCCAAGGCAGCCCACAGCTCCTCTTTAAAACAAATAAAATTTTAAAAACCCTCTAGGTCTAACAAGGCTCAGCTGGACACAATTAGGCAGCTGCATGACTGAGGCCTCCACCTGCCGAGGAGGGCTCCCCCAGCAGAGGTGGGCAGCCTCGGAGGCCCAGATCCTCACAGCCCTGTTGCGGGATCAAAGCCCTCCCAAGGACAACCACCACGAACAGACAGCCTTGCACCCAGAGAATCAGCGTCTCTTTGAGAGCTTTATCACACGTATAAGGAATTGGGGAAAAATATTTCAGAAAGTAGTGAGTCTCAGACTCTGCAAACACAGCCTTTGAAAAAGGAAATATACAGAAAATAAGCAACGTTTTACATCCCTGAGGCCTCTCATACCACTAGTATTTTTCCCTCTTCTTTCTTTAAAAAAAGAACACTTGTAGTCAATACAAAAATAAGTATAATGGAAACAAGATAAATAGTTCAAATCCTTTAATTCAATTTTTGCCACTGTTTCTCTTCAAAACCTAATAAATTCTTTCTCTTGAATCAACAATGCAGAATAACTGGGTTGCTTGCAGATACAAAGAAAAAGGAGACAAGAAATACAAAATGCATCCATCTTTTAGGATCCCCACAGTAATCCCAGTTATCCCACAGTTCATTTATTTGCCTTTCAAGCAGAAACATGTTTGACAACATAAAATTGACTTCCTCCCATTCTATTAATTTAGTGAAGGACCGTGGTAGCTTTAAGTAGTTCAAGAGTCTAAACCAGAGGGTTGATTTCCACACACACCGGCTCCAGAGCTCTCACGGAGGATGACAGCTACATTCAGTTTATTCTTATAGCTCTTGATCTTTTACCAAGGCCTGAAGTGTAGCTGAACCCATTTTGCTCCATTTCATGCAAGTCAATTGCACTCTGAGTGCAAGTATGAGAGGAGGAGAGACACAGGGAAAGAAATTCTGCAGGTGTTAGTAAGATAAGCACAAAATCCTAAATAATTTACTAACAGCTTTGAATGATGGCTTGCAGCCAGATTGCAGTAGCTTTGACAAATACAAAAATACAGAAAATGCAGCTACATGTTATATCCCGTCTAAAAAAAACCGCAAAACCCCACAACCCCAAACCAAAACAACCCCCACCACACACACTTTTGCTGCAATTATTCTAGAGCTGTGTCAGTTTAAATTTCTCCCTTAATATTTCTATTAGAATGATACAATAGCCAAGCAAACACAGAAAAGCATCAGGATATCAGGATCCTTATATGAGAAAGAGAAGATGACAAAAAGCATACCTTTATATTTCTGACTTTTGCCACTTTGTCATCAACTTCTACAATCACTCTTCCTCCTTCTGCACTCTCTCTGGAAACAGAACACAGTCAAAAATCCATTTAAAATATGAAGACACAGAAAGATGCATGTGCAATTCGTAAACCCAGAAATTTGTGTTTACTTTAACAAACTGCAAATCAGAAAGAGCTATAAAACAGATACTCATAAGACACTGTGACAGGAAGTAGCATTTGCAGATCTGCAGCCAGGTATCTCAATAGTAAAAGAACAAAACAGGACTACGGTCATTAAACAGCTTCAAAGTGCTTGTCCTAAATACTTTGTTAGGATTTTATTTCAAATTAAGAGTTGTTTTAAATTATGTTTACAAGGAAGTAGAGTGGAGCATGGCTAGACTGACTGTGCTTTGTGGAGTACGGATCCATGTCACAGACCTGAGCCACAAGTGTTGTCAAGTCATACTGTATGATTTTTACCACATAATCCAAAGTGTTTGTTGTAGTCCTTAAAAAAGTACTCTTTAGCAAAACAAAACTGTCCTGAGATGTAAATGGACAGGATTGTTCCACAAGTGCAAAGAACCACACGCTCATATGTACCGTCTGTATAAAACTCCCATTGAACACAGCTATGACTGGCTACTACAGCCAACTTCCACTTCCAAAGATAAGTCATACTAGAAAGAAGTGAAAAAAGCATGTGGCCAAAGGAGAAAAAAAAAAAAACCCACCCCAAAAAACAAACGAAAAAAACCCAACCAACACCTTATTTCTGCTGACAGCATGATAGCTACTTGAAGTTAAGGATGCTCTTATTTATAGATGTGTTGATTCACAACCCTCTCAATAATTATCATGGATTTTTTTATACACAGCAAGATAGAAATGAGGAAGACTAGGTCAGTGGCCTACTTATCTGACAGCAGAAAATGACTGAACACTTTGGTACTGAGAGGCTACATACAGGAGAAAGATGTTTTATCCTTTATATTTCTTCTATATTTTGCTTTGCACTCTGATACTGACAAATCTTGTAAGCTGCAACTTTACCAGAAAGTTTTATTTTGATGAAGCTTAATGCATTTGTAAAACCAGACGAAATTGGTTTAGAAACAAAATCAATTTTGTCCTGAGTGCAGTTTTGTCACACTTCGTTTAAAATCAAGCTGAAGGCACAGACATTGTCACTTGAGATTAGCTCTATATATATCCCCTGATAATGAGCTAGATCGGTACCATCAGGTCAGTTAAAAACTAGATAAGATAAAACAAGAGTTAGAAAATTCAAACCCAGTTGACCACTGTTCATTCATAGCCCCAGATCTGTCTTTAACAGATTTCCTTACATGTGTGCAGAAGTATTTACTCCCCCACCAACTACAATCTCCTTTCACTGACAGCTCTAACTTCCAGGCAGCACATAGCACAACGTGGCCTGCCTCTGGGGTCTCTCCTCTCCCGTTCTCAGTTTTTACCCCACGCTTTCTGTACCAAAACAACATTCAAAACAATGCCTTAGGACACTTAAGACTTACACAAAGACAATCACTGTAGCATTTGAGCTTTACAAGTGTAAGGAAGTTTTAAACACATTTCTGAGCACAGGCTGTCCCTGCTTTGCAGATAGAAAATAATGCTTTAGCTTAAAGTCTCTGTGCTTCACTTTGTTAATTTTGAGCACCTGCCTTGAGACAGACTGAACTTAGTACTTTCTGTAAGACATACAGAAAGTATATATGGCATTATATATATATCATTATATATTTTTAATATATATATTATACGTGGCACTTCACATAGAAAATACAAGTACAGCTCCCAGAGGTTTTAGTTAAGCTATGAGCATTCAGCCATTCAACACATTAGCCACCAGAGCCCTGAGTTACACCCCAGGAGAAAGAAGAACACTCACAGGAGAGAGAATTTGCATTATGTACAGCTGAGTACTGAACAGAGGCCCCATAAGGCTTCCTAAAGAACAAATGAAGAAGGACAAGTGCCTAAGGACAGAGGCTGTGAGTATCTAAGGTAGAAATTTGCAACTGATGCATTTAATCAGCACATGTGCAATTTCTTACATATTTTGAAAAGCAACTGTTTCCGAACACAAGTGCGTTTGGGGACTTGCATATCCACATACAAACCTCTGCCAGGGGAGCTAATGGACAAAGCTGACAGTTATTCTCTACAGCAGACCAGATCTAAGAGGAAATGGGACATTTTGACAGTGACTTTCACAAGAATTTAAGAACAGCAGAAGACAGACAAAACTGGAGGGATCCTTTAGGAGGGAGCTTGCTTCAGTTACACGTTATTTTCTCCATTGCCCCAGTATGTTCTTGGCCCTATCCTGCTTCCTAATCCCATAAGCATTCCCTATTTTTCCATCCTACTGTTAACCCTCCAGTCTTACCTCCCCAGTTACAGTTCACTGCGTTCCTATCCTCCTCCCTCTATGCACACACATCATCCCTTACAGTTGCCTGCTATCTTCTCTCTGGCATCTTGTCCACAGGCCCACATTCAATTTTAGTGTCTTCAACTGCTCTGCAGGTCTCACCTCCCTTCTCCTACTGCACTGTAGCTGCTTTTAGGCTGATCTCTCTGCTCCAAATCCTACTCTCCTTGTCAGCTCTTTCAGTCTCTACCCCAAGTTTACCTGTACACTCCACAACTGAAGTTTCTTCCTGGACCCCAGCTGGGGTCAGCAAAGAGGTTATCGTGATTAAATGGGACAGAAGACCTTGCTCTCAGTTCTTATACCCGGACTTCAATTGTGACTTGGTCAACACTGAGCTCAATTTATCAAGGCAGTGCTCAACTGATGTGTTTTTTAACTTATGGGGATGGTGCAAGCACAATTTGGTCAACACTAGAGAACACAAGCTCAGATTCACTCAGAGAAAGCAGATCCCTTAAAACTTTTACCTGCTATGTTCTTACAAGTCTTCACTGACCACGTTAAAGAGTTTTAGTCTGAAATGGGTGGATTCCGATGGGGAATTAAAAAAATGCACACCAGATTTCCAATTTTAAATCAATTGGAAATTCAAATAAAAGGCCACCCTAAGTTGCTTTAAAATATTTTAAAATGTAACTTTCCCTTAACCTCATCTTCTGTAGCAGCTCAGCTGTTCTGGATGAAGCTTAAAAATAATTGAAAATATCTAGCCTGAGGCAGGTATTCATGCATGGAAGATTTCTACCCAAATGGTTGAAACCTGGCAAAGCTTTTAATAGTTTTAAATGCCAGGGTATTCTAATTGCAGACATAAGGCAACCTCAACAACAAGCAGTGCTCCCAACCCCACCTATAATAATTACATGAAACTCACTGCCTTCAGTCCATATGCACTATACACAACCCTATGAACGAATGACTATGCTGTGGGTTCTCATCACCCGGTGTTCTCTCAGGCCACAGTCATTACTGAAGATTCAAGACAAAGAAGAAATTCCAAACATAAAGCCTTTGAAGTACGAAAATTTTTCATATATCTATAAATTTATATACTCATATTTATATATTTATATTAAAATAAATATTAAAAAAGTAAAATACAAACAACACAAAATAAAATTACTACACCACCTTTTACCACAGGGTAACATGATTCCTCACTATGCAGCCAAAAATCTTTATGTAGCAGTCAAGTAACTTTGTTCAAGTCTCACACAACACGAAAGCCACCAGCAAACAGGGATAGAACTAAAGTCTCCCCTTGCTCTGGGTGCAGATTCACAGCATACTTTATCTATTTTAACTGCAGGCTGTTGCTGCAAGGGGCAATTTCTCTTTTCTGCTCCAACATCCCACATGTGTTCCCACTTCTTTTCCTGCATCTGATCTAGCAATAACACACCCATGCAATGACTCAGATCAGCTGTGATCAGAAAACAAACACACCAAAATAAATAATCAAGGTGTCACAGGGCCAGTGAGCCCTTCCAGAGCGCTGAGCACAGCGTTGCACGGTTGGTAAGCCAAAACAAGAGAAAGGGCAGGAACACGCGGTGGTGGGAATGGAGACCCCTCCCTTCTGCAGCAGCTTACAGCCAGAGAGCATTGAGCATAAACAAAACTGGACCTGCAGCTGTTCCCAGCTCTACAAACCTTATGTTCAGCCTCCCTGTAAACATGTGTTTATTTCACCCTTCTTTTAGGTACAAACCAGAGAATTTTGGGAAAGAAAGCACAGTTTAGCCCAGGAGGCAAAGCAGACTCACAGCTGTTCTAGATGTTCTGACCTTAAAACTCCAGATTGCAAACACTACAACAGCGCTCTCAGCAAAAACTGTGTTTGTCAGTACAGTCTTACACACGTGTGCACCACAATTTGCATTTGACTGATAAAACAATCCGTCATCCTTAGGAATGGGTGCTCTGCTCCACAGGTATGAAAGCTGTATTCCTTGTACTAATAAAATCAATTCCGAAGTACACTAAACACATTTGACTTCTGCTGCTCAGAAGTCAGTGATCTTAACATTTAGTCTCCCCATCATCCCTTCTTCCCCACTTCTTGAAAAATTCATGCTACATTTGGGAAGTGCCTCTCTTATTCTAAATTACTTTGTACAGATAACTTGTTTTCATGCAAAGATAGAGCTGCAGAAAGACCATTTAATGGTACATGTCCTGGGAAAGACCTGGATCTTCTCAGACACAGAGAGTTTTAGAGAAATGCAGACCCAGCAACAGAACAGTGACACAAGTACAGAATCCAGCAGCAAGGCTGTAACGGGGAGCTACAAGAGAGACCTGACAGAAGCAAAGCTGCTGTGGCAGTTCAAAAACCAGGGGCAGCCCAAAGGAAAATCTCCTCATAACATTTGCTGTTCCTATGACAAATCATTTCTGCAGCCAACATGTAAAGCTAATGCAACCCCAGAGAGACAACAGACACCCTGCAAGACCTGGAAGAATGAGCCAGTGGAAAAGAATCAAGGGAGGATCAAGACCCCAGAGAGGAACATTTCCACAGCTTGCTGGACCTCACTGAGACGAATTCAGACACCGAGTACAGAAGTGCAAGTAGGTATAAAGAGCTGGAGGAAGCAATGGGTGGAAAGAAAGGGGGCAGTTGTTTATCTTAGACTTTATAAAATTTGCCCCACTTCTCCACCCTCTCAAATAACAGTCAGGCACTCAGAGAACAAAGGAGCTAACTTTTAAAAGTTGCCTGTTTATTTTAAAAACATGCACATGCAGTAAAGCAAAAATATTGGAGTCATTAGCAGTAGTCATGTCATACAACAAAACAGCTTCTACAAATACAGACCACCAAACGCTCACCAAAGTAATTAAACATACTACAGCCAATATATACCACTCAAGTACATGAGGAATCTTAAATAATTTTGGAAGAATTGAGTATGTGTCTACTCATACAAACTTTGAAAATAACCCTGCAATGTAATCATTGCAAGTACTTATGCTTTCCTACCAATTCCCATCACCCAAGATAACTCCAAACTCAATCTCAACCTGTACAGAGACAGAGGACCTCAAAAGTAATGTGGCAACAGTATCAGTCCCTCCCCTCCCGCTGAGATTTTTGCTGATCTGGGCAATCGTGCCAGTTCTGGGTTTTGGAACAACTCACTTTAATCTTTTTTCTAGACTTCTGTGGTCTTGTAGCCTTCTGTGGTCTACTGGGATGGACATTTTCACACTCTGCTTACAAACACAACCAAAAGCACACCAGTAACAAGCTTGGCAGGATGCATGCCAGCAGTCACTGCTGCTGTCCCCATGATTCTGTCACTTCCCAGGATGTGACCCATAGCCATGATAGCCCATAAGTAAGGTACAACATTTACCAGACTACCTCCACTTGTACCTGGGACACTTCATATCTAATGGTCCCCCTATGCAGTCACCGTGCCAGCAGCTGCAATAGAATCCTGAGGCAAATCTAACCCAAGCTTTTTCTTGGTCATAAAGTCTAAAGGTTTTATGGGGAGTATTCAGATTTATCTTTACCTCCCATTAACAGTATATCGTAAAGTGCCTCTGCCTCCTGTTTATTGGTGGCCTTGGCAGAGGCATCGTTGAGAAGCTGCCATCTTTGCACCTCCTGAGTCACTGACCTTGGCCACAGAAACGAAGAAACAAACAATGCAGGGTGTATTTTCTGTTATACTAGTCTTCAGAGAACACTGCCCCAGACAAAATGAATTGAGGACACATCTGTTGAAAGGCCAAGGGTGCAATGAGAAGAGCACTAAGACTCCATGCTGGTCCATCAGAAATTGTAGAGAAGAATGTCAAAGCCTTCATCCATTAGAACTTCTGCACTCTACTGACAAGTTAAGGTACGGACAACCACAACTTTCCCAAATATAGCACCCCTCCACGACACCAGCACAATCTGTATCCTTATCCCTACTGCTGTAAGCTGTGAAAGTCAAGAGCTTTTAACAGTATGAACATCCTGACTTTGGCTAATGCAGATTTTTTTTTTAAAGTATCAATAAACAATAAATTTACCTGAAGTTTGTTTTCAATGTTTTTCATTATTTAGTACTACCCAATACTATTTTGGATATTTCTCTTCAAGTCATAACTGTTTTACTGTGTCTTGCAAAAGAGGAGTGCACACCCAGTCAGCAATCCTCCTACCAAATTCAGAACAGATGTTTATAAATAATTTAAAAATCTATATTGAAGCCAAGTACACAGAGTTCACCAAGACAGCACGCTGCTATACTAGACATGCTGCTCAAGTTGTCTTTCAAGGCTACTCCTAGCTGTACAGAGATTTCATTGGCTCCAATAATGGCTAACAAAATCTGATAGTCAAAAATCGCCACTCCCAGTGATCACGATCATCCTTGCGTGGTTTCCCCCTGTTCTTCTCTACAAACATTATATAGCAACAAAAATAGAAATATTTGGTGCAGATATAAACATGAGGCATTGCCAGTGCTCTTTTCAGATACAGGCCTGCTCAAACAGTTAATTCTTCTTAATCTTACCAGACTTTTGAGATATATATTCATGAGCTAGGAGAGGAAGCACAGGATGGCCTCCTCCGGTCACGGTAAGCTCTGCAATCCTGCCCATGCGAATGGCACAGTACAAGAAGAGTGTTCCTGTCTGCACCATCTCTGAAGTCTTGTACTGCTCGAACAAGAGCATCAGGCATCTTCCTTGAGCAATCCAAGTCATAAATACTCCTGATGATCCATCAGTGCTTTGAACAGCTATGGAATAATGATGCTTTCTCTTTCATACAGAGGCATTGAGGGGAGGAGGGAAGAGGAGAGGAAAAAGTCTTTTCATCTGTCATACCAGTATTTAAGGAAGCATGAAATAAGGAGGATTTAAGACACAGCTACAGTCCACTCAGTCCAGTTTCATCCACCCTTGATTTCCCAAGTGTTTACTGAGTCATGAGATAGTGCAATTCACAGAATTTTGCATCAAAGAAATTCTGTGCAAATGCCGTGATTTCCATGCAAACCAGAACTTGGATACAGTGGTCAGCTTTCATTCCACCAGGACAGAACTTCAATCTGTGATCATAGTTAAATAAATGACTGAGACACTGAATGCTGCTGTGCACTGTCTCTTGCTTAGGTACCTCTTTCACTGTATCAAAAGCAGCTACTACAGTAAACCCTTAAATTCTAAAAACAGCGGTGCAAAACTCCATTATTTTGTTTAAAATCTATGCTACAGATAGGAAGATGGCAGGAAAATTTTAGAAGTGCACTGCTTTCTAAAGTTCACATAAAGCATTGGACTAAAGAAAAGGAAACTGGGGAAATCCTACCCAAAACTCACATAAATTCTCTGTGCACGGTGGTGGTGTCTCACCATGTACTGCACAAAGGTTCCACAAGGCTAGCACCCAGCCTCTGCACCATTCCCCAGGGGAGATGCACAGCAATCTTTATGCATGCAGTCATGTCATCTTACATTACTACAACTTCTCTCAGATAGAGTATGTGGTCTTAGAGAACGAAACTGCCCAGCGCAGCCATGGCTCCGGCCAGGTTATTTAATGACATTGTGCCCTATTTTTCTTTGCTGCATACAAAAAATCTGATGCCTGCTCCAAAACATTCTGACACTCATAAAGTATTCTTAGGACTTGGGAGGAAAAATGTTCTGTGAAAATGCAAAATGTTAGTTAGAAGGCTTCCAAAAGCTGGTTTTGCTGTTGTTGTTTAGGACATTGTTGTAGCTGCTTTTGCACAGGCAACAAGGGAAGTGAAAGAGGAGACAGTCAGCCTCTTACCCCGGGAAGTAAACTGCCAGTAGCTAGCACCTTGTGCTCCTGGCTTACATGAGTACAGGCACAGTATTGTCACATAAAATCAGCAGAAGCATCATCTTCTGTGGAATGGGTGGTGGTGGCCGCTCAGGACATACAGAGCCCTGCCCTTTTGAAGAGCTAGAAAGTCTGTCCTTTACCAAAGTTAGAAAACTTGCTTCATGCAACTGCAAGAAGAATACATCTGGGAAAGGTTGCTGATGCAGTACCCCTACAAAACCACAGATGTGACTTACGGAAACCACCTGCGAGTGCCAAGTACAGATACTAAGAGAAAAGAACAGCCACCTCAATGATAGTTTACATGAAACTTTAAATAATAGACTAGGCAAAGCAAAATAACTAATTTGAGAGAGAGAAAGGAAAAGATGTCAAGATAACCTTAACAATAGGCTAGGTTACAAAACAGGATACACAAATGTTAAAATACATTTGCTTGGGAGACGGACCTCCTCTCTATAAACACAAAATGAGAATCTCAACTCTTCTTTTAAAAATCCCAGCTCTTCTGTGGAAAAAAAGCTTGTAATCATGAGCAATGCATAACCAATGCAGTTTGTACAGATTTTCGGGCAGCAACTCTTGGAGGCCTGAGACAGCTCTCTCCCACCATAAGGTACCAACCTCAAAACCCATGGCTTTTGGGACAGAGTTCAACTACCACCACCTGAAGAAAGGGACTGTTGTGTAACAGAGGGACACAGTGGAACAACACTCACTCAGCTATCACAGTAGATAAAAGTAGATAAAAGCCTGCCATTTGTCTACGAGAGGATGACAGGACCAAGGTAGCAAGGAGTATATATACTAAAACATGCGATTGAGAAGGCTAAGGAAACAAGGTCAGGGTAGAAGAAAGACACTTCGCTATACTGTGTTCAATGGCCTGCCTTAGTCTAAACCTTGATATAGCATGAGAAGTATCGAACAGTCCTAAGCAAGCTAAAAGGTGTTTTCTGATCTTGCCTGTTACCTGTTTTTTTCCTATATTTATACCTTTTCTTTTCACAGATACATTCTGGTCCCTTTGAAATGAAAGACAATTTTGTCATTTTCTTCAAAGAAAGCAGTATTTTGTCTTGTATTTGAAAATTACATCCATGTAAAACATATGGTGAATACCTATAAAACAAAATTACACTACATCAATTTTCCAGAGAATTTTTGACTGCAATATATTTCTTGTGGTAATGTAAAATATATACAGATTTCTAAGGAAGTTATTTCCATTTACATCCAGTAAAGCAGTTAATAGAGATTACGGCAATATTCCATTAACAGAGAGCTAATTTATCCAACACACACTTGGATCACAGAGCAAAGTTTAAGTCTGCTCAAGAAAAGTACCAAAAAGAAGAAAAAAATCCTCCCATCTACCTTTAGAAATATAAAAGAAAACAAATGTTCTCTCCTCGCAAGCACTGTTTTTTCAAGAAAGATAAGTACAAACACTTTTTAAACACTATCCAAAAAGCACAGAAAAGCTAACTTAAGCAGAAGCTGAAGTTGTAAAAAAAATAAACTGTCTGAATACTAATGATGCCAGTATCTTGTGTCATTACACACTTGCATCAAATACATTTGAAGTAGTGTATCAGAACAACAGTTTGAATAAAGTAGGGTCATGGCTTTTTTTTTTTTTTTAATATAATTGGAAAAGCTTTTGAAATGTTAACCTAAATGTCTATGGCTATCTTTCTTCAGAATACATTCCTCTTACCACTGGCATGATGAAGTTTTAAGACAGAGATACAAGCACCTGAACAGGGTTGGTTCAAAAAGTGCTTAAAAAGGGCAGCACTGAGCAACTAGTGAAAAATAAACATTTTAAAAGGAATAAGTAAAACAATCACATTTGCTTTGGTGGGGGTAAGAGGAAGAACAGCAATAACCTCCAATCTGCTGTTGCTTTAATTTTATTTTGATACAGCATTTATCAGTTATGCATAAGACTCAAGGAATATTTTCTACAAAAGTTGCTACAAGTTATCACTCTTGTCAGCAGTAGGCAATATTACTCTACCTACGTTCCTGTGGGTATACACAAGTGTGTAAATTAGCTAATAGCACAGTCTATGAAACAGCAAAAAGTCTTGCTTACATAATAATCCTTCCTTTTACTTACCACAAAGTGATTAGAAAGAGCAAAGGAGGTGGACTACAGCACAAAGACTAGTTAACAAAGCTGACCCTGCAGCAGATTAATAAAGGCGTACCCAGCACAAACCAACAGTGATTTACTTTGCATCATTTCCAGAACGATGTTTAAAGTGATTTTATTTTTCCATATAATTTTCCTTTTGAATAGAAATGAATTTTACATGTTTACATCATAACACACCGATCAGCTGAGCTCCTCTCACACCTATTCACCGCAGCTACGCTGAACACACTGCTCAGGTTAGCCTGGCACACCGAGCACGTTTCTGGAAATTGTAAGAAACTTTCCCTACTATGCGAGACAATTCCCTCCCAGCCTTGGACTTGCTCACACCTGTCAACAGTGTTCTTAGAAGCTCAAACTTAACTCCTCCACCCCTTTGCCACCCTCGAGCCTCATCACCTGCTGCATCCCAGGAAGGTGATTAGAGGATTATGCCATCCAGAACAGCAGTAATGAGGAAAACTTCTGCTGCAGCTCATACTCCGATAGTAAACACCTGCACAGCTGGAAGTGCAGTTCAGCTTTGCCACCTGAGAGTACCCCGACATTTCTTTGATGCTCTCATTTGCCAATGTGTGGAGGACGAGCTCAGGAACTCCTGAGGGAACTGGGAAACAAACAGCTGGCCAGGAGGCTTCAAGTTACGGCTTGGAAACAGTGCAAAGCAGAGAAAGGCAAAGGGCAGCTTTCAGGTTAATTAATCTGTTCAGCAACTCTTTCAGGTGACATGTCTAGAGGATGTGAGAGTTCATTTGTGAGTTATTAAAGACACCAGGAAAGACCCTTTCAAATAAGAGCTCTTTGCTAGTCTCTTCTTTTCCAGGCCACAGAGGCTGAAAAGTGCAGAAGATATTTTCAACAGCAGAATGTGTCTTCTGTTTTGCTGGGTCCTGCACAAGTAGCTCCCAAACTTCAGGGCCCAGAAGAGTACTTTAAACTCTCAAAAAGCATCACAGGGCAACTTGCGTGCCTTACTTATACCACTATAATTTTACAACTCAGTTAAACAAACTTGCTATGAATGATTTTACCCAGGCCTCAATGCACAATCCGTGAAGGAATGCAATGTCTTCTAGTCACTGGTGCATGCTAAAAAGAGAATCCTATAGTAATGCATGAGGCTTTTCATTGTGGTAGCAGAGCAGAGCACTGTTTTTTAAAACCCTTCTTTCCCATCTTTAAGGCTTCTTATATAGCAGTTCTCAAACTACACTGAGACAAGGGAATACAAGTGTGCACAAGTGAGCTGAGACCAGCTGGATGCAGAGCAGAAGATGCAGAGGAAGTGGATCATGGAGGAAAAGGCATGAGGCAGCCATGCTCCATCCTGGTCCCGACTATGTTGTCCTGGACACATTGACCGCTCCCCTCCCAGAGGGCCTCCCATGCACAAACACAGCCCTCCCTTCCTCCTCTCATATAACACCGGGCTGAGGTCCACCGTAAGAGCAATCAGCAGCCACAAGCAGGTACGGTAATTGCGATGGGATACCACAGGGACAAACATTTTTGAAACTAGCAGCACATAAAAACTAGCATGGGTTTCTGCTGGCCTACATAAATAGTCAAAGGGCATGTCTAACGCTGCAGGTGTTACTGTAGCATACAAATACCCAACACAGCTTTCAGCAAGCTACCCAGGCACAAGGAGAGCCCTAGACACAGCACTGAAATACTTGAAGGGTAACATACCCTCTTTCTCAGCCAGTCACACTGTTTCCAGGTCTGGAGGGTCAGATCTGATATCACAGCACCACGCTGCAGACTGTGGTGTTGACATACTCCACAGCAGAAATCAAGATAGAAGAAACAACATTCCTAGTTCACATAGTTACATGCTAGCATTGAAAGTGTTTCCATGAACAGCTTCTGACTGACAGCCAAAAATAACATTACACTTTCCTTACAAAAGTTTCATATCTAATAGACCAAGCATTAAAATGCCCAGAAATAAACCATAAAGGGATTTCATCAGTTCCCAGCTCCTACTTAATACCTGATTATTACCTATTGCTATAGTCAATTTATAGCACCCATTCCAGCCTCCATATTTCATTCTGAGGGAGAAATGTATTTACACAGAACAAGTATCCATGTAACCACAAAGTAACAAATCTTTTTTAGTATGTAGAATAGTAAATATGTAATAAAGACTTTTTTTAAAGCAATGTCACTCCAGGGAACATATTTGAGGGAATTTACTCCCAGGACAACATTTTGGTGATAAAAAAATCATTTTGTCTGTTACAGAATGACTGATGGCATTATGAAGAACGTTGGCTTCAAGCTCTCTAAAGTTTAGGCAAAGGAAAAACTTCTGCATTCTGTATAACTGTATTCACTTGATAACCATTGGGGATTATTTGCGCACAGGAGCTCTCTGTCAAAGAATGCATTGTGATGGGCGCTGTACAGGCATAGAACAAAAAGACCACTCTTTGCCTTATGCTAAATAACAAGTTGCAGATGTGATTAATATGGTTTATAAAAAATGGAAACTTTAAACAGAAAGTGGGATTTTATGAACTCCCGTATTAACATCTTTTAACAACCGAATATTCTGTAAGTTTTAAGATGCAAAACCAACACTCATCTGCCATTGTAAATGAAATGAAAAGAAGCAATGAGCAAGTAAAGTTTGTATGATATTCTAGAAACAACCAACTAACCCTCTAGTTCTAGCCTTTGCCCGCAGCTTTTCAATTTTTGGGACTCTTAAAAAACAAAGTTTAATATTTTTGGCTGGAACTGCGATTGTATGCATTACAGTACTTCAACCCAGTTGAACTGAAATTTTTATGCAGGCAGTTTTTAAAGCAGCTAAGAGATGCTAGGAGCTCTGGCAACACGGGTACCTGTTAACGGCAATCATGGCGTGTGTGTATAGAGAGGATGAGAGGCTTGTGTGACCACAATATGGAAGTGGTATAAGAAGCTGGAATAGAAAGAGCAGGTCCTTTTCCCCACTGAGAGCTTTAGTCCTTTCAATCTCTATCAAGGTTACTTTAAGCCTTCATATATTTGGTATTGGCCTCAACATCATTACATTGGACAATTTTGGTCAAGGCTAGAAAGCAAGTTCTCATGTCAGAGCCTTCACAGAGAACATCCAATCACTTCCCCTTCCCTTTTATAAAATATAAAAATCCATCTTGAAACACTTTTGCTGACCTCAGCTGTGGCAACAGAGTACAAGGAATAAAAGGCCTATTGCCTTTGTGGTCAAATACCGCAAGACTGGTCTCTGCCTCCCCATCCTATCAGTTACACTGCCACAGGTTGAGTAGATGGAATTACTTAACAGTCTCTTCTCCTACTACCTCCTGGGTTTCCACTCTCACCTTCGTACAAACATTTCCGTTTCAGTGCCAGATTAGTTTCTCCCACGTACAGGAGGCTGTCCACCTTTCCGATCCCACCCTCCTCTCCAAGATACGCTCCCGACCAAACAGCTGGCCCATGCTGACTGTGTTGAAGGTTTTCCTGTTTATCACACCTTATCTGACAGAGTTATAGGCCCTGTTTAATGCTATCATGATATACGCACTGTTAAGCACTACTTAATTCTACCCATCGGGGACGAAACATTAAGACAGATGTGGTGCAAAGTTCCTCACCAAGAAGGATCAGGTGAGAGGTAAGATCACACCCCTGCCAATTCAGTCTTTGGCCTCTCTTCCCCAACTGCTAAGAAACACTAATTTTAACTTATGCCTACAGGAGACCCTGGTAAGTCCACTACATAATTGCAAATAGGCAGCCAAATGCTATTGTGGAAGAAACAAATGTCATTGACAGCACAATGAAATACATTGCCAAGTCAGACTTTTAAATACTTTCAATCTCCACTAAACTCTGCAAGACTGAACCAAAAGGGTCCCATGGTCTGGATAACTTAATGACATTACCGAATTGTCATTTAATGTTAATACTTAGCAATTGTATACTGTTTTTTATTTCCAGAGAGCATAACGGCAATTTATTTAACCAGTAAATACTAAGAACGACTAACAATACAGGAGCAAATAAAAATCAAAGAATATCTCCAACACTAAACCAACACTAAGCAATGAAAGGCTAAACTTAGCTTACTTCTGTGCTGCAGCTCTTCTTAAAATATGCCAGTATCTACTTAAGTCTGTTCCGTTCACAGCTGTGCAATAAATCAGAACAATATTACCCAATCTGGTTTTTAATGAAACTATGGACAAAATATTTTTTAAAGCAGTTAGTTTTGAGTTAAAGGTAAAATATATTGAAAACCTGTAAATCGCTTTCCACCTTTTCCTTTTTATATTTAAGACTAGCAGGTTTGGATTTTTTAAAATTTTATTCAACACTCTCTCGTATCTTGTCTCGCAAAAAATCCACAGACAAATAAGAATTTAAAAATGCAAAATATGCTACTGTATTGCCGGTTAAATGACTAGGCTAGTTTTCAGGCTGGGGAACTCTTCAAGAATCATTTTCTCTGCTACATGAAAGAGTTATTTATCACAGAAGTCAACGCAGTCAGAAAACAACGTGAGGGACTCATGCTAAAAAGAAAGGCAGCGTCAAATCCAAGACTGGCCCTCAGAGCTCATACCACATTGCAAACCATTTCTGCCCGAAGTGCTATAGCATTTCTCTAACAAGAGGAGTAAATTACCAGCCACTGAAATTTTGGCTGCTTGCTTTTTCTCTTTCTTTTCCTCCCCGAATTTCCAAAGCCCGCAAGGTTTTAATTATGTGTTATAGCCAAACAACACCAGAGGATTGTGCTACGGCATCTTCTTGTTTATGGGAGCTGTCTTCAAGCCGCAGCATTTAGCTTTTGGGATTCCTATTGGAGCCAAGCAAGCCGGGGGGCGGGGGGGGGGAGCGGAGCTGAGCGACAATGGGAATATCCGGCTCTGCCTCCCGCTGGAAAAAACAGCAACAACAAAAGGGGAAGGGAAGATTCCCTTACACTGGATGACAATTGTCCTATTTTGGGGGAGCTCAGGAAGAGGGAAGTCAGCCTAACAGCTCCAGCGGGTGACTCTTCCAAGAACACTTCCCAAGCTACTTACTGATCCGGCGAGAAGAGTCCTGCCGCTCCTCGTACCTTACCCTCAGGCTCCCCAGCGCCTGCTGTCCCTCCCTCAGTCCCAGCTAAGCCACCCCACAGCGGCGATCCCGTCCCCGGTGACAGGACCAGGGGCACCCCGCCGCCCCTCGCAGCCGCNGCGGGGGCGGGAGGGGAAGCCTCCCCGGGCGGAGAGGAGGGGTTTCGGGAAAACTCACCCCCAAGCAGCCCCGCGGCAGCCTCTCCAGCACCCAAACCGGCTTTTTCCGCCTAAAACAGGTCCGCCTGGGAGAGCGGGATCTCCAGACCAAAAGACGGTGGTTTCGCGCTTCAAATCGCCAGGGATACCCCTTGCTCCCCCGGCAGCACCACCACATTCTCACTTGCAGCAGCAAAACAACCCGGATTTTACTGCAGAGTTGAACGCCGACAGCCCGATTAGATGGGCGCTGCCATGAAGATACTCACTAGGGGCTACCCAGGAGAAACCAGTTTGTTTCAGAAGTAAAAAACTGTCGGTCTAATCCTACCTACGTTTGATCACATTTCTTTTTGCTAGTAATGCGCAGGCAATCAGAAAACCAGCACTGTTTAAAGTGCAAAGCACTCCACATTTAATTAATTTGACAGTCATTTAAGGAAGGTAAGTATCCCTTCCTTACTAGTGCTAAAGGAATGCTCTCAAGTGATTTAAATCCCTTTGAAAACATCCAATCTTTATGTGGGTTGTATTTATCGTGTAAAATAGTATTTCGAAACTTCCAAGGAATTATAATTGAAGTCAATGTCAAACTGTTGCATTGATAAAGGTTTTGCACTTACAGTAATATAAAAATCACCAAAAGTTTAAAAAAGTTGCTTTCAGAATATCGTCCCTGTCAGCTACCGACATTATTGTGAAGATGTGAGAGCAAGCAGCATTGGCTGCATGCATAAACAAAATGCCAGGCTCAACAGACAATTCCTGTTTGTTTTGTGCCAATGTTGTTACTCATTTTTAACTGGACTTTTTCTGGTTTTGCATTTCAAAATATGAGAAACTCTGAGCTATATCTGAATATCATATAGGAGTGGTTTATGGTCCATTTAAACAACTTCTGTTTAAACTGCCTTTTAACTGTACTATTTATTTGCACTTTAAGGATAGTTCTCATGAAACAACTTGCCTTAAGCTCCAGAAACCTTAAATCTAAATGAAAAAGATACCACAATGCAGAAACCTTCCAGAGTGAAGTATGGGATGGACCCAACACTTTTCCCAATTCATGACCCACCACAGAGATGCTAAAATGCATACCTACAAGCTGTGAATCGCTGTTTAGTTCAATAGATTTATCCCTTTAATCATACTAAAGAATGAATTGGTATGTCAATGGCAAATGGTATTAGCTAAACCCTACCATCTCTGCAGTCAACGCTCCAATAATGGATAGAGTAAAAGAAGAAAATATGCTCAACTCCTTGGGATATGGCAAAAAGACATATTTGTCCTCATTTCAAAGAATTATAATGAACAAACTAATTAGAAATGTTTTCATCCTATTTCTGGAAGCATTAAATTACAACAGCTTTTATTTGCCTGACCTAAGTCATCACTGTAAGACAATGAGAGAGAGGTTAAGTCTGTGATAGATGCACAGGATGATGATTCCAGAAGTCTGGGTTCTGTTTCTTCCCATTTCACAGACTGTGTAAAGCATTTTCAGTAAAAATGCCAGCTCCTCCTCTGCAATTGTATGGAAGACCTTCGTTTCCACATCTGAAACGAGAGTGATGTGGGACTTTGGACTCAAATCCTGCAATGACACATAGCAAGTGTTCACACAAAGATCCCATTCAAGTTTATGGGACTCAAATGCCAGTTTATATTCTCAGATCTTATCTGTTGACATTCTGCTTGACTTAATCCAAGTTGTTTCTATCCTCTTAACTTTTCTCAACAGCAGCAGAGAGGAACACCAGCTACACTTACACAGTACAGTAGCGAATTGTTAAGCTATACTCCTTGACATCATACCCAACAGAATGATATGATGAAGCCTACAAAGATTAAAATGGGATTCTCAGAAAATTTCAAATATAGAGTAGACCAATTACAAGTCAGTCAGACCACAGTGTGCTCAACAAAGAACCAAAGATTTCTGCCTTAATTCTACTTTAAGTTTTTATGCAATTCAGCTAGATAGACTACAGTGAAATTCGTCTGGTACTGAGCCACCTAGTGGTTACTTTCAAAAAATAAGGGGCTCTTATTTTCAGCAATAGAACGAACAGGTTGGATGCATGAATTCAGATAACAAACGATCCAATGGTAGAAAGAAATACATCTGCACCATTTCCAGTTTGGTCTGTATCCTGAATACAGAACTAGACATCCTCCAAAGACAACCAACCGTCGTGGTTGATAGATGTCCTGCCAGTAACATTTTACCAACAAGTCTTTTCACGACATAAAAGTCACTAAGGTTGCAAACTAGAACAATCAATGCTTTTGCTAAATCGTCAGTCATACTCATGGAACAAGAGTTTTACTCTAAGCGGGGCACTGAAGATAGGGCAAGCAACAGAAAAGGAGAGACTGAAGAATATATTTATCACTGTCATAGAAATGTGGTTTGCAAATCAGTAGACCTGCCATATATCACCGAGTCCATGCCCTGCTTTCCCACACAGCCACATCATAGCCGTAATAAACTGCAACTTAAAACTAGTTTAATTTCTTGGTTGGAACTCCTACGGAAGCATAAGCTGGGACCTAAGACTTTGCACTGTTCTTCTAATTATAGAATTTTATAACAAAATCAAAACCAAGAAACTGAGTTCTTGAAATCTAGTGCTTTTATTGAAGTTTTATAGTGACATACAAAATACAGTTTCATCAAGATGCTTATAAAAATGAATAGACACACTCTAGCAAGTGCATAAGAAATATCAAAACAGATTTGTACTGACGATACAGGCTCCAAGGGAATCCTGTCCAACTATTTCAAAAAGGAACTCCTTAACAGTCTTCTCAGTAGTCTGTCTTCTTACGAGTTACTGCTCATTGTCCTCGTTGAGTTTTTTTTCATAGTTGGAGAACTGTTACATAAGAACAGAAATACAACTACATACAAAGTCCCTGTTGGATTAAAGCACAACTGTGTTGTAGTTTTCACCCAAGACTGCGAAAAGGTAGTTCTTTGAATAGCCATCCTATGTGAGGAAAATTATTTCTTAGGTTAAAGATAAGCCAAAGTCCAATTCAGCAGTGTTGCAGATGCTGTCAGAATACACTTCTTTTTGCAGTTCTCTCCATTTCAATATTTGCTCTGCCAGCTCCTCCAGCTCCATCACGAGCACCTCTCTTTTTGTCAAAGCAGTGTCCTGAAGCAGAAAAGAGTTGGATTTCATCTCTATACATCCTGTCAATTTAGCAGGACATAAAAAGAACCTAAGCAACCAAACAGCATTGAATTCTTAATGCTGAAGGAGACAGAAGGCTCAGTTCTTTTGCTACTCACCATATTCTTCATGATGTTTGGTATCTGAGGGATGCTTCTTGCGGTCTGCACATGGCTTTCAAGCTTCTCAATGAAAGTCACAGCCTCGGTCAACAACTCTACTACATACCTGTAACCAAGAATGAGCCCCCTACTCACAAGTTGTGCAAAACAACGAGGATTTAATTCTTTCAAGTTCGTATTTCTTTCCCCTGTGGGTCTTCTTAGTCCTCTTCTCCAGTTTTATGCAAGCTCCTAACCATCTAATTAATTTCTCTGCAATTACACTTCTTTTATGACTCTCAGCAACAAGTAGGGCAGGAATTACAGAAGTGAATATGCACTTCTTCAGTAACTGGACTAGATTTTTAGACCATGAGCAGGACTACATTTTTAAAACATGTACCATGCATGTGTCTGAATCATTCACACACTTATTCTGAGCAAGTCACAGTGGAAGACAGACACCAAATGCTAAAGTAACAACTCCTACCTGTGGAGAGGCATAATGAATCAAGCATTTAACACATCTGTTTAAAACAATACATCACAAATTGTTGTGTAATCTTCAGAAGACAAGACCAATAACCTCAGCAAATAGTCAAAAACATGTATCACTACCTTCTATGAATTAGTAATGTAATGAGTAAACTACAGCTTTTAGCTGAGGTTCTGCTACCATGTTTTATTTCTGTTCTTCTCAATGGAAAAGTGAAGGAAAGCATGCGATTTTTACTGCCTATTAGTTCAAATTAATTTGGACTCATGCAAACAAAGAACAACTATTTTCTATATGCCTACTTGTGGTAAGTAGCCTCAATAGGCAGGCTCTCTTGACATCTGGGCTTTATCAACCTCTTCCTAAGAGCCCTCTTCTCTTTCAGTACGGCTTCCAAGTGTTTGTTCATATCTTGCAAAATCTTGCATTTTTTGCCTATAAAATAAAATTTCCAAGTTGAAACAAGGGCAAAATTTCTTCTGGAGAAAGACAGAAAGAAAAAGTCTGATCTACTGCACTGGACAGTTCACACTCCAGAAAGATATCATTAATCAGAATGACTTTTGTTGGAGTGTATAGGACTTAATATCAGCATGCACCTCAAAGTCATAATACCTAATTTTTAGAGATATAGCTTTGTTAGTTGTTTTACATTATTTACAGTTTTAAGTAAACCACCTTTGAGATGAAAACAACTTCTTAAACTTTACCATAGCACTGAAGTATTACAATATACTTCACTAGCCTAACACAGTACTAGCAAGCTAGAATGTCTTTAAGCATTCACCAAATCATAGTGGGAAAAGTGCAAAATAATAAAGAAATGAATACATATGGTCCCAAAGTCCTAAAATGAAAATCCAGGTAATTTTAGGGCATACAGATGCAGCAGAAATACACTGAGTTACTGGAAAAGCAGCAAAGTAGCACACAGGCCAAGGGAAGAAAATCAGATTACTGATGATCTCTGAACTCCTGATGCTCCACTGACCCTGGGGAGCTGATCACACACACATACAACTTTTTTGGAGAATGAGTTTCGCACGGAGCTTCGACTGAGACAGCAGAGGGTGCAAGTTCAAACAGTGTGGAAGCATTCTTTAGGGGCTAATAAAACACCTGCCACCTCTAACCAGCTATCCAGTGGAGAAAGCTGCAATAACTTCTAGAAGTGTCACGTACTCATATGAAACATTAATCTGCTGATGCAGTCACTTAACACTCTGGGGTTTTCTCAGGTACAACTGCACTTACCTAAGTAAAAAGGGTGAGCAATGTCTGCTGTCTCCTTCTCCAACTGCAGAATTTCAGTTTTCAGTTTCTTCTACAACAGTAATAACATCAAATGAAAATGCATTTTTAATATACTTATCCAGATATTGTTCACTCTTTTGGGGTGGGGGAGGAAGTAGAAAGGGAGAAAGTGGGAGCATGGGGGAGGGCGCGTGTGTGAAAAACAGCAAGCATTTGCATGAGAGCATGTTATCATGCTCTCTGGAGTGTTTCTACTACTAGGTGGGGCTTTTTTTGGTCAACAGGAAAAGACTGTTTAAAAAAAAACCTAAACAATTTGGTGATTTATTGGGAATTTGTGCTGGAAGAGTCAGATCCTGCAATTCATTCCTAAAACACAGTAACTTACATCTCCTACAAAGCTGTTTCATAGTCTGTATTCTACTAAAGAATGTCTCATAGCCCCAGGTTTCCCCGTTCTGGCAAAGATTCATTTGTGTTGTGTTGGTTTTTTTAGCTGTGGGAAAAGCTCTCCCAGGTGAAACTCCTAGCTTTAATTCTTTCCCATGATAAACCAGCACAAGAGCAGCAGATACCTTCCTGTGGCTGAAACAGTAGTGGTCGTTTTGGCTAGACAAGAGAAGGCTGAGGCAAATATAGAAGAAGATGACATATCAGTCTCTCAGGACACACAGAGAACTGTTGCTTTGCTTTTCTTGATCACCTCTTGATCTCCTCTTGAGGAGAGGACAAAAATAAACCTGCTTCACTCATAGCACATTGAATATCTGACAGAGAGAGTACTTTGTATGTGAAACCTTCCAGCAAAGGAGGCTAAGTAGCCACCTTACTGGGAGCTGGAAACTGTTCGTTCGTTCTGCCTGTCAATACAGGGTGATGCCCGCCATTTAACTCATTCTCCAGAAAAGTAAATGGTGAATTTGTCACACTGCTTTGCAGTAAGGTTTTGTAGCTGCTGGAGCCCACATTGTGTAAGTTAATAAACACAGTTTTTGTACCAGCAAGCAAATGCTCAGAAAACATCATCATAAAATACAAGCCAACAGCCAATTCAGGCAGTAGGAAGTGACTGAAGTTACCTCCTGCTAACCAACAAAATGGTCTAGTTGCCTATAAAGAAATACATTTTTGTGAATTGAAGTCAACTACAAATTCTTATTTGCTCTTCAGTTCCTTCACAACACTTCATGTAACGCTTCAGTCAAAGACGCGGGCTGCTGCATCTTCCCAGTTATACCGAAAACTTTTGTTTCATAACTTTGTACTTTTCTTTACGACAACTCAGTCCACTGGGGAAGAAGTGCCAACTGTTAAACAACTGAACTGTTAAAAAAAACCCCAAAACATGAAACAATAGCACATGGCCATCTGATACCTCATCAGGTGCCATGTATTATCTCTAAGTATTGAAGTGTTGAGCATACCCTGACAACAGTAAAGGCTGTACCTCATTGATTTCAGCTTGAATGTTTGCCATTTTTTCCATCTCTGAGAATTTCACAAAGCATGGGGCTTTTCTACAGGTTAAATCCAACGTCTCCTGTGAAAAGAAAACAACGGGGAAAAAATGCAGTCAGCAGCAAGAACGTATCAGACAAATTCTCAAGATTGGCTTTTAATAGTCTAAAGTTACTGTTTATCTCTTGCACTATGCAATACAGTAAATTTTATCTCAACAACTCATAAAATACATGCATTATTTGGGGAAAACTAACACAAGTGAAAATAAAATTTCATAAAAGGCAACATGAGAGCACTCTCAACAACACTGGCCTTGCACGCTGCTGGAAGGCACCAGAGGGCATCAAAAAACCCTCATGTCTACGCTCCAGAAAAATACACACCAGAAGGTACGGTTCTTCCTAGTAAGGAAAGCTGCCATCAGCCAAAAATGTAGGAGATCCCACAGTAAAAGGAAAAAACTTCTCTGCCTTTCAAATTAACAAGCATTTATGCAAACACTAACACGGCTCAGCACTTTGGTCTTATTTCAAGTCACACAGCCGGCACTGTGGCGGATAAGGCCCTTAAACAGAGTTTTGCCAACCTGAAGGTTGAGTGTGAGGCACTGCACCTGCAGTCAGGACACACGTACCTGAAGGACGGGCACAGAGGGAAGAGGAGAGCTGCGACACAGCACCTGAGCCGCGGCTTCTCCAAACCTTTACCACAGGTAATTTTTGTTAGGCCACTATTCTCCCCGCCGCCGCCAGCCTGCACGGCCGCTCCA
>WAAD01019647.1:0-39862 GCA_013389945.1 Fregata magnificens
CTTCTCCCCCCCCGACCGTCCCCGCCATCCTCACACCTTCCCCGGTCTCTTCCCTCAGGACCACATCGGGAGACACGGTGGAGCTGATCGAAGAATCTCTGGACGTCAACCTACTGAACAACGCCGTACGCCTCCGCATCCAGGGCTGCCCGTTTCTACCGGGCGGCGTGCACCTCTGTGAAGTGCAGAGCCACTTGGTCGTCCTGCTGATCACCGGGCAGACGGTGCATCGCCTGCTCCTGCCGCATCCCGCCCGCATGTACCGCAGCGTGAGTACCGGCGTGGCCCGCTCCCTGCCTGTGTCAGCCACCTGCCTCGGTCCTGCCTATCAAGAGCCCTCGGCGAAGCCGCCAAGTGCATTGCAAAATAGCAAAGGTCTTGGCGTGCTTCTCAGCATGGGCGCAAAGTGCTGCTTCCCACCTGTGCTGCTTTTGGCCAGGATAGAGTTAATTTTGGCCGGGATAGAGTTAATTTTCATCATAGTAGCTTGTGTGGTGCAGTTTTGGACTTGTGACCAAAACAGTGTTGATAACGTGCTAATAATTTAGCTTTTGCTGGGCAGTGTTTGCACAGCCTCGAGGCCTTCTCTGTTTCTCACTCTGCCCCCCATGTGAATGGATTTGGGGGTGTGCAGTGGTTTGGGAGGGGGCACAACCAGGCAGATGACCTGAACTAACCAAAGGGATGTTCCTTGCCATATAACATCATGCTCGGCAATAAGAGGGAAAAGAGGGTTTTTGGGGGCGTTAGCCATCTTTTGCACAGGAACTGGCTGGGTGTCGGTTTATCCAGCCTTTGTGTCCCTTGTTTTGTTTTCTTCTCTCTTCTCCTTGTCCCTTACTTACTAAGCAATTTTTTTTTTTTTTATCCTGACCCCCAAGTTTTCCCGCTTTTATTCTTCCTTTCCTCTTCCCCCATCTCACTTGGGGGGGGAAAGAGAGCGCGTGGCTGTGTGCTGCTTCGCTGCCCAGTGGGATTAACCCCCAACACCGCCCTGTCACAGGGCTTCACACAAATCCTGTCGCCACCGTCGTGCCCGTGTCGCATGTGCTGGCTGTGGAAACGCTGGAGGTGAGCTGCTGATGGGTACGAAGCTCGGCTTTTCCTGACCCCTTTCCAGTTGGGCTGGATTTTTTTCCCTGCCGAGCAGACTGTATAGTGGTTTTGGCTGGGATGGAGTTGGTTTTCTTCGCAGCAGCCCGCATGGTGCTGTGTGCGGATTTGTGACCAAAGCAGAGCTGGGAACACAACGCTGCTTGGGCTGTCGCTGAGCAGTGCATGTGTAGCATCGGGGGGCTTCTCTGTTTCTCCCCAAACGAGCTGGCTGTTCTGGGCAGGAGGCTGGGAAGGGACACAGCTGGGACAGGGAAGGGACAGTCCCTGTGCTGTGACACCGCGTTCATTGACACAAGAGGGGAGGGGATTGGGGCAGGTGACCATTGCTTGGGGGCTGCCTGGGCATCAGGCTGCCTGGAGGAGGTGGTGAGGGATTGCCTTGTCATCACTTGGTTTTATTTTATTTTATTCTTCCTCTTTCCTTCGCTTATTTAACCATCTTTGTCTTCACCCAAGAGTTTTTGCTGCTCTTATTCTCCCCCACCCCGCTGGGGCGCATGGCTGAAGGCAGTAACCTGCCAGCTGGGTCAGTCCACCATGACTGATCTGTTTCATAGCTCTGCGGTGGGGATTTGTACCCTGGACTGGAACCCTCCGGTGTTTCCGGAGGCGCAGAGCTGGAGCCTGTCAGGCTCTCTCGAGTTTTATGGAAACCTCTGCGCTTTAGTTTCTTACTGTCCAAACTTTTCCAGTTGAATTTCTTTATAGATGTTATAAACTGCTAAACTCCAAGTCCTCTGATTCTTGGCCAGATACAGCAGGCGTGTTCATCAGTGCAGGGTGGTTCTCTATGTGGAAGTGAAAACTGCTGGGGAGAAGAGTCGGACAGGAAAAGCAAGCTGGAAATCTCTCACTTTGTTTGGAACTGAATGTACTCAGACTGCATGCGGAGGAGGCAGAGGCCGTAGGCGTCAGACTCGCAGTGTTTTCCCCGAAGCTGAGAGCGTTCCAGATTTGTGAATAGGGCTCCAATTTTGATGAAAGTGGGTGACATAACCTGAAATGAGGCTCAGATGTTGGAGGTGGCTCGGCCAGCGGTCCTGGGGCCCGGCCTTGTGACAATGGGGACAAAGTACCCTTTGGAGGTAGGGACTGAGTGCTTCAGAGGGGAGGCCTGGCTATGTTTGTAACTTGCTCTCTGTACACAGCAAGGTATGGAATCTTTTTATTTCATGTGGAAGATGGATCTTATGCAAAATTTACATCGCATTTACCCATTTGCTGTGGCTCTGTCTCTCGTGTCTGCTTCTGGTGTGTCTTGTCAGGTCCCTTTCCTCTCTTGGAGAGCTTAGCTCTTGCTTTTAGAGTTCCAGAGAGCTTTCCCAAGGGATGACGCTGTGCTATTGCAGAGCTGCTCTTCACGGGACTCGTTACCAGCATTTTGCTATGAGCTGTCTTGAAGCAGCTGATGGACTGCGGGACTCCTTTGGGGGTGTTACAGTATACGAGGGAGAGAGCGAGCGAGTGTTCTCCTAGAAAATTGCAGGTTTTGAAATCCCTTTCATATCTGCTTGTAAACAACAGTGCTCGTGGGTTAACAGTAAGGGAAACAGGAGTGGTAGCGATGAGAGTTCTTGCCGGAAAAGTCCTTTTTATCGAGTAGCAGTGTCGCGGTTGCCGTTCCACAGGTGTTTGGTTGGTTTTTTTCTGTGCCTTGTGTATGTGTGCTCAGGGTTTGTACTCTCTGCTGTTTCCCTCCTCCAGGAGCTGATAACAGAGAGCCAAATGCAGTCCGTGTTTACAGATGTCGGCAAAATCAACTTCAGAGATCCTTCGAATTACTACATGATTCCCAGCGTGCCAGGCCTGGCTTCTAATTCTGTCGCCTCAGCGGCGTGGCTTAGCAGCGAGGGGGAGGCTCTTTTCGCTCTGCCCTCTGCTTCGGGAGGGATCTTCGTCCTTAAGCTGCCTCCTCACGATGCACCTGGTAAGGACTGGGAACAGGCTGCCTCCTCGCATCCGCCTCTGCAAAATACCACTCAGTGTGGCATCTCCTCTCCTAGCTTTGAACTTCGCTTGAGTTTGATTTTTGGCGTGTGTTGTACAAATTCACTCCACGCACACAAAAGCTCTTTTACATCGTGCCTGTGAAGCCCCTTGCTGGTGGCAGCAAATATTTTGTCAACGAGTACTCAATATATTTCTTAATATCACTTTTATTTTGAAAGGAGCTGTTTCTGTTGTGGAATTGAAACAGAGCTCAGTGATGCAGCGTTTCCTTACTGGTTGGATGCCAACTGCCATCAGGTTAGTGTCTGGTGATGAATAAGTGGAACTAATTTTGTCTTTTTGATTCCCTCACCTAGAGTTTCTAGCTGAAGTCAAAGACAGGCAAGTCAGCACCTATAAATACTCTGCCAAAAAAGTTAACTGGGTCACAGGAGCTATCGCGGTACGGAAGTTGGGGCTTGAATGCTGGATTAGTTCATCTTCGTGGGGTCCTGCTAATTCTGTGTGTCTGTGTCTATGAATATGTTACGTCTAGTAATTGGCCTCCAAGGATTTGCCCAGGATATGGCTCGCAGCCAGTGCAGATTAAGGATTACAACAGTTGTATGTTCTTGCCCTTCTTCTGAAATGTCAGGCTTGTTCCTGACCGGCAGAGGTTACGTGTGGGTGACACGGACCCTCTGTGTGCACACCGGGCCCGGTGTTGGATTTTAACTGTTATGGTATCTTAGAGCACACAACCAAATTCTAGGCCCTGTTACTTGGAAATGGGAGCGAGTCCCCTGATGCCCTGAATGACTCTGACCATCAGCGGTGCGTGGCTTGGGGCTGGTCGGATCCTTGCTTCCCTCTGGATCCTTCGCCTGCGTTCTGCCAGCACTAGGCTGGGGAAGGCGGGGATGTGCTTCGGCTCTGCCAAAGCAGGTGAAGAACTGGGCGTTACCGGTGTGGTGGGCTTCTCTGCGCCTTGGACGCTGACCTGCACGGTCCTGAAACACTGCGCTCTCCTCCTCGTCTCACACCACTGATTTATTTGTTTTTAAACACAGTGTGATAGAAACCCTGTGCCTTGGATCTGTACGCTAGCCTTGATTTTCTTTTAAGCTGTTGAAATAAACTGTATTTTCAGAGGTGACTGTGGCCCATCGGACCTGCCTGTCAGCCTCTCTGTACACTGCCTAGATCACGATGCCTTTCTCTTTGCTCTCTGCCAGGACCATAAACTTCGGATGTGGTCCTATAAGGTGAGCGAGGCCTGCGCTCGGGGGAGTAGCGTCTTCCATCGCTGCTTGGGTGGTAGTCTGAGGCTTAAGAAACGAAGGCTGAGTGGTTGTCATAGATTCGATCTGCCGTTAAATTGTCACTGAGTCAACTTCTACACGCTGGGATTCGGGGCAATTTGTGAAAATTGTTGTGGCGTGTGTTTGTAGCCATGTTTGGAAAGCGGGTGGTGGGTCTTCTCTGCGGCAAAGCCTTGTGCGTAGGGTAGGAGGCTGTATTAGTTTATTTACAAATGTACTGGAGTGTTTAGGAAGGCAGGCAGGCAGGAGCGCTTCAAGGGCCGAGGAGGCACGCCAAATGGATTTTCTACTGCTTTAGCGGTAATAAGAGTGTCTTTGTAACGTGGCTCCTTGTCAACAAGAAGTTAATGAAAGCCTCTGCTCACTGTGTGCCACTTGCTCCAAATATCAGTGCCAAAGCTAATCGACCAGCACAGCTTTCACGGCTCATCTGCACTGGAATGCGTGCGTGCGTTTACGGGAGGGAGGGGAAGCTTTATCGTACGTGCCTGGGCTCTGAAAGCCCATGTGCTCGGTGGGAGAGGGCACAGGTGAGATGGGGAAAGCTAAACAGTGGTTCAGGTACGCGTACGGATGCTTTATGTGCATCCTTTAGAGGAAAATCTGGGCAGACTTTGGCCAGAAGGGGAAGGATGAGGGAGAAGGGCAGTTTCTCAGTCCTGAGTCTTTCCTATGCTACTTTCCCAACACCTTTATTTTGTGTAGGATCAAATGTGCCTGATGGTTGCAGATCTGCTGGAGTTCATGCCGGTCAGCAAGGACCTGCGGCTTGCAGCTGGGACTGGGCACCGACTGCGACTGGCCTTCTCCCAGTCCCTGGGGCTTTACCTCGGCGTGTACATGCATGCACCCAAGCGAGGGCAGGTATGGAGTGACGGGGCTTCCTTGCTGTGAATGTGCCTTTCTTGGGCTGCACGGAAAATATGTCGTTCCTCCTTGGATTTGGGTCTGTAAGGCAAGAAATAGGGAAAAGTTTCACATCTGACCCTCTGGAGAGAGCAGTACTTTCTGATTAAACAAACATTTTTATTCTCAAAGCACTGCAAGATACACGTGCTCTTGCCTTGGGAGTGGAACTCCCTGAGTGACTAAGCCAAGCTGTGAGTGCTAGTTCACTTGTTCACCTCCTGTTCCGGTAGGATCCTGAAAGCACATATGTGTCGTGGGAAAAGGAAAGGTCCGAAAGGAGCTAAAAGCATGGAAATACTAATCGTATATTTATGTCAGGCTCCTGGGAGCATGCGGACGCATCACTGTGCGTTGCCAAACGTTGACTTCTGGAGAACTTCTGCTTCTCGCGGTGAATAATAAATTTAGCTGGACAGGAACGACGGCACAGAGTAGTCTCATCTGTTGGACAGCTTACCCTTTCCGTTCTCCAGGGGATTCACATACGGAGTAGAAGTGCGTATCGTGACTTCTGCTGTCTTACTAGCGCTCTGCTTGCTCTGGTAAGGACACGCAGAGCTTGGTTTGCCGCAAGTGCCCTGAGGATTCAGGTCTTTTCCACCTTAGTCTCCTTACTTGCCCACATCACGTTGACGCTAGCAGTGCCCAGCACCGTTGTTTTTACCATTTTGCAGGTTTAGTCTTTCAAAAGGCAACTAGAAATCCTTCCGGTTCAGGCGGAGACGAGTGTCCTTGCTGGGAAGGCTGAAGTCAGTGATGTCAGTACGTGGCGCAGAGGGTCAGCTTGGCAGGGTCCGTGGCTGGCGATGCGTGGCATGCTCAGCTCAGCTGTCGTGCCCTCAGCCCTTGGGGGTCTGGTGACTGGAGCATCAGGCAAGGGGAGGGACCGGAGAGACGAGTTTCCCCGCGGCACACTGGTTATTGGCTTAGCCGTCCTTTAGCAAATAACTTACGAGATGCGTTTGTAGTTCTGTGTCTTCCAGCTGGTAAGCACCGAGAGCAACCGCTACAGCCTTGACCACATATCCTCCCTGTTCTCCTCACAGGTGAGTGCTGGGGCCTGGCTCCCCCAGAAGGCACTGAGACAAGAGGGAAGGTTGCTTACTGAGGGATCAGAGGCCCGGACTTGGGGATTTAACTGTGAATAAAGAATTCTTTCTGAAATGTGGTTAAATGATACGAGGGAATGCTTTGCTGTTGTTAACTACACACATCTCTCTGCTGTACTTGAATTTTTGATAAGAAGGTAAATATGTGCTCTCTCTCCTAGGAGACTCTCGTTGACTTTGCCTTAACCTCGGCTGAGATCTGGGCGCTGTGGCACAACGAAGAGAACCAAACCGTTGTGAAATACATCAACTTTGAGCAGTGAGTTTCTGCACTGAATTGCTAGCCTTGATAGCCTTGCAGGGGTAACTGCAGGAGCAGCTCCCAGGTGCTGCTCGTTAAAAGCACCAGTTGAGCTCCTTGACTTTTTTCCTGTCCTGCTTTGCTGACTGAAGTGTGTGGAGATGCAGTGGTACCCAGTTCTTCCTGTTGCAGTGTTCATGTCATGTGCGCAGCTGTGTCTTCCTGCAGTGCAGATTACGTGGACTTTTTTTTTTGGTTCTGCTTTATAATAAAGCTACAGCTCAGCTGCAGAAATGTGAAAAATGTAAGAAGCCGGGTGGCTGGGAGTGGAGTCCGCTGTGAGCGTGTCGGAGGGAGGGCTGTACTTCACCAACAGCTCCTTCAAAACATAAGTGGCTGGTCTCTTCCAAGAAAGGTGTTTTTGAGGAGACCACTGATGTGAAAGCATGAGCTATGTCTTTATAAAGCTGCGAGGGCAGGCTTGGTGCATACCCAGACCAGGAAGTTAAATTCTGGGTAAAAAAGGCTGTGAGTGTGCAGGTTTAGGCAGAAGAATCTACTGGTCAGCCTGAGAGAGAGTTGCTTGGTGAGCACGTGTGATGGGGAGAATGTTGATGTAAATGAAGGAATTCAACCTGTTCTGTTAGCTCAGGGCTGGAGATGCCACCATTAAGCTCTCCTGTCGCTTGTCAGTCGTCAAAGCTCCTCTGTTACCAGATCCAAGGGACTGTGGTTGCTGTAAAGTCTGTGATCACTGGTGAAAGTGGCAGGTTTGGTTCAGGTGGCTGCTCCCAGGCAAGCTGTGTTGGAGCATTGTAATGCAAAGCTGATTCTGGTTTTATTTTTCTTCCAGAAATGTTGCAGGCCAGTGGAACCAGGTCTTCGTGCAGCCACTGCCTGAAGAGGAAGTGACGGTTCGACACGATCAGGACCCCAGGGTGAGCTGACTATAAAACAGCAATGAGAAGTAATGAAGCTTCTCTGCCCAGGAGGAGAACGTTAAAGACAGTTCAAGTGTACAAATGATATTGATACAGTCTTAAAATTACTCCAAATTAAAGGGGACAAGCCTTAGCCTCTGTTACCAGAGCATTAAAGTGCTAAGCATGGTTATGAAACAAGAAGCTAAGGGATGAGGAGAATTTCAAGTCAGTCAAGAGAGAACCTTGAGACAAGATGTGAATAAACAAGATCTGGAGTGTGCGGGAAGCAGTGTCAATCACGGGAATTGCAAAAGGGTGGGAAGGGGAGAGGTTGGAGCACGGTATGGGTGTGAACTGAGGCTGGAAAGAAATACAGACCCAGGGGATGAGCTTGAGAATGGGAGGAAGGACCAGAAGCAGTATCTTAAATGCTCTCCTCCTGACGTGTGTTTCCTTAAATCGCTGTCTTGTTCTCTTTGCAGGAAACCTACCTGGAGTATCTCTTCATGCCTGGCCGGTTCACAAATGCAGCTATCCAGAAGGCTTTACAGGTTAGTGAGAGGGCATTTGGTGCTCTCTTTGTTCAGCTTCTCCTTCCTGGCCATTTAGATGTGAGGCAACAGGGTTCATTGGAGCTTTTGGCGGGCATCAGTTTGCATTTTGGTAGTTTGTAGACCTGTCAGTCGTCACTGAAGCAAGTTAGCGGCTGTTGTGCCGTACTTCAGCCAGTGTGTGCCGATGACGGGAGGCAGAATGGGGTTTCCAGAGGATGTTTTCCCTTAGGACAGCAGGTTGCTGAGCTTACTTTTCATTGCCTGCTGCTTTAGCCAGGTGAACGGAGACTCTCAGTGCACTGTAGTGCTGTTTCTCAGAATACATCCGCTCAGTTCTGGCTTGTCTAGGGCTGTTAAGGGCAGAGCAAGGTAGCACGTGGTGCCTTTTCAGGAAAAATGGAAAAGCCAAACTTCCGCTACTCCGACCGTTTTGATTCTTTGTGCTGTGACCTTACGGAGGCCTATAGCAAGGTACAAGAGAGAGCTGCTGTGAAGGTGTGCAGCACTTTCCTTACATCCCAGTGCACTGCCTGCCAGGAGGCTTCCTCCATTTCCACAGGAAGAGTGAAGTTGGCTGTACGTCGATGTACCCCACATTTAGCAGCCAGCCATGTTTTTGAATACTTTCATCCCACAAAGCGCTGGCTGATGCTCTCATGTTTGCTTTACGTCACTCAACGCTGCTTGAACCTCGAGGAGACAGCTCTCTTGCTTTAAAGTAAAAGCTTACTGTGCTGCTTTTCAGATCTTTTCTCAAGGAACTGAGAGACACATGGATCTGACGTGGGATGAGTTAAAAAAAGAGGTTACCTTAGCCGTGGAAAGCGAGGTGAGATTATTTTTTTCCCCTGATGTTTTCTTGTTACATCCATTGTATGAAGTATTGTGACGGTTCAGTGAAGTTAAATGAGGTGCAAAGTGACCCCAGGCCTTGTTTTGTCCTTTGTCTCTCCAAAGGAGTTACGTGACTTTTTAAAAAAGTACAAATCTTCATCCTTCCTGCCTGGCTCTTCCTTTCCCTCTTCTTTTTTGAAGTCGTTTCTTCTTTCTTGGTGTTCTGCTGTCTCTGTTCTCTGGGTGCGCTTTGTATGGAGTGTGCTTTGCTGGTCGCACATCGTGTGCTGCCCATTCTCAGCTCCCTGCTCGTGGGTGCTGGCCACCACCATGCAGAGCTGTTGCCCATAATTTTGGACACCAGAAGATAATCTGCTTAGGGGACCTATCTGAAAGATCAACTGGCTGTCCTTTTGGGTCTGAATTTCCCCCATTTTATCCTCATTCTCCAGATTTTACTCTGATATGCCTGATTCTCCTACCCAGCAGTCCTTCCACCTGTGGCTCATCCTTGAGGCTGCTTAGACTATTGCTAGAAACTTCACAAAAAAGGTGGTTTTGTATCCTCTATAGCAATCTTCATGCATGATGTTTTTAAAGAGATCTGCAGTGCCGCCCTTTTTCTTGATATCATTGGTGCTTCTGTATCTAAGGTTGTGTAGAAATGGTTCTTGTGGGCTTTGTTCCCCTTGCTGTTTCCTGTGTGATTATCCGCTGTGGGAAAAAAAACTTATATTTTGATGGTAAGGTGGTGGGGAAGAGATCCATAACCGGTGTTTATAAACCTTAACCACATAAAGGTGTGACACTGGTCATGAGAGATGAGACAGCAGTCTGAATGCTACAGTTTTTCTCTCTGGTTCACTGCCTGTGTTCATCTGAACTCTTGTTTTGGTCCTGCTAGTTCCAGGGCAGCGTGACAGAATACGAGTGCTCGCCGGAGGAGTTTTGGCAGCTGCAGG
The DNA here is from genome assembly GCA_013389945.1 of Fregata magnificens. Lineage (NCBI taxonomy): Eukaryota > Metazoa > Chordata > Aves > Suliformes > Fregatidae > Fregata > Fregata magnificens. The sequence goes on from WAAD01019647.1 coordinate 9,900, forward strand.
TGGAGTTCTGGTCCAAGTTCTATGCCTGCTGCCTTCAGTACCAAGAAGCGCTCTCACGGCCCCTGGCCCTGCACTTGAATCCCTACACCAGCATGGTGTGCCTGCTGAAGAAGGTGAGGCTGAGCGGCAGTGGCTCTTTGACCGCTGCGGCCAACTGAAGCAGTGATCTCCAGGGAGGAGTTCTTCTGAGGTGTGCATTTGGGGAGCTCAAAGAAGGGCTTTCTCCTCACCTTTCTAGGGCTCCCTGTCTTTCCTTGTGCCCTGCTCCTTGGTGGACCATCTCTATCTCCTCTCTAACGAGCACCTCCTGACTGAGGACGACGCTGCCATCTTTGATGGTAAGTGAGGAGACATGGAGCTTTTTCATTGTTGGGAGGCTGAAACGCTGCGTGTCAGGGAAGCCCTAGGCAGAGGGATGTGGGAGTTTCCACAGAGGTCTCTTGAAGTGCTCCTGACTCCATACTTATCTACATGAAGATAGTTTTCTTATTTTGGCATTTGTGGGGAGTTTTATTTCGTGAAACCTGCCATCGTGCTCACACCAGGAATTAGAAAATCGTGTCAAGGCCGCAAATCTGCCGTGACTCATTTCAGATAACTTAAAAAGGAAGAATCTTGGATTTCAGGCTGCGTGTTGCTCAGTGACAAGGACCTGCATTGGTGGATCCTTTCCCCTTGTAGCTTTATAAACTATCTGTGTAGGCTGCGGTTAACTGGTGCCTTCTTCATGCCTGCTGTCTGTGGGACAGATCTGCCAGGTCGGAGCTCCATAGTGTGCTGGCAGGTCCCCAGTCCTGGTGGGGAGAGCGGGGTGCAGCAACTTGTGTTTCTGATCATGTGGGTGACCCCGCCATATGAACCCTGCTTAGCCTTATCTCAGCTGGGTGCTTGCTCAGCTTTGCCAGCCCCACCAAGAGCCGTGAGACCTACTCTGACTCAGTGCGAGGGGTTCTCTTTCGTAAAATTCCCCAATCTCTGGGTCTTGCTGATGGAGTAAACTCCTTTCAGAGGTTACAGACGAGAAGGCAACTTGTGATCCTCTAAGCACCCTGGCATGCTGGGCTCAGCTGCCCAGTTCTGCAAACTTAGGTTTTAGTGCAATGTTTTTGTATAAATGTTTTCATGTAAGCTGTGGAGCGGGACTGTGCCGTTTCTTGTCTCTGGGAAGTAAATGCCAGAGTGTGCAAAACCTGTCGTTAATATTGTCACCACAGTGCCCTCTATGCTTTGCTGGCCGTGGAATGACGTTTCACAAGAAAAAGGCAACGGAAAATGTTACCTAAGCTCCACTTTCATGCTCGAGTGATTTTTATATTTTATAAAGAAAAATAGTCATCCATTTGGTTGAGCTATTTCTGGATCTGAGGGAAGGAAAACTGGAGGCCTGGGCTTGGTTTGGGAGGCTAGCAGTTCCTGCCCTGTCTGTTTCGAACTTCTCAAAAAATGCGACTTAATTTTAAAAACACATACATAAAGGATTGCGCTGCAAAGCAGTGATTTAAACCCTCAATACTGAATTTTCAGATCGCTTCTAAGAATGTGAAAATCCTCTCAGCTGTGAGAGGCGGTGCTGCAAATGGATAGCTGCTGTAACAAGAGTGTGTTCTGCTCGGCAGAGCTCAGCTATCTGAGCCATTTGCTCTGGGGGTTTTTTTTTTTTTTTTTGCTCTTACGCTGCACTAATTATTTCCTTTCAACCTGTGACTGGAGAAAATCCCCTGGATGGAATTTAATTGTTTTATTGTTGCATCAGTATTTTTTACTTTCCAAATAATAAAGCTCAAATCCTTTCCCTCGTCAACTCCTAAGTTTTAACTCAGCCTCATAGTTAACAGGGAAGGGTCAGTTTGACTTGCGGGACTGAGACCAATCTGCTGCTAGTAGTTTGCTGATATGAGCTGAAATAACTGGTTTTGAATGGTCCTCCCACCTTCGCTTTGAAATCTCTTTTAAATATACAGTTAGATTCTTTCATTACAGATTTGGAGATGTCTCGTGATGTTGTCTGTCTTGTCCAGTGCCTTCGACTGATCGGAGAATCAATTTCCATGGAAATGGCATTCATAATGGAAATGGCTTGCTCCCGCCTCCAGCCTCCAGAAAAGGCTGCAGAGCAGATCCTGGAGGACTTGATAGCTAATGACACGTAAGGAGATGTTTGTGCAGAAGCTCCCCTGCAGGGAGGCATGGATGGCTGAGCAGGGACTGCCTGGAGCCATCCTTGATTGGCATCAAAGCGCATCCGAGATGTGCGGGCTCTCCCTGTGCTGCAGGAGACTTCTCCAGGTCCCCTCAGAGATGGGGACCGTGGGTATTTGTGACGTTAGCAGGGTCTTCCGTCCAGAGTCCCTTTGCCGTTGCCTGGGGCCCTCCTGAAAAGACATTTGGGGGATTCTCAGGTGAGATAGCAGAAGAGGAACAAGTTCCTGTTAGGTGATCATTGCAGTATGGAAAGCAAGTGCCTGCAGACGTTAGGTAAAGGTCAGAGCCTTGGTCCAGCCATGTGGTTGCTGTGCTTGCCTCCCAAAATCATTCCCCCATGGAATGCCAGCTATCCGACTTATTTCCTGGTAGCCTGGGGGAGTGGAATAAATAGACTGGTCCCTGCGGGCGCTGTAATAAAACTCCAAGCCAGAAGAGAATTCCCTTCAAGAAAGTCCAGGCTGATCAGATACGCTTCCTTCCAGGGAGGATCAGTAAGGGAGGAAAGGGAGCCCTCCGGAGTTTAAACCTCACGTTGCTGATGATTATCTCTTTCACTTTGCAGGGAAAATGTGATGGAGGATATACACGGCAAACTGCAGGAGATCAGAAACCCCATCCATGCCATCGGAGCGCTCATCCGAGAAATGGACTATGAGACAGAGGCTGACATGGAAAGAGGTGAAAGCTCTACAGCAGTGCATTTGGGCTGGGAAAGCGGCAGCTCAGCAAGTGTTCTGGTTGGTCTAGTTCCTCCCCTTATTGAGGTGATTTTATCTTTCAGCTCATCGTCTAAATATGCGCATGAACCTCACCCAGCTGTATGGTAGTGGTACTGCTGTCAACGTGGTTTGCTGGGGGGTATGTAAGATTGCCACGATCCGTTTCCTGATCTGTCGGGACCTGTTGATCCTCCAACAGCTGTTGCTGCGGCTTGGAGATCCTGTGAGTACAGCCCTTGAAGCTACTGCTACGCTCTTTGAACTTTTGGATCCGGGGTTCTGCTGGTGCCAGACTGTGAGCTCTTGTCTCTTCCCACAAAACACTGGAAGCTGTTTGAACTAGCCCAAGGCTTGGGCAAGCCCTGTTCTCTCCTCTAGCCGCTTTTGTCATCCTAAGCAAAGCAGCGGTGCGCTGTGCTCACACCCTAACTCCCTCTTTCCATGCTGAGCATACAGGAAGCAGGAAGCAAAACTCTCTTTGCGGGAGGAGGGCATCATTTCCAGCCTCCTGTCTGAAACAGCGCTGCCTGAGCACGTACAGTTCTCCCATCTATTCCCCATCCCTCCCACACCACTGCGCAGCCCAGCACACACATGATTGCAGCCTTGTTTTCTGGAAACGCAGCACGCAGCACCTTTGCGTCACAGCAGCAGTGTTTACCTAGAGGCTGTGGTTTCAGCCTCTGTGAGGCTGCTCCGGCCGGTGCAAACAGCCGCCTTGATGGCAGCTGTGTTTGTGGTCGTGGGGTGGGCTGGTCTGGGTCCATCCTGTTAGCTGTGTGGCCACAAGAGGGATGGTCCTGATGGTTTGGGTGGATGCAGGGGTGCAGAACAAGTCCCCAGACAAGGGGAGCGTTGTTTAAACCAATATTATTTACCTGGAAACGTTACTGCGGTAGTTTCGTGGTTGAAAAGAAATTCCCTTCCTGGATAAGGTTGCCCTGGGAGCATGTAAAGCACGTTGCAAGGTGCCCTTCTGGAGCCAGGCTCTCATAAGGCATGTGACCTGCTGCTAGTTTGATGAGGAACTGCTGCTTTGCCACCTTGACGCGCTTGTGTCCTTCACAAGTGTGAATTGCTTTTCCTCCTGTGTCACCTAGCCATGCTGCTCTTGGCTGGAGCATACAGGGATGCAATGCCTGGGCAGCAGGGCTGGGCCCTGAGGTGGTCTCTGCAGGAAAGCCGTGATTTCACTCTCAGTGACAGCGCAAAGCACCTTTTTGCTTGTGTCCCTGGCGTCAGCAGGTGCTGGTGTTTGTAGGCTAGAGAAGCGTTTGGTGTGCACATAGCTTTGTTAAACTTTCGCCACTGGGTCTGGGCCACCAGAATAGTTAACTCACCCCTTGGTCTAAGGTGACACTAATTTGTGACCAGGTTATTCTGGCACGTGCAAGAGTCCTGCTGGTCTCCTGGGGGGTTAACTGGCAGGCTATTGACCACCTTGGTGTTCGCAGGAGGGACGAGCTGGGCCTGATACAAACCTCACTGATTGTCCTTGTCCCGCCATTGCTCTCTGGTCTTGGCGTCTCGGTGTGCCAACCTCTGGTTTGCTTGCAGATGGTTTTGGGAGGGGGACAGCTGTTCCAGTCTCAGCAGGACCTGCTGCACCGCACTTCTCCCCTGCTGCTGTCCTACTACCTGATCAGGTGGGCAAGCCAGTGCCTGGCATCGGACGTCCCTGTCGACACGCTGTAAGTCTCTACTGTGCCCATTCTGTCTTTGAATGGTTGTCGGTTCCTGCTAACCCCACCTGAAATGCCCTTCCTGATATGAAAAGCTGGTGGTTGCTGTGCGAGTATTGCTCCAGGGGTCAGGTTGTGCTGGGAAGGTTTTTTTTTCCTTCCGTGTTTTGAGCTGACTCTTTGCCTTGTGCTAATTCTGCCGTGTGAGGTCTCGCTGTTCTGTGCACTGTTGCCTTTTTCAGCAGTAGGAGTCATCTGGGTTGAACAATGAGCACAATTAAAGCAGGAGGCGTTTTGTAGTGTCTTCACTGATGGCTTTTTCTTCTCTAGGGAATCTAATCTGCAGCATCTATCTGTGTTGGAGTTAGCAGACACCACTGCTCTAACACCCCATAGACTAGGTAAGGTGTCCACAGTTCATCAGCTCTCGGTTTCTGTTGTTTATACCTCTTGCACTCTGCGTCTCTGCCACCCGGGGGAAATGCTTCATGCAGTGACCTAACGCAGTGCATGATTGAATGACCCCGCTTTACGTGGAGATGTTTGTCATGCTGTCCACCAAAAAACAACAAAACCGAAGTATCTTGTAGCATTGGACTCGGGCCAGAGACGTGGATCCTATTCTCGGCCTGAGGAGGATGGGAAGGCCTCACTCAGCCAAACGTTATTAATTCTGGCCCCGACAATATCAGCCAAGCTCACCTCTCACTCCTGTACATTACAGTGGGTGTAGTGGGTCAGACCCAGTGGGCCAACCTACAGAGAGGCTGCTCTCTAGCCTTTATCCCACAGCGACCAGGAGCAGCGGCTCAAGGAAGTGTAGAAATACTTCCCCAAAACACGCTTGTGCTTCCAGCACTTTGCAGTTCAGATGAGAGTGTTGCTCACAGCCAGTACCTCAAGGGGGAAATTGCAGCTGGTAATTCATTCACATTTTAAAAGTGTTGCTGCAAAGGCGTATGCTTAGGGTTACTGTCTTGGGGGAGAAATCCTAGTGGGGGAGAATATAAGGCAACTTAATTAGGAGGATGCGTACCTTGAAGTGGTTACAGAGGGAGGCGGTGAGCAGGGTAGGGGAGAAAACGCACAGGTACGAGCCTGCTGTAACTAGTCTGCGTGGCACTTTGAGGCTGAGACGCTTCAGAGTGAGCTGAGAAAACCAGTGACAAACAGGCAGCAGTGCCACGTCTGAAGGGCTGTGAGCTGGGGAAGAATTGCCTCCGCTTGCTGATAAGCCTGGGGCATCTGTGCTTTTTGTAAGCAGGCTGCGGTCTTCAGAGTCCGAACTCTTCCTCAATGAGTGTCTCGGTTCAGGAGGCAGTTGCCTCGGTGTAAATGTCAACGCATGAAAGCGAAATTGAAAACATCCTTTGTGTGTGCCAGTGTCGTGGGTTATTTCTTGGCCCGCTCATGAGGAAAGTCCTGTTTGGCCACTGTGCTTCAGGAAAAATATGTGAAACGTAGGGAAGATGGAAAGGAGGTGGCAGCTTGAGGAGAGGCGTTGAGAACAGTTAGCTAATGGGAGATTGGACTGCTTAGGGTGCTGGAATGAGGAGGGAGGCATTTGAACAGAGCCAGATAGCCAAATCAGCAGTCCCTCAGCTCTGCCCTGCAAAACACTCGGTCGTGCTGGAAAGCTGCAGCTGGGTTGTGAATAGCACAACTGGAGAGAGAGCACAGCCCTTTTTCTTCGTGTTATAATTGAGTTGTGGTTAATAAACATTGCAGTATGTGGCTCTTTGATCTCCTGCTACTCCCTCTGACTTAACCAGACGGCAAGAAAAATCCAAAACCAACAAGTTCGAGTGTTGAACGTGCTTATTGTTTTGCTCTGACTTAATCTGTGATGTTTGGGCTGATGAGCACAGCACGGTGTAGAAAGCCTGGGATGTCTGCTGCGGGCCCTGTTCTCAGTGTTTCTTTAACTTGTATTTTTAGTATCTGGCCCTCAAACAATTGTGGAGCTGTTCTTTCAGGAAGTGGCCAGAAAGCACATCATATCTCGACTCTTCTTGCAACCGAACACCTCTTTGGCTGAAACAAGTTTGAACTGGCCCCATCTCATTACCGCGATAGTGGCTGAATTTCTGCCGCTCCTGTATCCTTGGCTGTAGGTGGTGGCAACGCTGCAAGGTGCTTGCTCTCGCCAGGCTGTAACCAGGGGGAGTTTCTGTACGGCATGGCAGTACCGGAGCCCCTGCGTGAGTTGTGCGAGACGCACAGAGGCTGCATATCGCGTCCCGGTCTGGAGGCTGGGAGCGACAGTGGGTCTGTGGGAGGAGGGTGGGGGCTAGCAGAAGGGTTAGGGTGGTGGGCTGCGGAGTGCTCGGGGGCTGTAAGTAGGCCATCTCTGCCACCGAGCCTTGTGTAGTTCCAAAAATCAATGTTTTCCACACCCAAATTTTGAAGACAAGTCTCCTGAACAAGTGACTGTTGTTTGTCTTAATGGGATTCGCGGGTATTTTAAGATTTCTCAGAATCCATCCCATTTAGGTGCGCAATAAAGGATTTGAGTTTTTGACTTTAAGCCCCTGAGCTCTAGCAACTTGACTTGGCGAGGTGTGATGCTGGGAGATTTGGAAGGGTAACAAGATTTGGGCAGTTGTGGATTAGATGTACTAATGGTTTTGTTCTAATATGGATAAATCTTATTACAGAATAATGACCTGTATAAAGAGCAGCTTAATCTTCTCTCCTTTCCCCCCACAAACTGAGTGCGAGAGGCACGCTGACTTTCAGACTAGTTCTCTGAGCTCTCCGGACTGGATTGTCCTCTGTTCCTTAACCTCTGCTCAGATGGCCCAGCAATCCCGGCTTCCTCTTCCCCGAGTGCCTGGTGGGGAGCTGTCAGTACATGCAGCTGCAGGTGAGTGCTTTGCACCGGTTCTCTCACAGGAGCTGAAAGGGAGAGAGCAGGAGTGAGTGCAATAGTCTCTTTCCACGCGTGGGTTTCTTTCAGTAGCAGCTCTGCGCTTTGGCCGATGCAGAGATGTAACGCGATGTGAGCTCTGTACACGGCCGCCTTACCTCTGCTTAGAAAAAGGTACCCAAAATGTCATCTTTCTAGTCACTGGAGGTGGTTCTGCTTTCCCCTAGTTGCTGTGTTCTGAGCTCAGACGTGAGCTAATCTTCCCAAGCGCTCTGCTCCCCTGTCTGCCTTCTGGAGATGATGGGCTGGAAGTTTGTCCTGCAGATGAAATGGACTGAAAGGAACCATTGTTTTGGAGAATTGTTAGAAATCTCTCTTATAACTATCACAGTGTCAGCACAGTGAATGAACTGTAAGGTAGCGAATATCTTCCATCTTCCTCATGCATCCCTCTTGTTCCCTGTAGTGTCCACCTCAATCTCTGCTAACAGGGTGGCTTTTTGCTAAGTATCTCGTACCTAGAAAATGCCGCAGAGAGTTTGTTGGGGAATGATTCAAGATGGTAGTCTTACGCATTTGCTTTTTTTATCTGTTTTCAAGAAAATCCAGGCATAAATGCTCAGGGTTATTATATACCCTTTTCATGGAGGAGTTCAGTCTCCCAGGGCTTGTCTGACAGCATGATACTGTGCACAAGAAACATCTTTGCGGAGCTTTTTTAAATATCACAGCAAGCCTGTAACCTCATAGTTTGTTAGCTGCTGATGTACCCGTAGCCTTTTCTGTGGTACCATTGCAAACAGATTGCCCATGGGACTAGGGGTTCAGAAGGCTGTCTTCAACCCAGCACCAGACATACTGTTTCAGGAGGGCTCATCTATTTCTTAAATGTCCTTACTAGTAAAAACTGGTATAAGAAACATCCATCGTCTTTCCATCCCCGGCTGCGCTCCCAACATCTTGGTAGCAGGGCAGGTGAACTACTTTTTTTTTGGGTGTCTCCACAGAGTGCTGTATTTCAGACCACTGTTTCTTTACCGTCTCTTCCCGTGCTCTTCAGGGGCTTGGTAGTTGTAGCTGCTTTTGTTCTAGTTCTGAACTGCACGATTTCTGCTCTGCAGAGCCATGTGACACATTTCATTCCCTGACTGATGGCAGTCCTCGAGGCGCACAGGGCTAGGCAGGCTGTAATTAATGAGATGTTTTTCCTATGCTTAGCAGAACCTTTTATTCTCACGGTCCCTTACACCTGGGGGCTGAACTGCTTTCTTTTGTGTTCATGTTGCTGCTGAGAAGAATGTCAAATCTGCAGAGCTTTTGAGCCAGGAAATGCCAGGATGGTTTGGGCAGCATCGTTCTGCCTCCTGGCATATGTGCGCTCTCCTGGTGCGAGCACGCTTTGAATTTCCTTGCATTGCTTTCGCCTCACTTGTGTCCCGCCTCGAGGAGATACGAGAGACTTTTATCTCTGCAGGAGCGGGCTCTTCCTCCTCCCCGCTACCTTCTGTTATGCTTACTGATCCCAGTCGGTCACGTAAACTTGGATTAAGTGCATTGACCTCGGGGAGCTAACACCAGATTTGCTGTGAGCGTGAGCATGGTGACCCAAATAGAGGTGGAGATACAGGAAGCACCCTGCGAGTAACAGGCGCGCACAGAGAAGGTCTAGTGACCAAAGCACTGGCCTGGGACAAGGGCCAAACCTCTCCTTGTTGCTTATTCTGTATGACAAGCTGTTGAGCAAGCCTAGGCTGGGATTTATCTGTTGTAGCTGGCTAATCTGAGTGGTGAATCCAGGCTCAGAGGATACGTTGCCATGTGGCTTTTAGTGGGCCCGTGGCTGGGGTAGGCAAGGCCTATGTGCTGGTGGTTTATGTGCATGCATAGATGCAGGTCAGCTGCTGAAACCTTGGCTTTACCTCTGTGTCCTGGCTTCTCCTCCTCCTTCCCTGCTGAGTCCCAGAGCCCTGCTAGTGGGACATCTCTGCTTCTCCAAGTATGAAGAGCATACGCCACTGTCCCAGGCACGAGGGATGCCAGCTTTTGAGTTTTCATCATGCCTCCTAGCTGCTTCTTGATCTGTGATGACACTTTGCAGCCCTTATATTATCCTGACAGAGCAGGCACGGGGCCAGGTTGAGTTGTATTGCCCTGGCTAGCATCCGTGTTGTGGCTTTATTTGCGGCGTGTCCGTGGTGCTGTCAGCGCTCCACCCCGTGCCTGTCAGTTTGTTGCTGTAATCCGTGGTCTTCCTTGGCTGCTCTCCCTCTCCTGCCCTGCTGCACAGATACTGCTCTTCTAACACCTGCTTTGCCTGTTCTCCCGCTGCCTTCACACATGCGTGCTCCCGTTCAGGCTCTGTGCGCGCCAGGGTGTTGTTTCCTCTGCAGTGCCCAACAACAGCTTTAGAGAGCCTCGTGTCTGATTTTGGGGATGTTGGGTGCTGTTCCTGAGGCGCTTCGTACAGACACTGGAGCTATTCAAAGCAGTTTGTTTCCTGGGAGCACATAGGGGGATGTCTCTCCATCTGTGCGCTGAGGGGACTTCGGGGCTGGGGAAACCAGCCCTCGAGCTGGAAGAGCGGGATTTGTGTGAGCACCGCAACTAAAGCGGCCACCAAAATAGTGCTTTGGTGTTAGAGACCTAACCCTTCCTCTGATACTGGGTGCCTGCAGGTCACGAGCGAGTGCTGACCTGAATCGAAACTCCCGTTCCTCCTCTCCTGTAGGAATACATTCGCCTGCTGCAGCCGTGGTGCCACGTGAACATGGGCTCCTGCTGCTTCATGATGGGCAGGTGCTATCTTGTCATGGGTGAGGGGCACAAGGTAAGGCCCTCGTCTCCTTCTGGCGCTGCCTCGCTCTGGGGTCTTGGACCTTTTTCCTTGGGAGGGAGGAGGTGCACAGGTAGGGCCAGCCTTGTTTCTGCTGTGCAAGTCAGGAAACGTCTGTCTCGAGCTCTGCCTCCTTTGGGCAAAGAATGGGATTGGAGCAGGGCAATGGGATCTGCTCTTGGGGAAGTTCTCGTTAGCTTGGGGCCAGCAGGTCTCATACACCGGAGCTGGAACGGGCAGCACTGTCCTCTCACCGGTACAGGAGGCTGGGTCAGTCCCCCAAGGGGCTCACGCAAGCTGCTTTCTGGTCTGCTTCTAGGCTTTGGACTGCTTCTGCCAAGCTGCGTCAGAGGTGGGAAGAGAAGAGTTCTTGGACAGGCTGATCCAACCTGAGGAGGGTGAGATGGTCTCCACTCCACGCCTGCAGTACTACAACAAGGTACGGCTGACCTGTCCCAGCGTACACGGTCCTGACCAAGTAAATTGGCACCAAGTTGTTCCACACAGATGCTGCTTGGAGAGAGAATTCCTGCTCGGTCCTTGGCTTTTGGGGAGGTGACTTGAGACTTAGAAAACATGGTTTTTCAGGAGGTGGAACTTCAGTGTAGTGTGTTTACTTTCTTTGGGGGGTGATGATGAGGTGACTACAGTGTGAAAGCTAGGTACTTTCCACCTATTAGTTTCCTAATAGCAGAGGATTTTGTTATCCAGCAGAAAAAGGCAAGGTGAGGTCCAGCTGCTGGAGGCAGAAGCCAGACATGTTCAGGCTAGATGTAAGATGCTGCTTAAGGGGAAGGTTATGAAGCTTTGAGGCAAATTAAAATTAATGTCTTTAAGTTGAGATAGGATCTTTCTTCTTGCATAATACCATAGTTCAGACAGGCTGCAAGCTTGGACCTAGACTCATTGTAAGGGATTCCCTGATTTTAAAATCCAGAAAACCCAAGGATTGTCAGGTGCCCTTGGAGAGGGAACTTCTCTCTCTAGTACAGCTGCGTGCATGCGTGGGGACAGAATCGTTTACCTCTCTGTCGCAGGGGTTTACTGTAACTGTCAATGCTAAAATGTTTCAGAAAACTCCCATGTGCAGAGATGAATCCTCCAGAAAAGCCATAGCCTGGACCTGTTGTGCTGGGATTTGGTTCAGGCCTCTGTGACTTACCAAAATCTTTTCCTTTTTCAGTCTAATCGCTTAGCAACATTAGCAAAACCTTTTGACTGCTCTTATGGTTAGTAGGGGCAGGAGTAGCTCTTAAAAACAAACAACTTCTCGCCAGCCTGACCCATTCTTCAGTACTGCTGCAGCCATCCCTAGAGTATTGTCTTCTTCAGGTTCTGCGCTTGTTGGACATGGTGGGTTTACCGGAGCTGGTCATCCAGCTGGCTACCCTGGCTATCATGGAATCGGCAGATGACTGGAGAAGCCAGGTACAGGTCACTTCTTTTGCATCGAGATGTTTCTTCAGGGAGCTTACATGGTACTTTCTTTTTAGTTGTATAACTCGAAACATGCTGGTTTGTGCTCTTTGGTGTTTTCAGGCTACTTTGAGAACTTGCATCTTCAAACATCACTTGGATTTGGGACACAACAGTGAAGCATATGTAGCCTTAACACAAAACCCAGATCCAAGCAGGTAGGTGACAGTTTTATGCCTTCATGCTGACTTGTCTCAGAGGTCCGTGGACCAATTTTTCCATCAAACTGAAAGGAAGATATGGTGCTTTAGGGTAGGACATGGCTGCTGTGTTAAGAGGTACTGTTTAGCATGTGTAAAGGTGTGTTTAAAAAGGCATACTTCATTTTTGTAAGAACAGCTGGGATCAACACTATCTCAAAGGAGGAAACTGGGGAGAAAAAAAAAAGCTGATTCAGGGAAGAGCCAGAAGAGTGGCTAAAGGGGATCGCATGTGGCGTTGTATGTTGAAAAGCTTTAGGAGTCCAGTCAATTTAGTTTAATAAAGAAAAGACTTGGAGGTGAATTTTCAGCTTGAGTACCATCTGGGAAGTGAACTGGGTAGAGGAAGCTTCACCCTAGCAGAGGAGGATGCGATGTGCAGGAATGGCTGGAATAGACGTTCAGAGGAGAAGTAGGAACACATGTTAATTGAGCCCGAAGAAAAATCTTACCAAATAGAGCTGAGGGAGGGAGAACTGCCCTCCTGAGAGACCTTTGCAGAGCATCTCTGCTGTCCAGGATCTCTATTTCCAGTACAGGAGAAGCCTGAAGGGACTTCTTGGTTCTAAGCCAGAAAAAAACCCTACGGAGCTCGTCACAAAAGCAGCGTGTTCATGGCTTAAAGCCTGCATCCTGGGGATGGGTTTGTTCCCGCTCCTCCAGAACAGTCGTGCTTCTCTCTCTGCAGGCAGCTGGACTGTCTGCGCCAGCTAGTGGTGGTTCTCTGTGAGCGCTCCCAGCTCCAGGACCTCGTGGAGTTCCCCTACGTGAACCTCCATAACGAGGTAATAGGCCTGCGCTGGGATGAAGGGGGGCACAACCGCTCTTTTCAGAAGGATTGTAGACCCATTTGAGCCTCTGTGTGCTGCAGGTCGTGGGGATCATCGAATCTCATGCTCGAGCAGTGGACCTGATGACCCACAATTACTACGAGCTGCTGTACGCTTTCCACATTTACCGCCACAACTACCGCAAGGGTAAGGCTCGATGTGGGCACGTTGTAACAACCCGCCTGCCTGGGACGCCGCTTCCCCTACCCCTGCGGGGTGGCCTGTCCTGGGTCTTGGCTGATGTATTCCCCTTCTCTCGTCAGCTGGAACAGTGATGTTTGAATATGGCATGCGTCTGGGCAGGGAGGTGCGGACGCTCCGAGGGCTCCAGAAACAGGGGAACTGTTTCCTCGCTGCTATTAACTGCTTACGGTTGATCCGCCCAGAGTACGCCTGGATAGTGCAGCCAGCTTCTGGAGCTGTGGTAGGAAATGCTGAGCTTACTGTGAAGCCTCCGACCTGAGCTATTGATTGTGGGGACGCTTAGAGCTGTACGTTTGGGAATGAGCTTCCAAAATCCTTTCCGATGTGGTGAACACGGGCATTGGCCTTCTTAATCTGCTGCTCTCATCTTCTTGGCCAGCTTGTGCAGCGCTGTCTTGCCCCACTCAAGGGAGACTTCAGTCCTATCTGTCACCCTTGTGTCGGATTCCACCCTTCCACCCTTTTTGGAGCAAGGTGGAAGCAGGACAACTTTTGAGAGGGGGCTGGTGTATATATGTGGGAATATATCACCTTTTGTTGAAGACAGAGCAAATCTTTTGGGGGAGTCTGAACAGCCGGAATAGCAATCAAAACGAGAATTACACTAACATGGTTTGTGTTTCAAATCTGTTTGCGGGGAGGTGGTGACCGCAGTCTGATCAGCTAATGCTGTGCCGTGTTTCTGATAGCCAGAGATAAATGTAACCTGAACTGCTGAGTGGTTGTACGGCTTTTCAAATCAAGGCTTCAAATGGAGAGCTGGTATTGGGGCTGTATCGTATCAAGGCAATTTGTCCTTTGGAAACCAGGTGGGCATAAACCCTCTTTCTGCTTTTTCCTGCAAGTACGAACGCCCTGGAGCATCCCCGAAGAGAAGCCATGATGGGGAGTGCACGGCTGTTCCAAGTAAGTGCCCAGTCCTGGTGCTTCCTCTGACTCTTGTCAGAGAGCAGCCTTTTCCCTGGCTTCAGAGCTCTGCTGCTCCCGCGTGAGCTGGGAGATGGCTCAGGGCAGCTCTCACCTCTGTCAGATCAGTAATTTGGGGGATTGTAATCTAAATAACTCTCTCAGCATTAGTGTCTCCCAGTTGCAATATGCTGCTGTGTAACAGCTATTCCCCAAGGAGCTTCTCTGCATGCTCCTCTGCAGTTTGATGTCTTGTCAGTGTTTTTGCTTTCAGTGGAAATAACTTGTAATTAAAAAAAAAAAGAAAGCCTTTGTGAGGCAACTTCTAGTTGTTCAAGACTTTTTTGTTGTTTGTGCTCTTGGAAACCCTGCTGAAGTAGTGAGTCTCTGCTGGTAAGGTCTCTGCTTTGCCTGTGTCTTCCAAAGCACAGGGTGGTGGGGTCAGGTTAGACTCGTAATCCTCAGCATTATGGTAGAAAAATTTAAGGTCAGGTATTTTTAAAACAATTATTTCTGAATGAGCGTTTTTGTAGCATATGCCTAGCATTCAGAGCAGCAGCTGTTACCAAACATTAGATAACATCTCTAATTGAGGAGGAATGGGAGGTTTGTATCAAGGAGATAGGCATGGTTCAAGGCAGCAAGGAAGGGGCAGCAAAACCTGACCCCTCCTTTGGTGCTTTCTGTGGTACAACCCCTCTTAGGAGGGGAGAGGGGTGTAGACATTTTGCACCATGCCCGAGGAGCCCTTTTAAAATGCTGAGAGCCCTTCGTGTCCATCTGTTACAGCAACTCGCCAAATCGAGATCCTGGAGCTGGAGGATTTGGAGAGGGAGTGTGTGTTGGCCCGGATCCGGCTGACTCTGGTGCAGCATGACCTGTCAACAGCGGCTGTAGCAGGTAAGAGGGTTGCAGCACAGCTACCTCTCACTTCCCCTGGGGTTTTTGCTCGTTGTAGTGCTTTCAGTCATAGCTCAGGTGAGGATGCAGCAATTTTGTTCTGACTCAAGGACAAACCCAGGAGCTGGCAGGGACTGTTCAATTCGCCTCCCTAGCATGAAATCTTGCCACCAAGTTCAGCAGCTTTGGAGAGGCAGATTGGGAGAACAAATTTTAAGTTTTCCACCATTTTTTGGCTTTGCCAAGCTCTAGTAGTTGTCTGCAGTGTGGGGCTGGGGTTGAGCTCATGAGTTGGGACAAAAAGACATCTTTTTGTCTTGCTGGAAATTGCCCCCCAGATCAAGCAGAATTAGAAAGCCCTAGAAAAAAACACTTGCTGCGAGATTTGAATTATTGTCCTGGACAATCCTGCTTCACGACACGGTGTTAGCTTATCAAAGTTGTTCCTTGTTGGGGAGCAGAAAGCTGCAACTCTCCCACCCTGACCCTTTAAGTACGTTCTGCCACTCTCTGATACGAGTTATGCAACATGTATGCTCTTTTCCCCTTTAAGTATCAGGAGGAGATGACTTCCCAATAAGGGACTGCAGGGAAAGGATTGAACAGCTGGTTTGAGGGCAAACTGGAGGCACAGGGAGCTGAGTGCCACAGTTTCATCTCACCTTCTGCCACTGCCCCTTCTGCCTGCACTGGCAGAGCTGAGCCGATGCCCTGTTCACTTGGATACAGGCCTGCTGCGCCAGTGACAAGGCTGGCCCCTCCCTACTCACCTAAACAGCAGCAGCAGCATTTGACTACGGGCCGTACGTTGCTGCCTGTGTCCCTCTCCAGCTGGTGCCTGATCAGGGACGGCTCCGTGGGTCACTGCTGCTTTGTGCAGTGCCTCCAGGGATGGCTCCTGGGTTCATGAGATGCTCCTGAGGCAAAGAAAGCCTCAAGCCGTGCAATGAGAAGTACCGCTGCGGTGTGTTTTACATTGGTCTGTTAGCACAGCGAACTCTGCTGCTGAATTGCACGGGGTTAGGCCCCAGTAAGCACGGGGGTGTGACTGGGAGAGGCACTTACCTGGTCCTCTTTCCCTGCAGGCAACTCTACACCCGAGGAAACGGTTGCTCTCCTGGTCCGCGCAGGCCTCTTTGACACCGCCATCACTCTGTGCCAAACATTCAAGCTGCCGTTGACACCCATCTTTGAGGGACTCACTTTCAAGTACGTAGCGAGCTTCTCCTCCCTGCCTCGGGTGACATGCAGCTGGAGAGACGTGCGCTGCATGACGCTTGGCAGGGTGCAGCTTGCAGCTCCCCAGGGTCAGAAGCCAGTGCTGACCTGACCTGTCTGCTCACAGTGGTTGGTAACGCTGTGCACAGCCTCAGCAGCTGCTGCGTCAGTGGTTTGGAGGTGGAACTTGCTCTTCACACCTGAAAAGGAAAAATAAGGGAGCCTTGCTGAGCAGGTAGTGGAGGGGAGAGATTTCTCCCTGGTATCAGGGGAGAGGGCTGGCATCTGACAGTCACAGGTGATCCCAACCCAGGCACAACCGTCATCTGGAGACCACTCCAGGGAGCTGGCTCATGGCATGTTCCTGCTGATGCCCAGCGAGCTGCTTACAGGAGATGTGTTCAAGATGTTGAGCAGCTCTCAAATAGCGGTTGGCAGAGCACTTGCTCTTTTGTCTGATCTCTGTGCTAGCCATTTGCTCTCATGCCTCGTCTCTGGCCCCAGGATTCCTCTTCTCCTTTGGCTCTCCGTGCTTACAGAAGGCATGTTGTGGCTGCAGAGTTGTTTGGGAGCTCTGCTGCGACCTGTTCCTGTGGCTGGATGCACAGAGGGCATCTCTTACCCAAGCTCGGGCCCTAAAGCTTGCTAACATCAGAGTCATCATTAATTCCTCTCTGGCACTTAGAGCAGCTTAGAAATCACTCTAATAGCCGCATTTTCCTGCCAAGCCAGCTAAGTCATAGCTGTTGCTTGGGAGTAGACCTGCGAGGGGTGGCTTTGATGCTGGCAGCTGGGGCAAGGCGGGGTGAAAGGGCTGGGCTCTGAAGGCACCCACCTTTGCACTGCTCTGTCTTGCAGGTGCATCAAGCTGCAGCTGGGAGGGGAGGCAGCGCAGGCAGAGGCCTGGGACTGGCTAGCAGCAAACCAGCTCTCTGCCCTGGTTACCACCAAGGAGTCCAGGTAGGTCCTTGTCTGTGGGGGGAGAAGAGCGGAGCCGCTCTTTGTGAGAATGAGAGTCGTTTCTGGAGGCAGCAGCCTTGCAGAAATCCAGAGGGTCACAGGTTCATGAAACCCCCTTAAAGCAGACCTGCGGGACTGGAACAGCGGGAGAGCCGTGCTTCCACGCTGTCACCACGCTCTCCCCAGCCTGCTGTACACAGCACGCCCCGCTTTGCTGGGCCTCGAGCACACATGTTGAACCCTGGCAGCGGGACAGGTCCCCTGGAGCACATCGTGGCCTCGCAGACAGTCACAGGGGCTGCTGGCATGGGTTCTGAGGGGAAATATTGCCTTGCAGCGCCACAGATGAAGCCTGGCGGCTGCTGTCATCCTATTTGGAGCATTATCCATCCCAGAACAGCCTGTACCATCGCTGCGTCATCAACAAACTCTTGGCGCATGGGATACCTCTACCCAACTGGCTCATTAACAGCTACAAGGTGAGAAGAGGGAGAGGGTCATGGCTCAGTGTGTACTGCCTGCTGGCCAAAAAACCCCAGCTGTCCCAGAGCTGCCAAATCACCTTCACTTCGACAGGCACCTCCTCGTTGCAAGCTGCACCCCACCTTCCCGTTCCCAGCTATGGGAACCTGTGCTGGATGCTTTGTGCCTGTTACTGAGGCTCAGAGCAGGTTCCTCTCAGCATCGTGGTGGCTCCTGGGCGTGTTCCCTGGCTGACATTCCCCTCTTTGCTTGCAGAAAGTGGATGCTGCCGAGTTGCTGCGTCTCTATCTGAATTATGATCTGCTGGAGGAGGCTGTGGATCTAGTCCTGGAGTATGTAGACGCTGTGCTGGGCAAAGGGCACCAGTATTTTGGAATCGAGGTGAGCTCGCCTGCAGCGTGGGATGTGGCGGGGACCATTCCTTGGGGCAGATCCCGCTTGGGGTTTGGGTATTGTGCCCACGATGTGCGTGACGGTGCTTCTGGGAGAGATGGGTGTAGATAACCCACCCTAGAGGAGAGGAGACCTCTTAGTGGGACCAGGTGTTGGGACATGGTGGCTGGGGCCTCTGCCTCGCTGTGGCTGCCACGAGCACAACACGACATGAGGGTTCCTCTCCCCTGCAGTTCCCACTGTCTGCCACGGCCCCCATGGTGTGGCTGCCCTACACCGCCATCGACCAGCTGCTCCAGGCGCTGCGGGAGAGCACCACCAACCATTACAACGTCGTGGTAGGTACAGCTCCCCAGGGAAAAGGAAGGGTGCTCGCAAACACCCTGCGGAGGGGCCGAGGGGTGGCAGGGAGCACCGTGACGTGCCCTGTACCTGCTCCTGCCCGAGCAGAAGGAAAAGTGGGAATGGGGTGTGGGATAGGGTGGGAGCGCTTGTCTCTGATGCCTGCTCTGCCCCTCGCCCAGCTCTATCAGAAGCTACATGACAAGATGGAGGACTACCAGCAGAAGGTCAGCGTGGCCACCCGGGATCGCCTGTACCGCCGCAACTAGCGGCATCCCCAGTGCCCGCCCGGCCTCGGCCACCGCCCGCAGGCCCCCGGCTCTGCCCCAGGCCAGCGCCTGCTCAAGGTGACGGCCCCGGGAGCTGATGCTGTCCCACCCCGCGCTGGCTCAGCTGCTGGTGCTGTTTTTACTCATTTTTTTCCTGTAAGGGTCCGGTTTGGGGAGGCGGAGTGCACCTTCAGCGTGTCACCTTGCTGTCCCTGTCCCCCCTTGGGGGGGTGATCGGTGATTAGCAAAGCACCGTGGTGTGACCGTCACCGCCGTGGTCCCCTTACTCTCATCCTGTACCATATGCAGCAGGTTTTGGCGTTTCTTTTATTTATTGTTGTGTTTTTGGATGAACTTTAATAAAAATCAAAGTGTTGTTACAGGTGTGCAGTGGGGCGGGTGCTGCTCCCCCGGCACCCCTGGGAGCACAGCGGAGATTTCAGGGGGGTTGAAGGGTGATGCAAGCGGAACTATAGGCCGCCTCTTGCTGGTCTCGTGCACACACAGCCCTTTTGTGTAGGGACTTCTCTATAGGACTGTACTATAGGGCAGTATGGAGCTATGGCTGAGGGGTGGCACCTTGCTATAGGGCCAAGGGGCAGGACTGCCCTATAGTGCCAGACAGAGAGGTGGGGCTGAGGGGCAGTGCTGTGCTACGGGGCAGGATGGAGCTCTAGCCCCAAGGGCTCGTATGCACTGTATAGGCTCAAGGAGCCGCACTACACTATAGGATAGGATGAGCTCCAGGCCCGAGGAGCAGGTTGCGCTATAGGGTCATACCGAGCGATTGGGCTGAGGGGCAGGGCCATGCTATGGGGCAGGATGCAGCTCTAGCCCCAAGGGCCAGCACGCACTAATGGTTAGGACAGCCCCGTAGGCCCGAGGGGCAGTATGGGCTATAGGCCCAAGGGTCAGCACCATGCTGTAGGTCAGGATGGAGCTCTAAGCCTGAGGGGTGGGGTGCTGTGGGGTATAGAAGGGGCTATAGCCCCTAGGAGCAGCGCTCTGCTACAGGATGGGGCTACAGCCCTGAAAGGCAGCGCCGTGCTATAGGGTAGGACGGAGCTATAAGCTCTAGGGGCGGGGCGATGCGCCTACCCGGGGGCGGAGCTCCCTCCGCGCCCCGCCTCTCCGCGTCCTGACGCAGCACGCAGCGGCTCCGCCCCCCTCCTCAGTCCNTTTAGGGGAGGAGTGTCCCCCACCGCCTAATTTTCCTAAAAACCGGGTTTTTTTCCTCCTAAATATTTTTTTTTGGAGGGGGCTGTGGTTGTTCCCGTCTCCTTCAGTTCTTTTTTTAAGGGGGGGGGGGGGGGATTGTTCCCCTTTAAATACTTTATTTTTTTAAGAGTGGGATAATTCCTTCCAAAATAATTTCTTTTTACGGTGTGATTGTCCCGTTTTTAATTGTTTTCTTAAGCGCTTTTTAAAATTTATTCTTGATGTAGGACAATACCCATTTAAATGCTTTTTATCTGGGGGAGTGACGTGATCCCCCCAGTTTTTTTGGGGGGGACAGGGTCGTTGTCCCCGTTTTACTCTTTTTGGGGTGGTGGGATGATGCAGAAGTCCCCCCAAGTCATTTTTGATAGGGAGATGATTTCTTGTCTTAAAAATTTGGGTTAGGAAATATTTTTTCGCCCGGTGTATTTTTTTGCAGGGTGGGGGAACAACGTGATTTTTGTTTTCCATTTATTATTATCTATTGTTAGCTGTTAAGTAAATTTAATATCAGTTTCATAATAATAAAATATTGGCATTTTGGGGAGCGGTGACTCCCCCCTCTGTGGTTTGCAGGCAGGATATGATATTCTCCCCCCGTCTCTTTTTTTTTTTTTCCAGGGGTGGGGAATTGTTTTTTTCTTCTACTGTTGCTCTGTTGTTTGGTTTGGGTTTTTTTACCCCTGGGGAGGGTAAATCTCACTGCCAGTGTGGTCGGGGGGCTGGTGTCCCCCCCCCCATTTTGGGGGTCAGGAGACATCCCCGTGGATGTTTTGAAGAGGGAGGGACGGCGTTTATTCCCTGAACGCTCCCGGGAGGGGCGTGCCCGTCCCCCTAAGCTGGCGCTGCCACTCCCCGCAGGGGTGCTCCACCCTCGCAGGATTAGCGGGGTGACAGCGGGACCACCGGAGTCGGGGGGGGTTGGATCTGCTTCCCCGCGGTGGCAGGAGGAGCCCCGCTGCTCCGAGGCGGGCGTGCTGCACTGTGCCGTGCCCCGCCTCGCTGAGGGTTTGCTGCTCCCCTCTTCCCCCCGCCCCGGCCAGGAGGCTTGTGTCTGCTTGGTGCCTACGCAGACAGTGATGATGAGGAGGGCGAAACCCCGGAGAAGTCAGCCCGTTCTGCGGATGCAAATGGCAATAATTCGGCAGACATCGACAGCACGCTGGCAAACTTCCTGGCGGTTAGTGCGGCTCTGGGGAGCAGGAGGGGAGAGAGGCCGGAGGGGAGTTTTGCCTTTTAAGGGAGGGGGGGGGTGGAAAGAGGGTAGTTTTACGGTCGGACATGTTGTCCTGTGCTGATAAGCGCTTTGACTCCGCTTTTGCCTCCCCTGGGATTTGAAGATCATGTTGGGATGTTGTTTTCGCAGGAGATTGATGCCATCACGGCTCCNCCGAAGGAGTCGGGCTCGGGCCAGTCCTCGGGCACTGCCAATGGTGCGGGCTCCGCGCCGGCCCCAGAGTGGCAGTACGACACGCAGTGCTCGCTGGCGGGAGGTGAGCGCCTCGCCGATCCTGGGTGTTGGGGCTGTGCCCATCTCAGGAGGGCTGCTGTCCCCCACTTTGCTCACCAAAGGGACCTGAGGGCGGTGACAAACGCCACCGGGGAAAGGGGGGTGACGACTGCCTGGGGAACCGGTCTGGTTGGCGGTGGGATGCAGGCTCTGCGCGTCCCGGGGGTGACGGCCTGTCCTTATCCCCCCGGCAGTGGGGGAGCTAGAGATGGGCGACTGGCAGGAGGTGTGGGACGAGAACACCGGCTGCTACTATTACTGGAACACCCAGAGCAACGAGGTGACTTGGGAGCTGCCGCAGTACCTGGCGACGCAGGTCCAGGGCCTGCAGCACTACCAGCACAGGTGGGAGAGACCCCCGGCCCCGTGAGGGGAGGCGCCGGGATGTTGTCTCTGAGCCTGCCCTTCACTCCCTCCCCTCTTCCTTGACAGCACCGTGGCAGGCGCTAACGGCAGCTTCGTAGCAGCTGCCGAGCTGTACCCCCAGGAGAAGGGGGCCGCCCCGGGCAGCGTCAGCCGTGGGGCCAGCCTCGCCAAGCGGGAAGTGAAGAAGGTCAGTCAGACGGGCCCAGCACCGGGTTCTGGTTGCCACAGGGCTTGTAGGCGCCCCTTTGGGCTTCCTTGGCAGCGGGTGGGTCACTCCGCTCCGTTTGCAGCCCGAAGAGGGGCCCCGTCAGCATGGGGCCGCGTGGGCTCCTTCCCCTGCGGGCTGCGGTCTCCTTCACTGCTTGGGGAAGGTGTAGGGCTGGGGTGAGGGGGCAGGGAGCTGCGGCTGCTGCCGGAAAGCTCATGCGGGGCTCGACCTGCAGGAAGTGAACGAAGGCGTGCAGGCCCTCTCCAACAGCGAGGAGGAGAAGAAGGGGGTGGCTGCGGCCCTCCTGGCACCGCTCCTTCCCGACGTGGTGAAGGAGGAAGAGGAGCGCTGGAGGAGAAAGGTGATCTGCAAAGAGGAGGTTGAGCCGCCCCCAGAAGAGGAGGCGAAAGCGGAAGAGGCGGCAGCTGCTCCCGCAGAGCCGGAGCCCAGCAGGGATCCTCTGGAAGACACGCTGCAGGAGGATCTGTGCAGCGTGGTGCAGTCGGGGGAGAGCGCTGAGGAAGAGGAGGAGCAAGACACGCTCGAGCTGGAGATGGTGCTGGAGAGAAAGAAGGTAAGGGGAAGTGTTTTCGTCACGGAAATGAGGCTGTATGTGCAGCCAAGAAATAGCTGGAAATAAACCCGGAGCAGCAGATGCTTGCGTGCCTGTCCTGCCTCCTTTGGGAGAGTGACCCCGCGCTTCCCGTGCTGCTCCTATACGGGCTTGGGCTTCATATAGATCTGGGCGCTAATCAGCTGCAGCTTCACATGAACACTCTGCTGACTCGTCAGCAGCCGTTGGCAAACTCTTGCTCCATCTTTGCTGCCGTTAACACAGTGCCCTGATTAGAGTAGTCATTTGCTCTTCTTTCACGGGTGACTCGTAACCGCTGCTGCTCTTCGGGGGAAGCTCAGGTCCCTGAAGTGCCGCTCGCTGTCATGTCTCTTGGCAGGCGGAGCTGCGTGCCTTGGAGGAAGGCGATGGCAGTGTTTCAGGCTCCAGCCCCCTCTCTGATGGGAGCCAGTCAGCCTCGCAGGATGCAACCCGCAGGCTGGCCTCCAAGCGAGGGAAATGGAAACTGTTTGTCGGAGCCGCCAGCCCCGAATCCGCGAGTCGAGGCTCCAGCAAAACGGGCCGGGAGAGCCCGGAAGCGGGAGAAGCAGGTAATTGGAAAGACTCCCTTCGGAGGGAGGAGCGGGTATTTGGAAAGGCTGCAGCCCTCTCCTGCCGGGGTCTCCTTTCCCCGAAGATGTGCGGGGCGCCTGGAGCCAGCAGAGCCCCACACGGCGCGCAGAGGAGCCGGGACGGGTGGTGAGGTACGTGTGCCAGGAAGGGGACAGGCCCAGAGGGGTGGCTGTCACCGCTGTCACGTAGCCACGCTCACAGGCCGGCAGCGCAAGTCTCTCAGGCTCAGGGCAGCGTGGGGATAAGCGCATGCTCTGCTAGATTCTCTCCTTTATCCTATAATTAAAGGAAATAAACAGGAGAGTGCCTACGTTCAACGCTGTATCAGGAAAATAAATAGGAGAGTGCCCGTACTCAACGCGTTATCAGGAGAAAGAACACAGAAGTGTGATAGCGGCGGCGTCACGTCCCATTGCCTTCTGCTTTCCTCCCAGTGTTTTAAATCCTAACCACGGTACATGGGGAGCTCTTACCTTCCTCTTTTCAAATTGCGTTTCTAAGCTGCCTGGTAACAGTCACCAAATTTCAGGCAGGCGAGGCGTTCCCCGAGAGCCACTCTGGCTCCACGCTTGTTGGTGCGTAGGAAACGTAAGGCAGGACCTCGCTGCGAGGAAGATCTGGTTCACATAAGGGTTGTTTGATACCAGGCGCGCATTGGATGTATCACTGGAGCAACAACAACCCCTCGGCAGAGCTCGTGTTCCTGTTAGCGCTCTGCTTCCCTGTGGTACAGCCACAGTCTTTCAGAGACTGTTGTCACACGCGTATGTTAAGAGCAGTTCAGCAGATGTTGCAGAGCATCGTATAAATTTATTGCCTTGGGGAAATCACGCGATTGTAGCTGTTAGCGCTCCACTACAGCCCGTGCTTTGCTGCCTGTACCGACCCTCCTGTCCTCCCCAGCCCCTCCAGAGCTGCGCTCCCTGAAACGCGCTGGCCGCAGTGTTTGAGAGAACAGCCTGTGCCTGGCAGCCCCGACTCCCAGATGTGCTGGTCCCTTCCCAGCATGAGGCTTCAGGCCAGCTGCCTGCCTCGTGGCAAAGAGGGAGGCAGCCCCTCTGGCGCCTGGCTGAATGAGAGATGACTGCTTTTCCCAGGAAGAACTGGTACGAAAGTGCCCTGAGCCCGGAGCAGGTTGTGTCCTGCTGAAGTGGGAGACGGTGCCTGCCCCAAAACGGGGTTGATGTGGCCCTAACACGCGTCTGCTTCAGGCAGAGGCGTGATCTGGGTGGCAGGCCTGGCATTAAGTCGGCAACGTTGTTTGTCCAGGGTGGCTCTGAGGGATGGTTTTGCTGCAGGGCTTTCCCTTGTGCCTCGCAGGCTTGCGAACAGCATGTCCCTGGAGCCAGCTCTTCCCAGCAGTGCCGGTTTCCCGCTTACCTGGGGAACAGGAAGCTGTTACTCTAAAATAACCTGTTTAAAGTCGAGCACCCTGCTCCTGGAGGGTGTTTGAGGCAACTGTCCTGCCCTTGAGCGCCAGGGCACACCAGGAATGCGGGTTTTTATTTTCCCCCAAGGGCTTTTGGTAGGAGTCCCTCGCAAAACTTCCCGCCCTGGAATTTTTGGACAGTGCATTAGTCGCTGTGCTATGATGCGGCTGAGGTGAAACCTTACGGTCTTGACAACTTTTTGGGAGCTCTTTGGTCTTTGACAATTGTCTCAACTTATTTAATTCTCAATACCTTTTCTTGACAAATTATTAAACCGCCAGAGTGTAATGTTTGCCTGCCAGGCGGTTAGTTCTCTTCACGTTTCCTTGAACCCCTGTGCTCCAGGCTGTTCCTCCTTCCTGCCCTTGCGCTGTAGCAGCTGTAATTCTCCGCTTCCCGTGCTGTCCTTCTGGAAGGACCCCCACCATCAAAACACGGAGGCAGTGACCCTCTCTCCTTTTTAATTTCAGGCTCTTGTCACTGGCTCCTGTAGGAAAGAGGCCCCAGCTCTTTCCTTGCCGTCTCCTGCATCGGCTTTGGCTCCCTGG
Organism: Fregata magnificens; assembly: GCA_013389945.1. NCBI lineage: Eukaryota > Metazoa > Chordata > Aves > Suliformes > Fregatidae > Fregata > Fregata magnificens. Next base: position 34,855 of record WAAD01019647.1, read on the forward strand.
CACGGTGTCTCCAGCCAGCTGTTGGCAGCACCGTGGCGGTGGTGGGAGAAGGGCTCACCTGTCATTTCTTCTCCTGCAGCGGCGAGCACAGAAGCACCTGATGCGAATTCAGACAAAGAGGCAGAGTCTGAGGAGCCCCAGGAGAAAGCAAAAGCCCAAGGGGCACCAAAAATAGAAGAGGAGGAGCAGGACCTAAAGGTACGGAGATGCAGAGGTGCGTGTCGGTGAGATCCGTCCCAGCTCACGTAAGGGATGTGGCTGGGCGCTCGGTGACTCCCCCAGGCCCCAGCCAGTTCACTGCTCTCCCAAAGGCTCGCCATGCTGCCGGCAGTGCAGAGGGACGTGCTGGCTCCTTCGGCCGCCTCTGCCCAGGGGACACCACCAGCCAGCGGGGACACCTGAGCTTTGGGCTGTGGGTTTGACCCGGCTGGAGCGACCTTGTCCGCTTCCCGCGCTGCCGGCGGGACAGCACTGTACCCCTGCGGAAGCTCTAAGCCTCAGATCTCAGCACAGCTGCAACAACAGCTTGCCCTGGTCCTGTGAAAGAATGGCCGTGCCGGATTGGGCCAGCATCTCTGCAGCCCAGTGTGCTGTCTCCAGCAGGGGCCAGCAGCAAAGGCTTGAAAGCGTTAAAAAAAAAATAAATAAACGGGGTGTGGGGGGGATAAAGACTGAGCCCTGGGTCTGGTCGTGAGAGAGAGCAAACGCTTTTGTCTTGACTTTCTTTTCACCGATAACGATATTACAGTCTTCTGGCACGTGGCCGTTCAGTCATCCCGTTTCCAGGCTGAAGACTCCTCGTCCGTAATCTCTCTGTGTCTGGAGGCTGCCGGTACCTGTCGCTCTGCCCTTCACCCGGCATGACTTTTTGAAGTTGTTAGATGCAAACTGGGGAAGCCCTGGGGATTTCTGCAGCATCGTGCTGACGTTTTCTCTTCTGAGCCTTGGTTTGCTCTTTTTGGCTGCGGCCGAACGATTCCCAGAGCCCCTTCCTGAGCCGTGGCAGTGACACACGGAGCTACAGGCTCTGGGAGATAGTTAGGCGGAGTGGTAGGGGAGATCTTTTCTATTTGTCCTTTTGATTCCCCGGTTGCTCGTTACCCTGAGATCTCCTGCAGCGTTAAATTTCGCTCCTGAGTAATTCCGTTTCATTAGCAAATGTTGTCACCTCCCTGTGCCAGATGGTTTACGGATGGGGAATCGCTGGCTCGTGGTAGAACCCCAGTGGAAACCTGCAGCGAAAGCTGACCTCTGGTCCTGCCCTCATTTCCCATCGTTTAGTCATTTTTCCAGTGTGAAAGGGAAGGGCTTTGTTATTGTCCTCGTGACAGATGTAGCATCTCCCGTAAAATAACTCTAGCAGAGTTTTGAGATGTGATGTTCCCTGCCCAAACCCATGGAGCCCTCCCTCAGTATAGCATCTACATGAGGCTTGTCCTTTAAAAAAAAAAAAAAAAAAAAAAAGGGGGAAAAAAAAAAAAAAAGAAAAAAAAAAAAGCCTGCAGCAGGACCACACTTGTTGGCTGCTCTGCCCCAGATGGCTGCCAAAAGCCTTTTAAGCTGTCACGTTTGCTGTCCCCTTTTCTCCTGGTACTGGCGGTGCTCTGTGACGGATTGTGTGCTGTAGCGTGGTGCTTTCCCATGCAGGATCCCTTTAGAGCTGTTGGAGGAATGCCGTCTCCTCGGGTAATCGGTACCGTTTGCTTCATCGGTTCGGGGTAATCTCTCTTCTGCCGGCTCTCTGGTTTGCAGGAGATCTGCCGGGTCCTCTGCTGTGAAGTCACCCTCTGCTGTGGGATCTTCCCTGGCTTCTCCCTAGCCACGTTAATGTGGAAATTCATTTCCCTGCCTCGGGCTTCTCTAGTGCTGCTTGTCTGTCTGGCCCGTCCCCCTCTCTGGAGACAGACGCTGTGTTGTCGGCTTTGGTGACCTTCCAAAGCCTCTTCTGAAGAGCGAAGAAAAAAAGAAATTTTTAGAGCCCTCCTGAAAGCAATCGTGATGCCGCTTGCAGGCGTCCACCCCATTTCTGCTCTCGATTGCTTTCTGGCTTGTAGCTGCTTTCCTGCAGTCCCCTCAGTCAGGGGGATTGACGCGGGGGATCCCAGTGTCCCCATGCAGTGCCCAAATTGGAGGTTTGACTCCTGCGGGACGCTGGGGTTGAGTAACAGTGGTCGCTGCAGGCTGGCCTGAACCTTAACATAGATACTGTCTCTGCTCAGGAGTAAATCCAGAGCTGCTACCCCTCTTCGGCGCTTTCCAGCTAGGTCCTCCAGAAAGTGGCGATTTACGAAGCCTGAAATTATGTCCTGGCCCATTTCCTTTGGGAAGTGGTTGAAGTATTGTATTTAATGCTTTCTGCCCTGGCAATTGCTCTGCTGTAACTCCAGAGCTGGGGCGCCGAAGCAGACCGAGCCCACACCCTCCTTCAGCTGGTTTGGAGCGGTGACCGCGCTGAGAAGCGCTGGGGCCTGTGGCTGGGAGCAGGGAAGGGTCCGCACAAAGGAGCGGGTGTTTGCTGGCACCTCCCATGGCTACGGAGGAGATCTCGTCCTGCCACCCCACACCGACCCCGTCCCTGGGGTGCAGGCAGTAGAGGGGCTCAAAGGAGGGAGTGACAGGCGCACACGTTCAGGGTGGCACGTCCCAGTCCCGCCAGGCTGAGGGGCCGCGGGTGGTCCCAGGTCCCGTTTGCTGGGGAAGGCCTCAAACCGCGGGGCCGCAGCCGCCCGGTGACGCTACCTGAGGGCAGCTCTTTACTCTCCCCTTTCTCCCTGGCAGTTTCAGATCGGAGAGCTGGCAAATACTCTGACTAGTAAATTGGAGTTCCTGGGCATCAACAGACAATCTATCTCCAACTTCCACATGTTGCTGTTGCAGACAGAGGTAACCGAGCCTTCGCCCCTCGCTCCGGCCTTCTGTTCCGAAGCGGATCAAATACTGTCCGCCGCTCGAGCGCCGAGGGCCGGTGCTGCGTGAACCTCGTGGCCGCGGCGGCACGGCACCGCGCGCCCGCCCGCCTCCTGCAGGGCCCTTCCTCCGCGGGGGGCGAGCATGGCTTTGCGTGGAGGCGGTGTCTTCCTCCTGGCCCCCCCGAGTCCCGTGCCGTAAGGGAGCCTCCCGGACCTTGCGTCCTGTCCCGAGGGCCGCTTGCAGCCTCCCTCAACGGCTTCCCCCGGTTCTTGCCCTCTAGACCCGCATTGCAGACTGGCGAGAAGGTGCTCTCAATGGAAACTACCTCAAACGCAAACTCCAAGACGCAGCCGAACAGCTAAAACAATACGAAATAAACGCCACCCCTAAAGGCTGGTCCTGCCACTGGGACAGGTACGCGCTCTCCTACCTTTCTCACCTTTCATCTCTGACATCTCAGACATGATTTGTGACCATCACCACCCGACGACGTGGCGCCGTCCCTCTCGGAGACTGAGAGCAGCTTCTGTTAGCAGTGCTGGGCAGGCAGAGAAACATCCGGCACTCGCAGAGTTTGGGCCAGCCACCAAACTGGAGGATCCAAACGGAGTGCTCAGTGCTTTGAGACGGAGCTGATTCCCTGATCGGACAGAGCTGGTTTTCACTCTCGCGAGTGTAAAGCGCTGTGGAGGGCGGGCCTGGGGGGTCGCGCATGCGAGAGCTCTGTGAACTTTGCAGGATCTCTGGATCACCTCTTCTGACCAACAGCTCTGACAAAGGACAAACTTCAACTCATCGACGGAATGAAGAACAAGATTTCTGTCTCCTGCCAGCAGGTCAGACCCAAACATTTCTTTGTCTATTTGGCTTTCTTGATTAATTTTCCTTTGTTTGAAATCTTTGCTCTTTTGTTTTTCAGCTCCCAGATCCGCTCCCTCTCTCTAGCATTCACTGTGTGTTTGACACCAAGAGTCTCATAAAAGCGACCTCCGCGCACCACGGGGTAGGGGGGCAGCCGCTTCTCTCCATTGGGCTGTTCCCCGGTGCCTCTTCTTGGAGGGCGACTTTCAGCCAAGGCGGCGGCTGAAAGTCCCGATGCTAGCGAGACGTCGCTCTGCTGCACGCTGGCCTGCTTTCTCAGCCCTCCCCTCCCTCGGAGCGGGGGGCTCAGGGCGACATTCACGCAGCCAGCAATGCAAATAGCTTTGAGCGAGCCGGCTCGGGCCTCTCCTGCCTCTGTCCTCAAAGTTGTTTGTTGCGTTTGGGAGAGCGGCAGCCCTGCTGCAGAGGGTCTTCCCTGCGAGAGCGCACCGCTGTCGTGGGCAGGCCCGCCTCGGAGTGTCGGTGGCGGGGGAGGGAATCTGAAGCCTCCTTCTCTTTCTTGTGATTTAGGGAGCATAGACGCTATTTCTATGTTAACGAGCGCTCAGGAGAGTCGCAATGGGAGTTCCCCGATGGGGAGGACGAAGAGGAGGGACAGCGGACCACCGACAGAAAAGCCGACGGTCCTCCTAAACCACCTCCAAAAGACAAAGGAGAGCGTGCCGGGGACCCCGCCGAGCGCTCCGCAGGTACAGCGCGGGGACAGGAAGGGGGGGCGGTGGCTGTGGTTGGGGGGTCCTGGCCCCGAAGCGGGGCCCTGCCGAGCGCTACAGCAGTATGTGGTGGCGCTGGCATCCCTCCCCGGGCACCTCACGGTGGCTTTAGCGAAGCCGGGATGAGCGCTGCTCTCACGTGTGAGCTGTCCCCATCGGTTTTAGGCGTCACAGCGGTGCCGGGGAAGGCGGCATGCAGCTCGTCGTTCGAGCCCGTGGCCTGAGCTCTGCCTGCCCACTCCCAGGCAGGGCCCTGGCAGGGAGGCAGTGGGCAGGAGCAGGCAGCGCGGTCCGTAGCGTGGGTTTTCAAGCCTGTGTCAATATGTATTCTTCAGGCTCCCTTTGTAAAGAATCCTTCTCAGGCCAAGTTCCTGCTACGTCTCTCATGCCGCTCACTCCATTTTGGACTCTGCTTCAGTCCTCTGTCCCGGTCCTCCAACCTCCCTTGCCTTTGGAAATGCCTCCGCCGCCTCCGCCTCCACCGGACTCGCCCCCGCCGCCAC
>WAAD01019654.1:7993-20985 GCA_013389945.1 Fregata magnificens
TGGACATTAGGAAGAATTTCTTTACTGAAAGAGTGGTTAGGCATTGGAACAGGCTGCCCAGAGAGGTGGTGGAGTCGTCTACCCTGGAGGCGTTCAAAAAAGGTGTAGACGTGGCACTCCAGGGTCTAGTTTAGGAGTCATGGTGGTGTTAGTTGATGGTTGGACTTGATGATCTTAGAGGTCTTTTCCAACCCAATGATTCTATGATTCTATGATTCTATGTTATCATGCTGCACTTTAGGTTTTCAGGGCTTGGTCCCCTTTAAATTCTTCAGTATTCCAGGAAGAAAAATCCTTAGATATGTACATATAGTTGTATAAGTAGCTGTACTTATGTACATGCAACACATACAGAATCTCTGGTCTCATTTTGTCTTTCTGCTAGGTGATATAAGATGTCTGAGGCCACACAGGTCAGATAAGATCCTGGGCTAGAACCTACATATAACATATCATACTTTTTAACAGAGGTGAAACCAAGCCTGTCTCCACTCAGAAGAACATGCAGGACTTTTCTTCTTTTAGTAAAGTCAACATAAGAGCTATGTCATGCAATGCTATGTTTTTGCTTCAGTCAGGGTTCTAATTACAGTCTGAGACAAGAAGCTCTCTAGAGAATTACACAACTACTTCAGAAATTTGTCTATTTACAAAAATTTTGTATGGCCAGCTAGTATTGGCACATGTCTATCTAGCAACCAAAACTTGCTTCTAGGCTTAAGTAAAAAAAGCCTTCAAGGCTTTGATTGCTGGAAATACACTATAGCAATGTCATTTTTCAGAATGAGATCATATAATTAGTGTTATTACTTTCCTGTTTAACAAGGAATTGTATTTTTTAAGGGGATCTATATGGAACGGTCTAGTCTTTCCTCTCATACCTCTTACGATGAGGTCTACTAGAAAAATACAAGGACTGAGATTCTTTCGCCTCGACTATTGCAATTCCTAGATCAATCATGGCTGATGACTAGACTAAATGTTCTGCAAAAACAGACCAAATAGGTTGCCTACCACTATAGTGATTGTAACTGAAGTGCACGTGTGTGTGTGTGTGCATATGAAAAGTTTTGGAAGGGGACAATAGACATTAAATATGTATAAAAAGACAAGCAGGGAGACAGTAAGGAAGTGTTGGCTGGCCTGGCCGATGACTAAGTATGGGGAGCATGAACTTATACCAAGCTAATAAATTTCAGATATCTTCTATTCCTAAAAGAGAAGGATTTTAAAGAGGAATTTGAAGGGGAAATCAGGACAGTTTTATGAATGTTTACAAGAAATTACTCCCAAGAGTAACAAGTATCACATATATGTTTAAAAAATCCACCAACGGTGATGGAAACTAGGTTTAATGTCCAGCTGAAGGAAGATACTGACTTACTAAAACTGAAAAAACACAGCAGCAAGAGTAAAAAGCTGTGTCTCATTTTAATTATGGAGGCCAGCAGAATATATTGGAGGCCATAAAGGGGGTGAGGAAAGTGATTGGATCCAGTGAGAAGAGTGATATGAGTAGGCAGCAGGTTAGCAAAATGATCTTTTACCAAAGCAATCTGCCCTGATATTAGGAAGACAGCAGATTCTGAAATAGAAAAATGCTAGTGAAACACTGAAGCATGTTCTTATGATGTGTGCAGTTCTTTTCAGAATGATGTATTATAGTGCAAGAGCAAGGAGGTTCACTCAAGATTTGTGAATGTAGTACATTGGCTGTGCCATCTGCTCACCTTCTGTACTGTGCTGTATCCCACAAAGCTCAATTTTCAATGAAGTGTAAGTGTCACTGTTGGAATGCACACAAGCACCAGAGTATAGCACAATTTCGTATCTGGAATTATGTGCAAAACCTGCTCCAAAAGCCCAGTCTCTGTTCCAGTAAATATTTGATACATTTAAGCAGGGACATTTAAGATGGGACTGGAACCAGGCCTTTTTTCTTCATCTTTTTTTTTTTTTTCACAAGTCTCATTTCAAAAATACCTCCCTCACACATATGAACACTGCCCAAACCCTCTGGAAGGATCTGAATCTAGGCCAGAAACCTGAGCCAATGTTTCTGAAGTTGGAGGGAGATTCGCCCAGTAACACAGGAGCTGCAGGCCCCTTTGTCCCTTCTCAGATCCTTGATTTTGTAAACAGAAAGGCAACAGACCGGCTGGTTTGCAAAGACGGTTTGATTGGAAGGTGATACACTAGAAAAGAGCAGGATGATATTAGGGAGATGTTAGGGGGAATGATAAGAAGAGGATTATGGACTTCCAGAGAATATAAATACTGTGTGAAAATTTAAGATATTTGGCTGGGAGCATGATCAGTAACTAAGAAAGAACAACAGCTGGCTAATCAGGGATGAGAGAGGACTGGCCTGGGACCTGCTTGTACAATTAGTCATAATATTGTCCTGAATCATGTCACAATCAGGAGGTGATGAAAGACAGCCTGAAAAATGCTGCCAGGCCACCTAAGCTAGATGCCTTTTCTCTGTGCTCCATTTTCTTCAGTCTCATGGATGAGCCTGATGTCTTATGGATGAGTCAGGGAGAGTAAGGAGACCCCAGGTAGTTCCCTTACTGAAGTTAGGACTGTACTATGAAGTCATAAATATTAAAGATGTCAGAACGGTCACATGGAGAGATCTGCTAGAAAAGGAAGACACAACGAACTAGTACAAAATGTCAAAGGATGAAATGTAAAAACCTTGTTTAAGTAATTTCAAACTGAAAAATGTAAATATAGTTAAGTTTTATACTATTGCCTTCTGTGCACATGACTGTACTTTTGCATATTTTGACTAAGTCATTTTAATCCTAGATGGGGTACAGATGCAAAAGCCTTTGCTCCTAGAGCTTTTTTCTCATGTTTAAATTTTGTAAGAAAACATTAAAGTTTTTAAAGTTCTAAAATACAAAAATAAGCTGCTTTAATAGGTTTGTTTCAAAAAGCTATGCGTTAAATCCACCCTATCTCTTATTCTATATTTTCTGAGATTTTTACTGGAACACGTACTATCTTATTTGTTTTACATTACAGTTTAAGATACTATTATTTATATAGGAATGGAATGAATCCAGTCATTCAGATTTTTTGTTTTCAGGGAGAGCATCATTACTAGACTACCATTACTAGCATCATTACTAGAAGGAGTTAGGCTGAAATGACTGAACTCATTTCCTGTTTAGAAATTTACAAGAGCCTGTACATTTTAGGTGAAGCCTAATGAGTGTGTAGCCCTGGTGCATTACTAAGCTTGAAATTTTACTTGGTAAGGACTTCTCCTTTTTACATTGTCAAAGGCACGCAGATATACCAATGTATTCTATGAGTCTAAAGGTGAACAGTAGTGGCAATCAGCCACAAAGATTAAGAAATATGCATTATGTTTAACAGACTAATTAAGTTTCTTTGGGTCAAACACAATTAGAGCAAGTTTTACAGGAAAATACATAATTTGCTGCTAATCGTTGGAATTTCCCAACATTTTATCTGCAAATTTATTGTACTTTTTCCTTCTCTAAGATTACTTTTAATTATTTTCCTCTTTTTATTTTCTTCTGATTTTACAGAAAGCAGGAAATGTAAGCTGGTGCAAACAGTCACAAAATTATTATATTTATGTATTAAATGGTATTCAAGTAGATTGGTACTTCAACAAAGACACTCAAACAAAAACAATAGAAATTCTTGATGCTACTGTTACTACTGTCTTCTCTTTTCCTACAAAAGGATTTATTTTTCTCCTATTTCAAATAGGAATAAAATGTTGTAGACTAAATTCAAAAGACAGCAAGGGAAACTTCAATCCTAACCATTTCTGAGCTTTACTTACTATATAGCTAGTAAGATCCTCTCAAGGGTGATTCAGAAGCAAGGTGATTCTAATCTAGTGACTACTGTTTTGTCACTGTCTGAGAGCAACTCGTACTAGTGTGTACTATTGCAGACAAAAGTACTAGGTCCTATGAATGGAGACCAAGGATAAAATTTGTAGTTCTTTAAGTATGGTGAAGCCCATGGTTTTCATATGGATCTACAGCGCAGATCTTCATATCTTTATTCTTGAACTTTGTGTGCAAGAACTACCCTTTAGAGCTGCAGCAGTTGAATGAGAATTACGATAACATCTTTAGTTACTAGAAATACTATATTAGAGATGACACACAACCTTTTTTGTTTTAGCTTTTTTTGTCATTCCATATTTGTCTTACCTCAGGAAGATGACAGATATGTATTTGAAGCATGAAACAATCAACAGTTTTACTTCCTGCTAATTATCCTAAACAACTTCCTTTTACTGGCATTAAAGAGAGAAATCAAGTTTCAAGTCATTTTCTCCTCAAGGTTTACTGTAATAGGAGATGAGAATTTCAGTAACCCAACTGATGGACTTGCCATTGTCAAACTCATGTATAAAACACAAGTATTCATGTATAAAATACATGTATACCAATTATTTTGTAGTTACACCTTTTCCTTTGTACAGAAATTGTATTGGATGTGACCTTTTTTTTTCAAAAGTACTTTAACTTGTTTCAGATGTATCATGTGTAAATGCCCCAAAATATCTTATGTTGGGTATGTCAGTAGATTTTTGAAATGAGTGGACATCTAAAATTATGAACTTCCTCCAACACCTACTGCTTAAATGGAACTGTCATGTTTCTTCAATGTACCTAAAATAATATGGATTAAATATATGTACATTATACAAGTATATGATATTGAATATATTAAATGCCACAGTAACTGGTTCTCCTCTACGAGTCCCAGGCATATAACCTTCACTAAATTCCAATGTATGTATTAAACCTGAAGCATATTTGCCATTTTGATAATTTCAGAGTTAAAATTTATGAGGCAGACAAAAATTTCATTTGAATGAAGCTAGACACAACACTTTAGTATTTGGATGAGCAACACTAACTGCATGAAGTGTGTTTCAAGGTTTTCTCCTTAAATGATTTTATTTCCATTGAAACATGGAATTAAGTGATTAAGAGTCCAAAATTTAGTGAGTAAAGTTGTGATGTTTTTTTTCCTTTCTTCATCATCTGGAAAAGTCTTGGGAGATGTCTTTTAAATATATTTTTTTTTCATAGAAATGTCCTCTTACATCCTACTGTCAACAGTATGAATACACTCGCTTTTACATCTGAATTGCTCTCAGGCAGATGAGAGTTAATGGGTTAAGATTAAAGAGAGAACAGGTAAAGGTGACATTATACTGGGTGTCTGCTACAGGTTCCCTGACCAGGAAGAACAAGTGGATGAGGTGCTCTACAGATGGTTAGGAGCAGCCTCATGTTCACAGGCCCTGGTCGTCATGGGGGCTTCAACCACCCTGATATTTGCTGGTAGGACAACACAGCAGGGCATAAACACTCCAGGAAGTTCCTGGACTGTATTGATGATAGCTTCCTCCTCCAAGTGACAGAGAAGCCAATGAGGACAGGTGCTCTGCTGTATCTCATACTCACCAACAACGAGGGGCTTGTTGGGAAGGTGAAGTTCAAAGGCAGCCTTGGCTGCAGTGACCATGAGATGGTGGAGTTTGGGACCCTGAGGGTAGGGAGAAGGGTAAAAAGCAAACTTACAACCCTGGACTTCAGGAGAGTGGACTTTGGCCTCTTCAAAGATCTGCTCAGAAGGGTCCCCTGGGATGAAGCCATGGAGGGAAGAGGGTCCTAAGAAAGTTGGTTAATATTCAAGGATCACCTCCTCCAAGCTCAAGAGAGTTCCATTCCAACAAATAAGAAGTCAGGCAAAAATGCTAGGAGGCCTGCATGGATGAACAAGGAGCTCCTGGCCAAACTCAGACACAGAAAGGAAGCATACAAAGGGTGGAAGCAGTGACAGGTAACCTAGGAAGAATACAGAGACATTATCCAAGGATCCAGGGATGAAGCTAGGAAAGCTAAAGCCAAAATGAAATTGAATCTGGCCAGGGATGTCAAAGACAGCAAGACGGACTTCTACAAGTACATAGGAGACAAAAGGAAGGCTAGGGAAGATGTGGGCCCATTGTTCAACAAGATGAGGGACCTGGTTACATAGGACATGGAAAAGGCTGAGGTACTGAATGCCTTCTTTGCCTCAGTGTTTTCTAGCAAGACCAACCTTCAGGAATCTCAGGTCCCAGAGACCAGGGGAATAGGAAGATGTAGCCTCGGTAGAAGAGGATCAGGTAAAGGAATACTTAAGTAAACTGGACATACATAAGTCCATGGGCCCTGATAGGATGCACCTATGAGTGCTGAGGGTTTGGACAAGATGCCCTCCAGAAGCCTCTTCAAAACTCAACCATTCTGTGATTTTGTGGTAAGTTTACATAACGACAGCTACTGCATGAGTCTGTTGCAACAACCAATGCAAAAAAATCACTTCTTTTTTCAGGTTACAGTTGGCATTTATAATGAAGCGAGGTCAGTCTGTTCAGAGTTTTTTGAACGTTTGACTACAAAACAAATCCAATCCAGACCCATCAAGGTAGTGATTTTATTCCAGAAGAGTTTATGAATATATTAAAAAAGTCAGATATAGCTTCCTTACAGGACGAAAGGAGGAGGACAAGAGGCATAAGCTGAAACAAAAGAGGTTTTGACTGGATACATGAAAAAACTTTTCCATGATGAGAACAGTTAGGCATTGGAAGAAGCTACAGAAAGGCTGTGCAGTTTTGAAAACTTCCTAGGAAATTTTCAAAACCCATTTGGATAAAGCCCTGAGCAGCTTAGTTTGACTTCAGAGGTGATCCTGCTTTGAACAGGACGTTGGATTAGAGACCTCCTGAGGTCCTTTCCAGCCTGAATTACCCTATGATTCTATGATTCTATGACCAAAGAGAAATTTAAATGATAGTACTGTGGACATTCTTACCCATTAACATTTAAGGGTCTTAAAAAAAGAGAGAACAGTAGATATAGTCCATAAAAGACATTATGAGAACATGGGACACTAAAAAAAAAAATATGCTGTTCACATCAGCAAGACTAAGGAAAAACAACAGAGAAAAAAAATCTTTATGATTGCTTACTATGTGTATTTTTTTAACCTGTCATGCACAGTTCTCTGCTAACTAGAAAATCATTGAGTAGTATTAAAAGTGTTAATTTGATCTCTAGGATATGTTTTACCTCTATTTTATTGTCCTAAGAAATGTACAATAAAAGAAGAAAAGTACAAGAAGAAAACACTCTGAAAATATTACATTCTAAAAAGGTAATAGACTTAAATTCACTTTGGGAATTTAAAACCCATTTTATCATCTACAAATTGAATATGTACTAGAGAACCATCATGGAAAGTGAATGGCTCACCCTACTGGTTTGTTGCTAGATTACTGGAACACGCTGATTTTGCTTATTTACCTGGCTCCTTTTTCTCCACTGCAATAAACAGAAATTATTATTCCTGCTTTTTAATTTGCAGCACAGCAGGGCATCCTGCAAAGGAGAAGCTGTCTATCAGTAAGGCTAGTCACCCCAATTTTTTCCCAAATCTTTCATGTCTAACCCCATTGTTCATGAGGCATATACGATTAAAAATTGAAAGCTTCATGATCGTCGTTTCCCTTCTTAAAAATGAGGTCAACACTGATGCATTTTAAAAACACTTGATGATGTCTAGTTCTGTGACAATCTGTGATTGTTCTTGAAATATTAATCATATTATTCATTATTTATAATTTTCTCCATTATGTTTTCATCACTACCTGTTGTTTTCCACCACTTCTTTCAAATGTCTCAGCTGCAGTGGATGTATTTGTTTGCTCAGAAAGACAAAACTGTCCTAAATCTGTCCAATGATCAAATGAGAGACCCTGAAGAATGGTCCAGGCACCAAAGGCCTCAGGCAAGGAGTTGTGATTGAATACAATATCTTAGAAGCAGAATGGACTCCATAAGGTCCTGTTGCAGTCTTGTTCTGAGATGCTAGATAACAAATGGAAAAAGGAGATGCAAGTGAGCAAACAGAGATGCAGTGATTTTTGCAGAAGTTTCCTGACTTCTTTTCTTTTAGGAATATTCAGGAAACTTCTGGAAGCTTGTTCAGTGATCAGCTTCTAGTAACTTCTGGTGGCTTGTTACTCCTGGGTTCAGCTCTTGGAGGCCTTTTCTTCTTGTAAGATTGCAATGCATGGTCTCCCACAGCATCCATAGCCAAAATGGTGAGATATGGACTAAATAAGGAGAGGATAAAGTAGGTAAAAAATGGCTGGATTTCTTGGCTCAGAAGGTTCTGAAGAGTTTACAAAGTCCAACTGGTGTCTGATTACCAGTGTCATCTCTCAGGGGTTGATATTGTAGCAATATTGCTAAATGCATGTGTTAACAAGCTGTATGATGAGACATAACATATTCTTAGCAAGTTCATGGATGGTAACAAAGGGAGAGGAGCAGCCAATACCCTGGAGGGCACTGCTGCTATCACAGGGACCTCAGCAAGTTGGTGAAATGGGCTGACAGACACTTCATGACATTCAGTGAGAGATGTATGAAGTCCTGCACCTGGGATGGAGTAACCCCATGCAGCAGTACAGGCTGGGACCTGGCTGGGGAGATAGCAGATCTGCAGAAAGTACCTGGGGGTGCTGTCAGACGACAAGTTGAACATGATCCAGTAGTGTGCCCTTGCAGCAGAGGCCAACAACCTCCAGGCCTCTACTGGCAGGCATGCAGCCAACAGGCTGAGGGACAAGACACTTCCCTCTGTTCAGCACTTGTGAGGCCATATCTGGAGGACTGTGTCCAGTTTGGCCCCTCCAATACAAGAAAGACATTGGCAGACTGGAGCAATTTCAACAAAGGGCCACCAAGATGGCCAGAGGGCTGGAGAACACAATCTGTATGGAGGGACTGAGAGTGGGGCTTGCTCAGCACGTGGAGGAGAAGACTCAGGCAGAATCTATTGCTACCTGTGGCTACATAATGCTAGGTATGGAGGAGATGGAGCCACACTCTTTTCAAAGGTGCATTGATTAGATAGAAAGAAAACCTTTTTCATTGTGAGGATGGAGTCTCTGTCCTTGGGAATACTCATAACTCACCTGGACAAGGGTTGAGCAACCTCATCTAAGTGAATCTGCTTTGAGCTGATGATCTCTCTCTTTCAATATATATTATTTCATCACTCGAAAAAGTAAACACTCTTCCCCTTTTTCCTTTCCTTTCCTTTCCTTTCCTTTCCTTTCTTTTCCTTTCCTTTCCTTTCCTTTCCTTTCCTTTCCTTTCCTTTCCTTTCCTTTCCTTTCCTTTCCTTTCCTTTCCTTNCTTCCCTTCCCTTCCCTTCCCTTCCCTTCCCTTCCCTTCCCTTCCCTTCTCTTCTTTTTTAGTGTATGCAGCATTTAACATTGTGGGATCCTGATACAAGATCTGAGCTTTCTAGCTGTTCAGTAACATAAATAATAATGAATTCTTATGACTAGTCCTATCCAAAATAAACAATGTTTAACACACACTAACTGCAACTTCTGTCAGCTTCTTGGATTGTCACAGCAGCTAAATGGTAAAACGAAAATGCACTAATAACAAACAAATGGTTACGAATTATCTAGGATCTCCTATTTATGGCAGAAAAAAGATTTTAAAACAGATTTGTGTAATTAATGCCTTACCACATGGCTTAGTTTCATTAACTCTGCTGAAAAGAATGCAGCAGCTCAGAGCACTTGTGGTCAGATTTCAAATTCCCTTATACATGTACTGAACCCTGTAATCAGCATTGAAGTGATGGTGTTTCAAATGGAATATAATGTGAGTTGCATTTTGAACTTGTGGATGGTTCTCTTATTATATCCTCTCTAATTATTGCAATGAGAAAAAGTTTTGTTTTCGAAAGCAAGAAAAGTCTTTTGTTGGGAGCAGCTGCAAAGTTATCTGATAAACAACTGAAAAATAAAGTGAGTTTTTACCATTAGTAAAGGGTTAAAAATATATATACATTCTGAAAAGTGAAACCTTTAGGAAGGAATTTACTAATTTTGCAGAAAATCTCAGAACTGACCTCATCAACTTGAAACCATTTGATAGAGCCAAGTATCTGATGGTAAGTGAATAACCCATCCCTCCAGGTAGACAGAGAAGTTATAATTGGTTGCACAATGAGGATTTTTCTTGGAGAAGGAATGTTCGTGGTTGCATCAAATTTTGTCTCATCAGCATTCATTGCCATAGAAAAAATATAGGTTGTTTTTTGTGGTTTCTTACAGAAGACTTGCAGAATGTAACCAAAGAATAGCCAATGCACAGCACTTCATTCATCATACCCTTCCTTCTTAGATAAAGTAGGTGGAATGAATAGGTGAAAAATGTGCATTCCTATTTCTTTTCCTTCGAAGGAGATAAGTAATCCTTCACAGTGATTTCCAACACATTCTGTCTCACTTGCATTCCGAATAGCTCTCCAAAAGTACACGGAATGCTGAAGTGTTTTTCTGTCTGAACAAAATACGTGCCTTTGATTGGTACTTAGGCAGAAATTCTTCAGCTTTTTACTTCTATTCAGAGTTTTCACAGATATCTGCTTTTCAGAACTGATACGTAACATTGAACACGTAGAAATGTGTTTTGGTTTTTTTTTTCCCCTCATACTGTTGAATAAGTTTCCAATGAATTACGCACCTGTGCTGGTTTTGGCTTGGATACAGTTTTGACCATGACAACACCGCTATTAGTCTTTAAGAAAATTGTAAAAACTCACTGTAAGGCTGTCTGAAGTTCCAAATCACAGTATCCCTAGTGGGCAGAGTTAATCACCTGCTTCAGGAGTTTTATGAAACAGCGTTCATTTTTTCTGTACTAAGTTTGATGGTTAGGGGAAACAGTTCCCTGAGAATACACAAGAAGGATAAGTTTAGAATAGAAAGCATACCCTTTCATGGATAGCATGCATTCATTTCTAATTTTGAGATGCAGTTATAGTTGTGGTAGCAAGATTTCCTGACTTCCTGTATAATTCCTGCATCCTCATACTTCATTCTTGACTGCATTTGTAAGTGGAGCCATTACGTCTTCAGATGGAAAGCCTGTACCCAGCATTAGGATAAAATATATTTTCTGTGTTATGTAGATGATAATATCGTTCCACTGGTCTTAACAACTGCAACAATGGGGTTAAGAGAATAAAATGAGATGAACTTCATAGTTCATCACCACAGTTATATCGTTCAAAATAACTTTTTGCTCCTGGGAATGCATACCTGAAAATCTGTTTCCTATGCAACTCTAAACTCAGTGTCAAAATAGACCTAAAATTTTCAAATATTTCAAATTCACCAGAATTTCCTTCCTCACAAAGAAAGGAACTGTTTTGTCCAATGGGACTTAAATGGCTACATCAGATTGATGACAACTTTCTGTTGGGAAGTGTTTTTTAAAGGAATTACATGTTTATCTTGGAGCACATTACCATTAGAAACCTCTCTGTATCAAGGAACATATAGAATAAAATTTATTCAGCAGGTCAAATAATGGTAAAAATGATCTGGAAAATGGAATAAATTAACCATCAAGTGCTGGGTGACCCAACCAGACCAAAATGGGGGATCATTTGGCTATACCCTGGAGATTGTTGGACAGATTGACTGCTAATAGTGATTCAGACCAGCAGGAAGTTACTGTCCCCATGCTTATGGGAAACAAATCCTGACTCTGATATGTATTGATGGGTACTGATGTGTATTCCCTTTTCTTAGTGTTAAGAAGTTAGATGAGAAGAAAACAGGGGCTGAAATGCTGATTGCATCTGCAGGCTGTTTTGCTTTTTGTGTTACTTTAGTCTTACCTAAGTGGTTACTGCCTTTGTATTCAGTTTGAGTAAAAGTAAAGACAAAATTAAATTCCTGTAAATACCCCTTTGTGACTTTAGGAGAGGGCTCTTTTCTAACACCCACAGAGACAGTTGTGTGACTGTCTCCACCTAAAAGTCAGGGACCCAAATTGTGCAATCACATTTTAGGGCAGATTCTGACACGCCTTTTCTCCCAAAACATTTCAACAGAAAACCACTGGATGCAAGACTGTATATAAAGAAAAGAAGCCACTCATTTTATAATGAGACATTGTCATACAGCTAATTTAGTATGCATTTAGCAATAAAATTTAGTAATAAAAATATTGCCATAAGTAAATAACTATGAGACTCTTAGGAATACTATTTTCTGGTAATTAACATTAAGTTCTAAAATAAAGTATAGGTAACTTTATATAAGATCTGAAATATTTTTAAATACTACAAAGTTTTCCATCTTACAGCACACAGCAGCAGCAGCAGCAGTCAGAATGTTAATACATGAGAAATATTCTTTACCCATGAGCAGTCAGATATGCAAATTATGTGAAAACCACTTCATACATTTTCACAGGGATTTAAATGTTTGTGATTAAAGCAGTTTATGATAAGTGCAGCATAAAGCTCAGTTCTTGTACAGCTGTCATGATTAGAGTAGTGCAGCAAAAACATGGTCTTTACTATGACTGATTTGCAGAAAAAGCAGAACACTGAAGAAATACAAAATTTTGCAACAGTTGCTTTTCTTTATCAAGTGGTAATACAAAAAACATTTGTGCACAGTTAGAGCTCTGTAAATTAAAGTAAAGCACTGAGTGATCTGAGGTGATATGGGGACATGACTACAGCCCCATCCTCTGTGTAAAAAATTGCAGAAGCAGTATAGCTCAAAAAACTAGCGCCAAAAGCAGTGGGTGATAGGTGAGAATGGAGTAGAGGACTCCCCAATAAAATGGTTCGCACAGGTTTTAGTAAGAAATTAGATTACCTCATATAGAAACTATCAAGAAAAGAATCGGTTTTTAAAAGAAGGGTCACATTCTCATCTATATGAAATGGTTATTTCCATAGAGGTCACTAGGTGCCTGCCAAATTGCAGCACTGATGTTTAGATTCATCTGCTTTGGGTGCTCCATTGCCAACAGGCCATAGTAGGTAGCAGCATAGAGCTGGATAGGTACCAGTAAGGTGAGCATATTCCTCTC
>WAAD01019655.1:0-23697 GCA_013389945.1 Fregata magnificens
CCTAGCAGAGTTACCCTCGAGAGCCTTCAGAGCCGTTTGATCAGACTTGCAAGAACTAATTCTGGTTCATTCCCATGGGAAACCTGAGTTTTCCAGTGCAATGCCAGTCCTTGTGAATGCTGATACATAGCATTTTTGTCTCTGGTGGCTGAGTGTGACACAGAGTGCTAAAGGGATGGTAGAACTAGTTCACTTTGACTGTTATGAAATGTAAGATGGAAATCAACACAGAACACTGACATAATTTTTAGTCTTACTTGACATTGACTATATTCCTCTGTTCCAGTTATATGAAATTGTATCTTAGATCTGTGTATTATGCTGGTCCAGTCCTATAGTTCTTGTTCAGGTAAATGGTATTGATTTCAATGGAAATTTTCTCTGAACTTTATCTTGAAGCAGAAAGGTTTTAATTCTGAGTATATGCAACCTAACGCAAAATCACCCACGGTTGAGCAGACATCAGGTTAAATTTCAGTCATGATACATTCATTGGCATGATAACAGAATTTCCTGTTGATATCAGCACAAATCGTCTTCAGATCTGAAGCACTGCTATTAAGGAGAGTTCAAGCTTAAGAAGAAACATATGTCTCTGAAAGAAGGTGATTCCAGAATCCTGTGGTGACTAAGTCTACTCTTTGTTTCTTTAATTTAACCCTCTTCATACACCTCTTCTGGTGAGAGTTTAGCCCAGAAATACCAAGTGAGCCATGCCTGTCATGTAATCCCTCACTAATTCAGATCTTCAGTAAATGGATCTGTCAGCAGAAAACCATTCAGTCATGTTTGTCATGGCTGACCAACACATCTCCAGACATACTCTAAGTGCAGTTTCAGTGAGATAAACTGAGTGTGGTGTTGACCCTGGCTTATAGCCTGGAGACACACCATGTGGATCTCAGAAGGTTTTGTCCAGCTCAGAGAAGCAGTACAAATTTCTTCAGACTTTGTCAGAATGTACAGATCTGCAAATTGTGCTAGAAATTGCAGGAGAGCAGATTTGCATGAATGTGTTTGGGCAGCAGTCTGGAAGAAATACAAGAAGAGAATTGCCTGCCATGGGGCAGTTAAGCATTTCCACTTCCCATCTCCAAAATGGCAAAGATGCCCAGAGATGCTAAAATGGAGCAGCTGACCTCAGTTCTCTGTGTTAGAAGAGGTGTGCAAAATAAGACTTGTCTGTCTTATTTTACACAGGCATGACACCCCATTGAACTCAAGACATTATTTACATAAAAGCTGTTTACAAGACTAAAGCATAAATGCCTGATCTTATCAACTGTTCCTTCAGGCCTGAACATTTTAACTTCAACCAGTTGGGAGCAGAGATTTGACTGCCAGGGTACAGGCTTCTGACTTTAAATGGAATATAACTTAGCTCATAATCATGACTGGGGATTTCAGGTGGAGGAGGACAAGTTAACAAATAGAGAGAAACTATTACAATAGGCCAAGCAAGATATAGCACTACACCTACTAAAGGAGCCTGGCTTCTGCAGATTGGTGTTTATTCCCAAACCACTTACTGTTTGCAGGCTTCTCAGCCTTCAATTAGAAGCCTGAACCCCACATAAAGAAATGCATAAGGGGGCAGCCCCAGAGGTCAGGGACCTCCTAAGCTAAACAGGAAATAGCAAGGTGAGGAATATTGCCTCAAAAGCAATCGGTACCTGACCCCTTCCATTTGGATTCAGAGCCAGGAGCTGTGGCTGAGGCCCAGACCAGACTGGTCCTTTTCAGCAAACAAACACGAGAAGAGCCCCGGCTGGAGTCCCACTCCTGCTGCCGGCTTTCCTGGTGGCTTAATGCTCTTGCTCTGGGGAACTCAGCTGAAATCCTGCTCTGCCTACGTGGGGTAGGAATATGGACCCTGGTTTCTCTCTCCCACTCTCAGCTGCATTTTCTGTTCTGCGTGAGCAGCGTGACCTGGTCATTTTGTGCAAGAGCCAGTTTAGTAGGCAAGTTTCAAAGATGCTGACCAAGGCAGGGAGGATGTCTGCCAGGCAGGGCAAGAGCTGAACACCTTGTGAGCTACCCTGCAGGACTGACTGATCTCACATATACCCAGTGTGTGGCAAACGTGTAAGAACCCTGGAGATTTTACTGGGAGAAATAAAAGAGCAGAAGAAATTTGGCTTATTCTCAAGTTAGGCAGACGCTGAACAGCAGGCTGAAGGATCAAAATTTTGGATGCAGACAATGAAAGTGTCAGTCTCTGTGAATGTAGCTACTGGTGCCTAGAAAAAGATTAATTTAAATCTGCATATCAGATGTACACTAGAAGAAAGGTGCTTTCAGTTCAGAGTAGGATTTTACAACTGTGCATAGTCAAAGAAATTTTGTCAGACTGCAAATATTTTTTGAATTATATTCTAATTATACTGGTGATGCTACTGTAGGTATTAGTGAAAATGCAAAGCATATGATTTAGAGGAAAAATAAAAAAGGCATGTCATGTGAGTGAGACAGGGTTGTATTCTATTAGTAAAAGTACAAATACGGGTGTTTTTGGAGAGTCAGAAAAAGCTGGGATACTTGACACTGAAAAAGAAACTAATTTGCATTAAAATGTAGCTTGGGCAAAAGAAATAATTTTTTTTACATATTTTACACTCTTTCTATGAGCAGATTACAATATAGTAAACCTCTTAATAGTTTTAAGATAAACTAATTGTTATTTTTACATTTTGCACATGATGATAATCGTATTTGTAGCTTTATGGTGCTGAGTACAATGACTTTTTTATTTCCAGAATTCAAGTAATGCTTTTATAAACTTGTCTCATGCTTATTTTTTTATAAAGCTGCACAGAAAGGTCAAAGAAAGGGTTGTCTTTTATATTACGACAGCCCCCAGTGGGTTAAAGAATAAAAAGTGGTTTATAAATAAAAGCCTCTTTCATCTGTCCTTTGATCCCCCCCCATAACAAAACCTCCTTGCAAGTATTTTGCTTGACATAGTCATCATTTCTTATTAGTTTCAAAATATCTGCAAGACAATGTCTTGATCTTCAGTTATGGGTACACTCTGCTGGGAACAGAGAAAGAGGTTTATTGTGCAGGGAGGGAAGAGGCCATACACTATTTCTGTCCATGATTTTTGGCTCCCTGACCCTTGATAAACTGAGCTGGCGATTAGACCCCATACATTTCAGGGCAGGTCCATAGATGGACCCAGCTGGAATTACCTCCAAAAGTTATGTATCTTAACCACATCCTTCATCCCTGACTGAGCTTCCAACATGTCTCTCTGCCAAGAGCAGTGAAAATAAAAGTTCTTCAGGGCAGCCCTGGACATTTGTGCTTGGTGATTTAAGAAGTTTGTGCCACCAGCTGTCCTCCCAGCCTCTCAGGCAGAAGGAAATGGAGGTACATCACATCCACACCTCTGCTGCCATACCCCTCCTGCTCCATTTTTTATCTGACCTAAAACCTGTGGTGGGGTGTTACACCCCATGGAGAATGGCAGCAGGTTGAGAAGGTGACCCACAGACCATTCCTAAACTCCAGCAGGGACGTGGGACAGGCAGCCAAAGAGAAGAATGTCCCACATTGGGCTTTGTGAGTCCCCCATGCACAGGCAGAGCAGGGCTCCAAGGATAGAGCCAACAGTTTCATCTTCTTGTTTCTGTGGGCTGGGAATAAAAGGGCCTTTGAAATGGGGAGAAACACCTCTCTTTTAGAACTCTAACTGGGCTATGTGAAAGAGAAATAATTAATCTCGCACACTGAAATAGATGAAAATAGACATATTTCAAAAGGACCATCTTTAACTTTGTCAATAAATTATTTTTCATATGTAGCATTTGAAATTTTAACCTGCTTGTAGCTTGTTGTTTACTCTCAAACTATGTAGGGGTTGTTTAGTCCCTTTTCTCTTATAAAATTAACTTTTACAAAGGTATCATTAACATTCATTTATTAAAAACAATGTTCCTACATAAAAGTAATTCCAGCTGATGATTAAAAACATACTTTAAGAGGCAAAGAAAATGTATTGATTGTGTAGAATTTGAATGGCAAGAAATATGTTTTTAATTATTGTTATTTTATTAACGGACAAGCACTATCTTATTAAATCTAAATTGGATGTGCACTGAGGAACACTAACGCAAACCATTCCAAAGACAAAAATTAAATTAACGTTGGTACGTAATAAAGCCCGCGTGTACAATAAAGGTGGTTTACAAAAGGATCTTTCAACTTTTGAACAGACCAACATGCAAGTATTCCACCATCTGAGTTCACAGTAAGGTCCCTAGCATAAAGCACATTGTTTAGAAGAGCCTGATCCTTTTTTCTGTTGGGATCATATGTTTGTGTAGCTCCATCAACTTCCAGGCTACTGCTTCCAATTTATAACAGTTCCAAACAAGATTTGGGCTGGAAAAGCTGAAACCATCCAGCTCAAAAGTAGTAGGGTAGACATAAACTGTCAGACATTGACCCCAAAAATGCATTTCAATGCAATTAAATTCCTATGTACAGCAGAATGTCACTCGTCTTGACTCCCCTTTCCTCCCCTCCCCAGGCAGCCGTTCAGTTGTCGTCAGGAGTCAGAGCAGCTGGAGATGGTTGTGGTCAGCATCATGGGCAAAAGTTCACCCTCTCGACCCTGCTGGTGTTTGACTGCAACCTGGGTTTCCAGTACACAGAAAAGTCTTCTTCCTCTTAAATTTGTTTTTGGTCCAACAACATAATAGGCCGACTGGAAGCAGCCCAGGCCTATTCCAGCTGTTTCTTCTGATACTCTCACGCCAATAAGCAGACTCTGTAATCCTGTCTTTCACTAAAATACCTAGCAAAACCGCAATACCCACATATGTGTTGCAGGTTTCTTTGTTTTGAGCAGGGACAGTTGCTTGGGTTTTCAGTGTAACTCTGCTGTTGCTTCACTCATCTGGTTTCAGAAAAAAACCAAGCATATTTGCTTATTCTTTAATGAAGAGAGGTTATTAGATCACTGATCTGAGCACAAATACCTCAACCCACAGCAGCAGTGGGTTTGTCCAAGACATATTGGAATACCAAAAAGGAATTTCCTGTATTTACTTGGAATAAACTATTTTCTGCAACAAGTCTTAAGAATATGGACACTGTTTAGAGTGAGAAGTTGAAGGCACATAGACACAAAAAAGCTGATTTTTTTGTTCAGAAGGGAAGTTAATGACTTCCAGTTGTTCAATGTTCCACAACCAGCTCCCTCAAAAATCTTAGCTGGAGGTTCAGCCTTTCTGATGCTGGGGATTAGATGCCAATGTCAGGGCACTTGTGTGGTCTAGTGGGAAGATCAGCTAAAATTCTCCTAGTGTCCTGTTGGCCACAGGGATATAGATACTTCACTGGAAAGTAAAGTAATTGCATTTGGCTCGTGCATGAGAGGATCAGGGGGTGCGGGCCCAGGTCCTACTGGCTTGTCATGGAGATGACAACGTGCAGTGGTGAAGGCTGCTATGGCATGGAGCGGAAGGGGACATGGTGGCAGCTCTTCACTGCTCAGCAAACCCGCTCAGTCACTCCCTTGGCAACTTTTTCTCTTGCTGCCCAGGAAGCTGAGGAGACAGGTGGGCAGAAGGGAGTTACTGCTGTGGTAGACCTTTGCTGTGGTAGACCTTTGCTGTGGTAGACCTTTGCTGTGGTAGACCTTTGCAGTAGCACATTTTTGACATCCTTGAGAAGGCAAGTGTGCTGGTTTTGGCTGGGATAGAGTTAATTTTCTTCACAGTAGCTAGTATGGGGCTATGCTTTGGATTTGTACTGGAAACAGTGTTGATAACACAGGGATGTTTTAGTTACTGCTGAGCAGTGCTTACACAGAGTCAAGGCCTTTTCTGCTTCTCACACCTGCCCACCAGCGAGGAGGCTGGGGGGGCACAAGGAGCTGGGAGGGGACACAGCCGGGACAGCTGACCCCAGCTGACCAAAGGGATATTCCATACCATATGCCCTCATGCTCAGCAATATAAAGTTGGGGGAAGAAAAAGGAAGCGGGGGATGTTTGGAGTGATGGCATTTGTCTTCCCAAGTAACCGGTACATGTGATGGAGCCCTGCTTTTGTGGAGATGGCTGAACAGCTGCCTGCCCATGGGAAGTAGTGAATGAATTCCTTACTTTGCTTTCCTTGTGTGCGCAGCTTTTGCTTTACCTATTAAACTGTCTTTATCTCAACCCATGAGTTTTCTCACTTTTACCCTTCTGATTTTCTCCCTCATCCCACCAGGGGGAAGTGAGCAAGTGGCTGTGTGGGGCTTAGTTGCTGGCTGGGGTTAAACCACAACAGTGAGACAGGTGACAGTGTGCTCCCGGGCTCCTTTGGCACAGTGCCAAATCTGATTCATGGGCTGGAAACTGGATGACACTGCATAATGTACTGGAGAATCGCCTAATTCTGATCCATAGCCTACATTTTCCAAGACATTTAGAGAATTGGGGTTTTTTAATATCTTCTTTCTTTAGGTATAGTTGAGAAAAAAAAATTATTACACAAAATAAACCAAATCATGATGATTTCATGCTGGACAGCATGCTGTGAAATCAGTGAGAACTTTTACCAAGTCAAGGCCCAGATGATTTTGCCTTAAAATAGAAAAACAGGAGTGTAACATAACAAACCTTCCAAAATGCCAATTGACTGGCTAAGGCAGCACAATAAGCAAATTGTTTCCAGAGTTTCTCTACCATCAAAGTTAACTTAAAGAGTCCAGCTGGTTAATAATTTAGAAGAGGTCCAGTAGCTTGTATGATATTTGCATACAATTGACTTTTCTATCTGAAAAAAACAAAAATCATTCGGTAATCGACGACCAACAAAAGCTCCGTTTAAAGACAAATATGCTAAAATGATCAACACTGAGGAAACCAAGTCATTTCGTTGTTGCTGGCCTTCACACCATACCTGAACAATATGCCAAGCACAGATGACACTCTATAACAAATCTGAACCCCCAAAACTATACCTTGAGATGTCTTTGACTGCCTGCCTGAATTGAAGGCACTGAACTGAAGTTTTTTGCAGAAGGTATTCTACCAGTAATTACGCAGCATAGTTTAGCTACTGAGGTTAAAACTGATAAGGTTTATAGGACTTTGCCTAAAAAGGCTTGTTATTAATACAGAGTTAGATTCTTTTACCATTACCTAACAAAAACCCTCCCAGACCTACCATGTTCTGGTCTCATAGAACAAGCATTTTCCAGTATCCAGAATACTTTTTCAGCTAAGAGAAAACAGCTTTTCAAATTTTGTTTGGATTTTGCTATATTGGGAGTGCAGCTCAGTCCAGAACTTACCGTGCTCAAAAAAGAAAAATGGAGACACAAGAGATGAGGTCTGTATGTAAGTAAATATATGTCCATTTGAATTTCATGAAACCACTACTATCAACAAGTGAACCACTACTATGAACATTGTTAGAGTCCTAAGATGGGTTTGTGCTAGGATGAGGTACACAGTGAAGCTATCTAGCTAAACTTCTCTAGCATATGTATCCCTGAAACCTTCTCAGAAGAGCTGGTTAAACAGATTACTGTTATGCAGAGGCCAGTGTCAGGGTACTGAAATCTTATTTTGAATGAAGTATCCCTCGGTCAGGCTCCACATGAACAATGAATGAAGCACAGTCCCAGAGGCTGAGCAAGGTAAAGAAACCCTGGGAAGAAGATGGAGCTAGTAAAAGACCCACCAGAGTTCAAGGTGCAGACCCACAGAAGGCTATTTCCAGCCCTGGGCTCTTCATTCTCAGTGTTCAGTCACATCATTAGCTTAACAAAGCTTAACAAATCAGCACGCCACAGCTGAGCTGTGGTAACCAACGGCTCCTGGGAAGCACACAGGAAAGCACAGAAGTCTCCACCTTGGTGCATGCTTCTGCAGGTGATGGATGGGTGGCAGCCAGGAGGAAGGCAGCTGGCCAATGTCTTTGTTGGTGATAACAGTTGTGGCTAGGGCACATCATGTTTTCAATATTGTTGGTTTCAGGCAGAAAAAGGCAACTGTGAAACCATAGTCCAGAAATCTCAGAAGTACTGAAGTGAAATAGAGGAACACATTGTTTTTAAACAGAAGCACTGAAATTGCTTGAAGTCAAAAAAGCACAAAAGAATTTAAGGTCACAGAGGCATTCTTGCAAATCTAGGGCTGCATCCCTAGATGCAGGGCTAGATTTCAGGGCTAGATTTCTCCAGATTTCAGAGCTGCATCCCTGAAAAGAGAGTAGATGGCAATCAGGAACAGGACTGACAATTCAAATCAAAGCTCCTAGGGGACTCAGACTTAGCTTTTGATAACGCAACAGAAGACCATGATCACAGGCATTGGGCAGCTTTGGAAAGATTTGGTGCTGTGAGGCTAAAGCTAAACAAATGCAGATGATAAGAGGGTGTCATTCAAAGGGCTTAGATGGGAGAGAAGGGAACCCAGCAGAGATCATAGTAATGCTATGGCCATCACTGTGTAATTGCTTGAACAAAGAAAGAAGGGGTGTGATGATTTCTTGGAACTGTGCTTTACATAGAGAAATTTATGACTAATGTAGTTGTCTGAACCAGCAGCCTTAGAGCATGACTGCTCAAAAACATTCAAAGAACAACAGATGCAAACCTTAAGAGAGTGCTTGAGAAACTGAAGGATTTAATTAAAGAGGCCCCAGTCCTGAAATACTATGACAATAAGCACAAAAGTTACTTGTTCATGGATGCATCCCAGGAAAGTATTGACACAATGCTCTTTCAATAACACAGTTGAAGCTGGAGACAAGTGGCTAATGCATCACGGCCACTAACAAAAACTGAATGTAAATACACTGAAAGAATGGAAGAGGCTTTGGCCTTAAGCCATGGCTGTAAAAAAAATTCCTTTATTTATGGGACACCACTGTTAGGTGAAACTGACCATAAACCACGTAGTGCTATTGCCAAGATAGGCCTGATAAATACCTTCTGGAGAATACAGAGATTGTTTTTTCAGTTACAAATGTATGTTTTACAAATTGAGTAAGCCTGGGTGAGATTTGGTGGTCGCAGGCAAACTCCTCATCATTTTACAAAACTTCCACACATTGATCATGGATGCGCCAAGCCTCCTTAAAAAAAAAAAAAAAAGAAAACCCTCTGCACTTGCAGGCTAAATGTGGAATCTGACTGCCAGTATCACTAAAAATTTTGAGGTAATGGGAAAGGTAATTCAGGCTTTGGCACAAAGCTGCCAGTACCATATTGTAGCCCCTTATTGTACCTTGGCAATGAGGCCTGAATAGTCCACGTGGATTTTTAAAAAAGCTGGAATGGAGAATCCTGAATGTATTAAAAAAAGGTACATGAAAATCATTAAGGGATGAGAATTCTAAGAGAAAGACCAGAGGCTGTTGAGAAATCAACAGTGACATTAAAGCAATTCAATATTATTTAAAAACTTTGCTTATGCCAGCAATACAGGACAACTCCCTCCAAAAGAACCCATGAAGATGATGGCAAAAGAAAAAGAAATATGTGTAAATCTTCTTGTAATTTTTATTTATTACATTAATAATAATTAAAATGTATTATTATTGTTATTATTGTTGCTGTTGCTATTCCTGTTGTTACTATTATTTCCCCAACATGGCCTTCCTAGAAGTTACTGCAGCCAAATAGAAAACCATGTTCTCCATATTCATTTTAACTAAACATGACATACCAAGCACAGTAACATCTGACAACAGGCCACAATGCAGTGGGTATCACTTAAAGCAATCTGCACTGAAATACAGATTTAGGTTTATCACCACTAATCCCCAGTACTTTCAAACTTTCAAGGCTAATGGAAAAGTGTCAGAAGAACACAGTGCTGTCTGTAAAATAAAAGACTGGGGGAATGAGACTGATCCCCATTTCACACCAGTGTAGGTAGCTGTGGGCAACTGGTGTCTTGCAAGGGCAAGTTGGAGCATGCTGTGGTGCAGAGGGGCTCTCTGCACTCTGGGCTGGTGGTTCACACTCAGGGCGGTGGCTAACAGACCTCCAAGCTCCCTGTTTATCAGTGACCCCTAAACGCTTACCATGTAGATAACTTCTGTACTTTTATGGACATATGCACATTATCAATGTGATTGCCAAACAACAAATATAAGCATGCTACAGAATATCAGAAGAATATTTTAGGACAATTTTATCTGCATCTATACAGGAGTGTTTGCTGAGATGGAAAAACTTTAAAAACTCGCTGACAATTTCTACATCAGGAACCATGCCCAATGAAGTCAGTCCTTAAGGGATACTTTTTGAAGATGTCAGTTAATTCCTAGTTAGCAAACCTAATGATTTTTACCATTGCTGCTCCTGACGTCCCGTCATTACTCAAACATCTGTTGTCACATTTAAAGTGGACTTTTAACCCTCACTGAGGAAAAACTTGAAAACATTAGGACCAATGGCAAATGCAAGGAACCCAGTATACCATCTTTTTAACCTCTTTGGGGATGGCAAGGGGTCTTAGTTCTTTTTCTTTTTTTTCTTAAAGTACAGAACTGGCATTTCAGACTTCTAAATTAACAGAAATCAGGAGCAAATTCCCTCTGAGCATCAGTGGGAACATCGCAGATTTCACTTAAAGCCTGATCATAGAATCATAGAATGGTTTGGGTTGGAAGGGACCTTAAAGATCATCTAGTTCCAACCCAGCTGCTGTGATCAGGGACACCTGCCACTAGACCAGGTTGCTCAAAGCCCCATCCAACCTGGCCTTGAACACTTCCAGCAATGGGGCATCCACAACTTCTCCGGGCAACCAGTGCCTCACCACCCTCATAGTGAAGAATTTCTTCCTTATATCTAACCTAAATCTACCCTCTTTCAGTTTAAAGCCATTACCCCATGTCCTGTCACTACAGGGCCTTGTAAAAAGTCCCTCTCCAACTTTCTTGTAGGCCTCCTTCAGGTACTGGAAGGCTGCTATAAGGTCTCCCTGGAACCTTCTCTTCTCTAGGCTGAACAACCCCAACTCTCTCAGCCTGTCTTCATAGGAGAGGTTCTCCAGCCCTCTGATCATCGTGGCCCTCCTCTGGACTCGCTCCAACACATCCATGTCCTTCTTACGTTGGGGGCCTCAGAGCTGAACGCAGTACACCAGGTGGGGTCTCCCCAGAGCAGAGGGGGAGAATCACCTGCCTCGACCTGCTGGTCACACTTCGTGTGATGCAGCCATGATACAATTGGCTTTCTGGACTGCAAGGACACATTGCTGGGTCATGCTGAGCTTCTCATCAACCAAGACCCCCAAGTCCTCCTCCGCAGGGCTGCTCTCAATCCATTCTCTGCCCAGCCTGTATTTGTTCTTGGTATTGCCCCGACCCAGGTGCAGGCCCTTGCACTTGACCTGGTTGAAATTCATGAGGTTCTCACGGGCCCACCTCTCAAGCCTGTCAAGGTCGCCCTGGATGGCAAAGCCCCTCTGGATCCCAAGCACCCTGTTGTGGAGGGGGAAGTGCGGAGCAACTTCAACAGCTGCACAGGGAGACCTCGGTGCAGGCTCAGGGTTGGTTTGGCTGATAGTTGGGTACACCCTTTTCCCACTCAATGGGTGTCCAGGGCTGTACCAGAGGCTATCAGCAGGTCATTATCCATGATAAGGATGCCATCATACACAGAGGGAGCTCTTGAAAAAAAGCTGCCCGTTGAATCAACAGTGGGTGAATACGTCTTCAGGGAGAGCTGGATGCTCTCCCTCCCTTGTTTTGTTTTTGTGAGTGTGAAGGAATGGAAGTGTTTAAGATATGAAGTTTGTTATTTGTTTTGTTATCACGAAGCTGCAAAATGCTTAGGCAAGATTTATTTCATGGTGAAAGTTAAGCTTAGATGATTTTTTTATTTTTGGAAGGGCCTGATGGTTTGAGCCTGCAGGAGATAAAACAGACTCCATTTGTTGCATTTCCATTCTCTGGAGTTTTATTATTTCCTCTGTATTTATCAGGCTACCTCTTCTTTAACATAAATCCCTCTTTTTCCTAAAGTATTTTTTAGAGGTAACCAATTAAAAAACCACAATGTACATTCATTACACTAATTGATAAACATACAATTGTGTTTTCTATTATGCAGCTCATCTGGAGGAGTAACTTCTGAATTTTCTTCTAGAAAGGAATGTGGAGAATGGATGTACTATCCTTACCCTTTCTGCCATTCTGCACTTAGTTTGCTCATAGATTTAGATTTTGACCTAAAATAAGATTGGGCATTGCTGTCATTCATTAACACATGAATATGTGAGACTAGCACACAAAACTAATTTTGAAATGGAGCAAGCGTTGTAGAAATCTCACAAGACTCCCTGGTCTCATATTAATATTTGAGGAAAATGGACTTCTGGCCATCTGCAGGAAATGATGATAAAATTAAAGTTAACAACTCTTGTACATCAGAGGTAAGCAGGAGGCTTGAGACTGCTTTAGCCCTGAGCAGAGTGAGAGGAATGCCAAGCTGCATTGCAGCACAGCAGTAAGTAACTTGTGTGTACGTGCTTGCGCCTTGAATCTTCCACATCACTGCCATGAAGAAATGGGAAAATATTAAAAGAAGATGCAAGCTTTGTTCGCATTTACCATGGGCCAAATTTGTCTCTGGTGCAACTTGAGAACACTGTGGAGCTTTGCTTCATTGTTACTATTAACACATAAAATTCAGAAAAGATTTTCTTTAGTATTTCCTTAGGAAGAATTTATCTGCTGGCAACAATTCAAAAGTTAAGGAAGAGTTATACACTAGAGTCCCATTTTGTATTCCTTGGGTAGAATCCCAAATTCCCTCCACTTTCACCTCCAAGGAGTCATTAGCATTTATCAGGTAAATAATCTGTAAAAGGCAGATTATACCCCTATAAATCCATTATAATCACATTGATTTCGAAAACGTTACTGAAGATTTATGCCCACGTAACTGAGCTCACAGTTGGTAAGCTTTCTAAGGAAGACTTTAAATATTTCCTCAAGAGAAAACAGCCCTTACCATGTGCTATTTTTTTCTGTTCTATATGTCCTCACCTTCTATCATAATGAAGTATTTTATATAAATACAACATGAGGTAATGACACTAACTGAGAAGGAAAATAAATTCACACTAAAATATCAAGCTGAAGTCTCCCCACCTGCTTTTTATTAACACAGACCACCTTCTTAACATTATTTAGCAACATTTTCTTATTTAATTCAGCCCATCTATTCCCTCTTTACCTTGCCTACTCAACAAAACCCTTTCTTCTCAGTGCATTTTAATACCAGGCATATAAGTTCCAACTGGTATCTTCACAGACTTCTCAGACTAAATTCTTTTAGAGAAAGTGCATTCATCGGCTATTTTCTGTTGCATACCCAGACACTAATGCATGCTTCTGTGCCAATGAACCATTTTGAAGCAGCAACTCAGCCTTCACTGAAGCTAGGCTGAAGCCCGTGATGTACTGTTGATACTGCTTTGGAAAGGTTCACAGGAGTCCCAGTTGCAGACCCTGGAGCCCTTTGAGCCGCCGCGCTATGGACAACGTTAAGTCCATTATTTCTTGCAGAAAACATACACATTTAATTCTAACATGAATACTCTAAATTAATGGCGATTGCAAAAGGCATTTATTTACTCATTGATACAGAAGATCCAGCAATCCTAAGCATCTACATACTCAGTCTCAGAAATGTCTTAAATTGTTATTGTTTCAATTATAAAGTTACCTCTTCTAAGACTGTGTTTGCAAACAGGCAAAGAATTAATGATCATTAGTATGTTTATGCATGAGGATGAACATCATTGTGACTTTTGTGGGAGGAAGTGGAATCACATAGGCTCCAATTTGTTATAATTCAGGTTATTTATTCATCTAACAGAGGCATGTATAGAAGCTATGCTCCAGACCAAGAGCCCAGAGGTGTGGGAAGTCCGCAACACCATAGGAAGCATGAGTGGATGCTCTGTAGGAACCTTATTACTGGGGATTATGCCATGAACCTCAGATCAGCAGTCTCACTTAAAGTGCCAAAATACTTAAAAGTATAAGTGAAGAAAAAAACCCCTACATCATCTTAGGGAAAAGTAAATAGTTGGAGGAGGATAAGAGAAAGAAAAGCACATGATCAGGTACACAAAATATCTGCACAACCTATATAGGAATAAAGCATAGATACAACCAAGAATATACCAAGAATAGCACATGTGGGTCATGGAGCTCTTTACTGGTGCTGCTGTTAGCAATAGCTGTTCACATTTCTGTAGCCTGCCCATCCCACGGTTCTCAAAGCTTAGCATAAAGTATATACGTAAAATGCCATGAAAATGCAGCTGTCTCTGCCCCATTGGGTAGTGACCAACTAGAACAAAATAGAGGACAGAGTGGGAAAACTCATCTGAAATGCTTAGGACTATCAAAACGCAAACAGTGTTCTTAGGCTTTTCTGATGACACCCTGATTTTGGCAGATGTGATGGTTGCCTGGACGCCCCCTGACAGACCAGCACTGCAATTTCTAGAAGAGGCTGATAAGAGTGTGAGGCAGGTGGGACCATGCTGATGCAACATCTCACAGCTCCAGCTTTCATCTCTGAGTCTGCAACTCTGTAGTTAAAATCTGCCTTCTGTCTCCTATTGAAACCAGATTGTGTCATTCCTGGCTTATTTTGCACTCTGTCCTTGAGCGCTCATGATGTTGTTTAAGATATTCACAGTTTTCAGGGACCGTTTGACTGATAAAGCTGCACTGATGCACTAGATAATCATGAAAATATTCCAAGACAACTGTATTATCCTTGTTCTATGTATCCACGTAAGTTTGTTGGTGATTTTATTCCTGGTAAATGCACAAGATAAAGCTTCCTGTAGGAACTCAAGGCACTGGTGGGTACTTAATTTTGGTCCCTAATAATGAAACGAGGCAAATAACAACCTTTTTGAAGTTTCACCCTCTGGCAAGGCTCACACAGTCTGGTTTCACCTTGTTCAAAGATTTAACGAGACATGGGTCTTGTGTGTGTGTGTTTAGGGAAAGAGAAAGAAAGAAGGGCTGTCAAGAGCTGGGAAGCATGAGACAGTGAGAAACAAAATAGGCTTTGTGGGTTGACCTCAGGTATCCCTCACCTACCTGGGTCTCCGTATGGAAAATAGATGGTGCTAGAAGGCGGCAAATATGTGGAAAGGTTTATGCGCTTCCAAGCTTGTCTGTTTTCTGTGACCAAAAAGCACTATCTCTCATAATTAACTTTGCCCTGCTTATAAGTGTTTTATTATTTTGATCAAGCCCTGAAAGAGTTTATTCAGAGCAAATCATACTCTGTTTTCCAGCAGCAGCTGGGGCACTGGCCTTACTGGTCCTGAGAGACAAGACCTGAAAGTGCTTAAGGGACACACAGCTTGCAGAAGCAGTGACTGGGAGCAGCAGGGCTCTGCAGCGGAGCGGCTTCATTTTGGCAGAGAAACCTATGGGAAAAGAAGCTGGCAGTTGTGGGGGCAAGATCTGGCTGGGGTGCCCATAAAAAGACCTATAACCCAGAGAAATTAAATTACTTCAAGAACTTTGAGGGCTTCAGTCTGTTGATTTTGAAGTTATCCATGTATGGAATGAGTTTAAGGAGTATATTATAATCCTAATTAACAGTACCTTGCCTCAGACTTTGCTCAGCCATCTACCCAGTTCCCTCTCTATTGCATTTCCACTTTTAGATAGATTTTTCCAATTCCTGTTCCATTGCATAGCCAAGTAACAGCAAGTACTTCTAAAAGCAAAGAACAGTGACTCAACAGGGCCATTACTGAGTAACCACATCTCTCCTAATACTGATATACTTCTTTAGTTGTGGTATTCCAGGCGACCACATACTTAGCCAATGCCTAATGCTGCCTATGCCAATAACAAATCCGTACCTCTTCTGGATTTGCAGACATTTCTTCCTTGCTATTGAATAGCTTACAGAAACTTTTTTCTACCACTTCCAAGCAGCCAACTGAAGTGTGTTAAAAAATTGTTTTCCTTCCAAGTCATTAATATGAGGTTACCTTTGGTTTCACTAAGTTGTTCTAACAAGAGTTGCAGCTCCTATGATACAAATACTGAGGAGATATTTCCAAAGTCCTGGAAAAGGGATTCATCTCAGTGATGCCAGCTAAGATTAAAAATTCATGATCCCAAGACAGATGTAGTGGATGATTACAGATACTACTTCTCTAAACCTGAGTGTGACAGCTCCAACTGAAGCAGCAAGGAAACTTGGATATTTACTTTGCATAATTCATTACCAGGGATCTTGCAGTTTCCAGAGCTGGACAAGTAACGAATAATGTGATTTTTAAAGTCTTTTTTAATCACAGTCTTCTAGAATTTAGTCACTGCTTGAAAATACTTTCAGACAATTCTGTAAGGCAAATCTCATCCCACAGGCTGTGAAAAAGTCATTAGATATGAACATTGAATATATTCAGGACTCAGTTTCCTAAGCCACATTGTTTGTTTCTGTGCTCTGACTGGATAAACGGAACTTTTCCAATGAGCTTTTTTCTGCAGATACTCATAATCCTGAATTGGATTTCTACTTTGTACCTTAAGTCTACAATGCTCGCTTAAATTTTGCTGTTCTGGCAAATAGTTTTGAAACTACTTTTATTGGCTGCAAGAGGCACTGCAGATGGAAACAAAAGAGGTATAAAACCATTTTGAACAACTGAAAAAATGTTAATAATTCCTCTCAGATAATCTTCACAGTATGTTTTCATATTATCATTTCAGTGAAAAGTAGGGGAAACTAGGCTTCCAAAAACTCTGAAATAAATAGGCTCCTCTCCTTTAAACATATGCAATAGTTTGATTCTATCTTAAAATTTCTTGCAAGATGATATATTTGGGAGCTTATAAAAACTGCAATAATTAGCACAATAATTTCCAATATTTATTTTCTGTAAATCTACTGAGATTGTCATCACTTGGCAAAACACTTGCTAAAAAGGTGTCATATTCTTCGAAAAACTATCCCCAGTTATGCAGTAAATACTGAAAATAGCATATATTTCAAAAGAATAATGAGGCTTTCCAGCTTTGCTTGAGAATGAGAGCTGCTAGTGCATGAATCATAGAATATTTCTCTGGAAACATCCTTGAATTCTTCATCTGATGTTTTGATCCCTACCATCCAGCAAGTACATTTTCTTTATGATACCAAGGCCTGATACCTCCTTACCCCCCACTGGATTCTTTTTTTGCATTGTCTTGCTTACAAATATACAGTGAAGCACCCCTAGCCAGCTTGCCTTGAAATTTCCAGTAAGTCTGCTCTATCTGTTAAGAGCTCCATTTTCTATTCAGGGGGTTTCCTTCATTTATTTTACTACTGGCATCATGGTTTGTTCACTGTTTCCTCGGAGCCCAGGAGCCCCAGGTCTTCTACACTTACTTTAATCATGTTCTTCTTGAAGGGGATCAGACAGCGGAGGCTTCTGCTGAGGCACCTCTACCCCTCCCTACCCCAGGGTCTCATTTTGACAATGATTATTTGAACTCCACTGTAAGAAGAGGTTGCACATACTCAGCACTCCGGAAAAGCTCTTCCAACCACAATACATGGCCACTCAACCTGGAAATGTTCAACCTGATTTAGAGGTGAATCAGGAGGAAAAATAATTTTAAAGGACAGTTTTTTTCCTCCACTGTAGTGTAGTGAG
This sequence comes from Fregata magnificens, assembly GCA_013389945.1. Lineage (NCBI taxonomy): Eukaryota > Metazoa > Chordata > Aves > Suliformes > Fregatidae > Fregata > Fregata magnificens. Next base: position 17,663 of record WAAD01019655.1, read on the forward strand.
AAATCTGTATGCTATTAGCACATGGCAACCTCACACCCAATATATTGCATATTTCTCTACTTGTGGGCAAAGCTTGTGATGTATTTGCAAACACTCACTCCTTGTTCCAACAACATTATTTTTTCCATTAATTATAACACTTAAAACACTGTCATAACCGGCTTAATAAGTCATCCTGGAGATAAATAGTAAAGGTGACAAGAGAAGAAAATGCTGCCTCCCTGCAAATTAAAGCATGTATTCTCTTACCTTTCACTGAACCAGACAAAAATGCCACATCCTACAGACATTCCTATAGGGGCAGGTGCCTCACAGCTGAGTACACATGCTGTGAAATGCTATTTCACACACAAGAGCTTTAAGTCCCCGCTCACCCTCACTCTCCTTTACTGCTCTTGCATTCTTCCAGGACAGAACAGCACAAATTTCCTTTCCTTTTCTCCTTCCCCGACAGTGTCTTGTAAGCAACATACATTTTTCTGTCATTTCTACATAGTGGCAGAAGTGCAGTAGGAAAGATGGATCAGTGTGCAGGTCTTCAAAAATCATGCAGTTCTTTCCCCACAATTGATTTCCTATATCTATACCTTGTACAAAGCAGCATAGAAAATGTATATATACATATATTTCCATAAACTAAGAGACCACAAGCACGTCCTTTACCTGGGGAGTGGGTTAACTGAGATGTTTAGTAACAGAGATGACCCAAGCAGCCATAACAGGCAGCAGCAGATCTCTCTTTGAAGCACTTCAGCAGACTCAGACCTGCTCAACACTGAAGTATGAAATACAATTTAACTATTAAGAAGATACTTGCCTGAATTCTTAGATCACCTCTCAATCAGTTGCTTCAGAGCTAATGTAAAGGTATTTTTCATTTGCAGATTTCCTGCCCTGTTTATAGTGAGATGTATTACACAGTATCTAAAAATAACTTACACCATAGCCCTCAATTTTGCAGCTGTCCCACAGGAGAACAGAGCCAGGGTTACAAGCCTTTGCCTCAAGCAAAAAAGATAATTGTGAGAAAGGCTGTAAGAGCTGCCAGTGTCTCTTTCTAATAATTGGGCAAAGTGGGAAAAAGCTTCAGGCAAAATGCCCTGCTAGTTCCATTAGGTAAGCTAATAGAAAATGTCAGCAGCTTTTGTGGTAAAGGGGTTATGTTTTGTTTCATTAGATCTTTACTGAAGCTGGTAGAATAGAAAATATTTGCTGTCCAACATAGTGGAATCTGGTGCTCTGTATCACATCGGTGGATCTGTCAAATGGAAAGAAAAAAAAAATGCTGTTATTACACGCATCCATTTTCATAGATTTAGAGGATTTCAGGCCAGGAAAAAACATTATGATTATCCTGCTTGATTTGTGCAACAGAGTCCAAGGATATTTACTTGTAATTCCTCTGTCAAGTCCATATCTTGTGGCTGAAATACAACGTAATTTCTGCAATACCACACATTCTTTAACTAACGGCTTTGAAGTAGCTGAGAATCCCTTATGTCCCCAGATAAACAGGACCAGCAGTCAACCACTCTCAGGAGCATCTCTGTGAATTTATCCAGCAGCAGCTACCCGCCGTTGAATCTTGCTATGTCTTTGTCTACTAGATTAAAGACCTCTCTCTCTCCTATCAGAAAATTGTTTTTCTATGTAGGTATGCATCAACTGCAGTAAGTCACCCCTTAATCTTCTCCTTCTGCTTGATAAGCTAAGTAGACCTGCCTATGTTTTTCACCATAAGGCAGGCCTGCCAGACCTTAGGGCATCTTGTTGATCTTTTGTGGTCCGTTCCTAAATTTCCAGTGCTGTCCTGAAACGCAGCCATCAGATTGGACACAGCCTGCCATTCTACAGAAAATTTATGTCTTCTCCACAGTCTTGCCCAGTACTCCCATGCTTAGATATGCCCCGTTCTCCTAGCAAAGCACCAGGGAGGAGCTGATGCTGGCTCCAGTACAAGCCCAGGTAGAAAGCGGGTGTTTTCTGGAGTGCAGCCCTCTGCCCAGCAGGCTGGGCTCCAGGCTTGGCTGCTCCATCTCCTTGCCTCTCTGGATGGACAATAGCACTGAACAAGCAGCAGTTTGTCCCTGATGTTCACATGTAAATTGGTAAATTTACATCTAATTTACATTTGCTAGATTTCTGCTCTGCACATCAGTATACTAAAGCTCATTTAAAAAATTGATCTTAAAGCAAAAATCTCAGGCTGTAATGTCTGCAAATGCGAGAGCAAACAAAAGCCCAGTCCCGCATACTTCTCCCTACGGGAAGACTCTCATCATTTTCCACAGTACTTGCTAAGGCCCATGAAGAGCATTTGTAGAACAGCTTTACCTGGTAGTTGCACCATTAAAATCAATTAAACTTTTGACATAGGTGGAATTATTCACATGCATAATTGTTTGCAGTATCAAAGTCCACAGTGCTTACCCTAGGCAAGTATAGAAAAGTACAGGAAAAGCCCCCATAGTTTTCCTAGCATGCAAATCCCTTTTTATCATCCGTAGAATTGTTGTTGCAAAGGTCTGCCTATGCAAAGCCAATTACGGGATTGAAACAGAAGTCACCAAACTAAATCAGAATACAAAGAGAGGTAATCCTCCTTTTCCAGTGCAGGGTCATGTTTGTGACAGAAGATGGACCGGTGCAGGGAGGCAAAGGGCTGCGAAGGGGAATTGCCACTGAGACACATATAGAGCCACTACAAGGAGAAAATGCCATCTGGGCAGGAGTGCAAAGCCTACTGAAGTTAAAAAAAAGCAACACTTTTGTTGTTGGAGTCTTTCCATTGACCTCAGCAAGCTTCAGACCAGACCCTGAATTACACCTTTGATTTATTTCAGCCTGAAAAAATAAAAGTTACACCGTTCTTTGAAAGACTGACAAAATGCAGTTGGGATATCAATTTCAAGACAGTGCTAGGACTGTTTTGCAGATCCTCCCAAATGTCTTTCAACACTTGAAAAATGTTTTCTCTGTAGAGGAGTCCTTGAAGTCCCATGTCGTATTTTGCGATGGGAGAGTGATCACAGTACACTTCCCTCAGGGGCCTGGTGGGGCATCAGAGGCCATCAATGCAGCCCAATCCCAGTGGTTGCACTGCACAGCTGGGGATGTATTTGGAAGGACACAATAGAGTGATACTGTATGGAAATAGCTGTCATTTCAAAAGCATATGCTTCCATTATAAGAAAAGACGCTTGTAAGGAGTCTGCCACAAAAGTCGTGGAGGCCGTTATGGGTAGGATCAACAAGCCATCCCATACACAGCATCTTTTGAATCACAGATGACTCTTCTCCAAGAAAGAAATATGTCTAGCTGAAGTATGCAAGGCCTTTGGTCTACTTATACCCTGTGCATCGCGGGGGACCATTCAGCAGTGCACTGAGAGGCTCTCCCTGATGCCAGGGCTGTTTGGATTGCGTTCTGAATGCAAGTCTCCTCATCGAGGCTATTCCCAAATAGACCTGTCTGCATCCTGTCACTACATATTTCACTGTAGAAAATTCCTGTGATAATGGAGTAACATACCACAGCTGCTACACAACATCTCTTTCAAGTTTTTATCAATTGCTGGAAAGAAAGCTATTCTTTGCTGAAACAAATGGTGTCATCCAGCTCTAAAATGAAAATTGCTGCCTATCCCGCTCAGACTTCACAGGCTGGGAATTTCCTTCTAGCACCAGATTTTGAAAGTCCTGCTGCTCTGACAACACATTTCCTTTTACTATTCACATGTCAGGGCTTCAAGATAATGACTTGTGAAATCATTATTGTAGTACTCGGGGCACATAAAAATGTTGGCGCCTACCTAGAAGGCAGCATGTATGATATACAAATGTCACCTCCCTCATACTTGCCAAACTCCTCCTTCTGTGTTTGTAGGACAAGGACTCACAGAGGTCTCAGATGTGATCAGGACACCTTTGGGCTGGCTGCTGTACAGAGAAACTCATAAGGACACTTCTCCTCAAGCAGCAGCAGACCCGGCATATAATCCCGGTATAACTCAAAAGTTCCCTTGCCTTTTCATAGCACATATTTTTGATGGCTTCAGTAGGACCCTGCCGTCAATGGCTCTCAGCTTCCACATCATCTCAACTGTTAAATACAGCTCAGGACTCAAACCCTTCCCAAAGTGAGAAATTTAGTGTGGCATAGCAACTGCTGATACCACTAACTACTAACTCTGACGCATCCCTGTTTCCATGCGTTAGTGTGGCAAGGCACATGGCAGGAGAGCAGAGGGGATTTGTCACCCTCAAAGCCTCTCAGGCTGTGCAGGTTACTGATCAAAACTGCAAGGAGAAGAGAAAAAAAGAGCATTATGTGAGCTTTGCTGCTATGAAAACAGATCAGTGAGCAGTAACTGCCTGTTATTTCTCTCCCCTTGCAGCCATCCCTATCAGGGTCCAGACTCAGCCATAGCCATTCCCTCTAAAAAGATGCATCTCAGCAGGCTGATATTGCAGGTTCACAGCCATCAAGGAGGCTAGTACCTCTGCACCATTGCTCGTGAATATGCTGTGTAGAAGCAAGTACCTCACCTAGTGTATGGTCTGCCCTGCCAGCATCCATACCCCTGCCAGATAGTGATCAGGACCTTCCCCATGGTTCATGCAGATGCTGTGCAGCACACAGCAGACAGATAGGTTTTTTTCAAGGCAAGATCAGATCACCTCTCGTGGGCCTTTTGCTACGTGAGTTTTCAGTCTCTCAAAGGTATACCTCACAGCCATCTTTGAGTCACTTAAGGCACTAAGTAGACGATATTCCTCCAAGTGTCCTGGGATATGCCTCACTACCCATAGCAATAGGAGATATATAAAGTCATCACAGGATAATGATAAAAGGATGAAAGCTAACACCATCATTATCTACATTAGCCGTGCCACAAAAACCTATTATGGGAACACAGGTGAAAACTGTAACACAGCAAATTTTCCACAGCACTCTGCCTCAGCATTAAGAAACCTACCGCAATGTGGGACAAATGATGTGGGTTACATTTACCAGAGCTTGGAGCACAGCAGATAAGTAATAATTCCTAACCATGAACTCTGAGGCCAGGTGCAGGGCATTAGTGATAAGACTGTAATTTATGCCTATACAAACGCAGAGCACCACACACTGACAGCCACCTGTGAGTTACACACCCAACAACAGGACTTTTGAAATAGTTACACACCGCATGGACCATGGCAGGAGTGTAAGGAAGGTCTCCTGTCCACAATGCTCAGCAGTCTTTGGAAGGAATTGCCTTTGAGCAATGCCTGGGAGTAAAATGAAAGCCACCTCTTTGTTCAGATGGATTTGGACTGATGAAGTGACAGTGCAAGGCATTTTTAATGCAATTTGACTTCCCTTGTGTTACAAGCCCAAAGAGAAAGGGACACAGGAGGAGGAATAAATGATAGAGCACTTGTGAGGCTAGTCACAACTGCTGAAGTCCAAATTCACAAGTTTGTTCCTGAAGCAACTTTGCAGCTTAGATGTTTTTCCAGTGAATCATAGAATCATTAAGGTTGGAAAAGACCTTTAAGATCCAACCATCAACTAACACCACCATGACTCCTATACTAGGCCCTGGAGTGCCACGTCTACACCTTTTTTGAACACCTCCTGGGAAGGTGACTCAACCACCTCTCTGGGCAGCCTGTTCCAATGCTTAATCACTCTTTTGGTAAAGAAATTTTTCCTGACGTCCAATCTAAACCTCCCCTGATGCAGCTTGAGGCCATTTCCTCTTGTCCTATTGCTAGTCACTTGGGAGAAGAGTCCAACACCCGCTTCACTACAACCTCCTTTCAGGTAGTTGTAGAGAGCTATAACGTCTCCCCTCAGCCTTCTCTTCTTCAAGCTAAACAGCCCCAGTTCTCTCAGCTGCTCCTCATAAGACTTGTTTGCTAGACCCTTCACCAGCTTCGTTGCCCTTCTCTGGACACACTCCAGCACCTCAATGTCTTTCTTGTAGTGAGGGGCCCAAAACTGAACACAGTATTCGAGGTGCAGCCTCACCAGTGCCGAGTACAGG
>WAAD01019657.1:6008-65104 GCA_013389945.1 Fregata magnificens
CGGGCGCGCTCCCCCCGGGCGCTGCCCACGCGGTGGGAAGGAAGGGAAGGCGCTGCCGCGGAGGAGTTCGCCGGCTGCGCTCCCGTTTAGCCCTTGGGAAAGCTGGCAATGCCTTTGGCTTCGGCGTGCCCGGGTTCCGATCTAGCTCCCTAACGGAGAGACTTCACCGCCTCTCTGCGTGGTGCGTTAGTAAAGCCTGCTCTTTTTTCTGCGTGGGAAGTTTTTGCCGGCGGGAACGTCCTGAGAGTAGAGGTGGGAGATAAAGTGGAAAGTAACTCGCAGAATTGGCTTCCGCATAAGGGAGCGTCTGAAGGACAAGTTTGTACTGCAGGGAGGGAACTGCGGGGTCGGAGGCTACAGGGTCGGTTCCCTTAAAGCTTTAAAACATTGAATTGTGAGAGGAGAATTACTTGGAAGATGTTAGGACATTGTTTTGAAAATAAATGCTTAACAGTGAGAAGAAAAATGGAGTGTGATTGTCGTCTCAAAACATTCCAGTTTGAGTATTTCACTTTTTGACTGTGGTTGGGCTGATAAATACTTCCATTCGAGGAGCATGTTGCAAAAACTTTTGCTTATATACGTAGTTTAACCACCAGAATGTTTTGTATGGTTTCTCTCGCTATATGTACAAGAGCATTAAATACTTTATACCGCATCTGCGTATCTTATATGTGCAGAGACTATAAAGACGCTGCACGCTGTTTCCGCATTGTATAATGCACGCAGGTAATTGTTTTATCCTGTGACTGATGCGCTTAAAATATGACGCCGTATCATATCGCTCAGAAAATTAGATCTGTACCACAGACTAATATTACGGAATTTCTGCTTCAAATGTCATTTGAAGAGTGGTGTATGCCTTTTACAGTGTGTGTCTACTTGTTTTTAATATTGCAGATGCCTTTTGAGTGCAAGACCGCTGAAATGTTTTGAGGGCTGCCTCTCCTTTCCTAACCATGAACAGTTCAAAATCACCAGGGCTGGCTGGATTTGGAATCTTGAAAAACACGACCTGCCACACAGAGAAGAAGATTTCAGTTTTCTTTTCGATAATCTTCATGACAGTGGGAATTTTGTCCAACAGTCTTGCAATAGCAATTCTCATGAAGGCATATCAGAGATTTAGACAGAAGTCGAAAGCCTCCTTTTTGCTTCTTGCTAGTGGTTTGGTCGTCACAGATCTCTTCGGCCACCTCATCAACGGAGCCATTGCCGTGTTTGTGTATGCATCGGATAAAGACTGGATTCGGTTTAACCAGTCCAACATTCTTTGCAGTGTTTTTGGCATCTGCATGGTTTTCTTTGGTTTGTGCCCGCTCTTCCTGGGCAGTGTGATGGCTGTTGAACGGTGCATTGGAGTCACTAAGCCAATATTTCACTCTACAAAAATGACTTCTAAACATGTGAAAATGATGTTGACTATGGTATGTCTGTTTGCTGTTCTTATAGCTTTGCTGCCTATTCTTAGGTTTAGAGCCTATCAAATTCAAGCATCGAGGACCTGGTGCTTCTATAAAACAGAACATGTTGAGGACTGGGAAGACAGATTTTATCTCTTACTTTTTTCTTGCCTTGGGTTACTGGCCCTTGCTATTTCATTCTTGTGCAATGCTGTCACAGGAATTACCCTCTTAAGAGTCAAATTTAAAAGTCAACAAAGACAAGGCAGATCTCATCATTTTGAAATGATCATTCAGCTCTTGGCTATAATGTGTGTTTCTTGCATTTGCTGGAGTCCATTCCTGGTAAGAGCCTAACGTGTTTGCCAATTTTTAATGCACATCACTGTATAAAAGTTACACTTTTTTATTTCCAGGTTTTAAGGCGCTTTAGCTGTGATAACAGCTCCGTTCACTCTTCAGTGTATTCATTTTACAGCATATTGCCCATAATGCATGTACCTGTGTATCTATAACAAAAATAGTAATTATTCTCCACTTCTGATCATAAGCAAAATAGACTCAGTAAGCAAAATGTATAGGGACTGTGAGGACTTTATTGCCAGTGCTGTGAAGCAGACAGCGGTAGCAGAATGGGGGCTAGAATAAATTGGAGCGCAAATTCGGTGAAACCTTGGAGTGGCAAGTCTGTTTAGTCTGTACTGGGTTCATATAATTTTTTTATTTATGGTACTCTGTTCGTTGTTACTATTATGCCTTGCCGCTACTTGTGAACTGTGTTATGGAAGATGACAGTTAAGAACGCAAAAATCCTCTACTCCATTAGCAGGGTATTAAGGGCTTTGCTTTAGAGTCATGTTAAAAACCAGTGATTGGCAGTGGGTTAAAATAAAAATCTGGTTTAGACCTGACCAAGCTGGGTTTGTAATCTGCACAGATGACTAGCAAAGCTGCTCTGTGCAGTCGATGTGCTTTCTCAGCTGTCCTGGCTGTAACTCAGGACTGCTTGCTGGTAACTGCTGTGACTCTTCCAAAGTGGTAAGTGTTGCTCATGTTAGCATGTGCTCTAGCAGGGTCAAAGGAAGCAGGATTAGGATACGGGAAAGAATGTGACGGCTCCTGTTGTATGATGCCATTATAAAGCTGATATTAGAATCATAGAATAGTTTGGGTTGGAAGGGACCTTTCAAGGTCACCTAGTCCAACTCCCCTGCAATGAGCAGGGACATCTTCAACTGGATCAGGTTGCTCAGAGCCCTATCCAACCTGACCTTGACTGTTTCCAGGGATGGGGCATCTACCACCTCTCCGGGCAACCTGTTCCAGTGTTTCACCACCCTCATCATAAAAAATTTCTGCCTTATATCTAGTCTAAATCTACCCACTTTTAGGTTAAAACCATTACCCCTTGTCCTATCGCAACAGGCCCTGCTAAGAAGTTTGTCCCCATCTTTCTTATAAGCCCCCTTTAAGTACTGAAAGGCTGCTATAAGGTCTCCCCGCAGCCTTCTCTTCTCCAGGCTGAATAACCCCAACTCTCTCAGTTTTTCTTCATATAAGAGAGGTGTCCCGTCCCTCTGATCATTTTTGTGGCCCTCCTCTGGACCTGCTCCAACAGGTCCATGTCTTTCCTGTGCTGAGGGCTCCAGAGCTGGACGCAGTATTATATTAACTGTGACTGGCTTTACTGCAGTAAGCCTGACTGGAGAAGATTTATTTTTTTTTTTTTTTTTTTTTACCAGGGTGAGANGAGAGAGGTTAAGTCACAAGTAATACAAAATCTTAATTTGTTTCCTAAAAAAAAAAGGTCCCATAGTTTTCCACTGATGTGAATGAGAAGCAATTTTGGTTTGAGCTTACAAATATAGAAATTTAAATCTGAGATCTGAATCAGATCCAGCTGCATCTCCTCTGCTCACTGCCTGTGGTATAGTATGGAGTTACCTGAACTAGTTCTGAAGCAGATACTGATATTAGCCTAGCTGCAGCAGTTGGGTATATCTGGCAGGTAGCATTTAATTAACCCAGTGTCGCAGACTTCAAGGAGGGAGTCCGGATATGAATCTCTGCATCGCTGAAATGCACAAAAACTTTTTCACTTTTGTTCAACACACACAGAATTTTCCCCTACTTCTCTATGGAGTTTTCTAGACTTGCTCTACAGCATAGTTTAAATTCATGTTGACTTTTGTCAGTGTCCTGGCTGTTGTGTATAGAGCATAAACAAAGTTGTCAGAACAATATAGCAAGCTTTTGTAGTGAACTTACTTCCAGACACGTCCTGAAATTTGTCTGGGGCAAGCCACAGAATGGTTTTCAAGAAAAGCAACTCAAATGATGGCTTTACTTTTCATGAAAAAACAGTATATTGTGCTCTGGTGACATTTGTTTTCAGATAAAATAACTGTCCTTAAAGGTTGGAATTAATTTGATTTTTAAAAAGCCCTTGGGTATCAAAGGAGGTATAGACTTTTAATTCGAAAGAGATACTTCATTTATTCAACATATGAAGGAACACTAAACTGCAACTGCTGTGGTTGTTTTTTCAGTGTTGGTAATTTTGTTATGCCTTTCAATTTTTATTAATTATAAACACATAATTTTAAAAATCTTGACAATCTTTAATGAAATCACAACACTGCTTTCGTTAAAGTATTTAACTTCATCTAAGTTTTAGTTGACAATGAATTATTGTTCCAGTAGCAAATTTTTTTCCAGAGCCTTTTCAGACTTTGGTGTTTTCAACAGCTGGTGATATAGACCAGTGAATGACTTCTTGTTTCATTTTGTTCTTGGTGGTTTTGGGGACTGTGTTGCAGAGGGAGGTGATCCACAAGCAGTTCTGGTTCATTGGGTGGCAAATCTGCCGGTGCTCTCTGTGCGTTCCGGGCTCACGACGCTTTGCTTCTGGATCTCTTTTGAAATGAGATGAGCCAAACTATCACCAAAATCAGCCTGGCAGTATGGAAAATAGTTCTGCAATATAGACAAATTTATGTTAGAAACGAGAATTTAAAAAAAAAAAAGTGAGTGTAAGGTAGGATATAGTTCTTGAAACAAAGTTTCAAGGAAGTGAACAATTAGTGTTTTAGCCAGAGAGTTTGATAGTCTGGGAAATGCGAAGGACGGGGTCCTTGGTAGGTATTACCTTTCTTAGCTATTAGGATTGTAGAGTTGTCGTCAAAGTTAATTCTCTGAATTACCGACTCTTTCTTTTGATGGCATTCTGTTCACTGAATACAAATAGAATTATAAGCGCAGCGTTAATTTAGCAAGCTTTATTGGACCGCAGTGGAGCATACAGATTCAGTGGAGTAAAGCTTTGCCAGGAATGTATGCTAAAGTGCTACAATAAAGAGATCCAGGGTTTAGCAAAGTGTATGATTTACGAAGAATTGTTGATCCAAATCTACTCGTCTGATTTATCTGAAACGTCTCAGGGCTTTTAGTTTGTGAAATGAATTGTTTAGATTCTGTAATTTAATCAGCATATACCAAAATATGTATTTCTTGAAATAAATATGAGAAGGTGCTCATAGGTGAAATTATTTGGCAAAGTAGCTAAATACATGCATGTTTTGCATTCATTTGCTTTTTTAACTTTTTCTCAAAGCAAAATCTAGAAGTTAGTGTCAATCTTTGAATTGTGAATTTTACCCATGTTCCCTATCCCAAAGAGTATAGAGAACAAAATGTTATGTGAGAGTGAATTGCCTCTGTATAAACCAAAGTGATTATAAACCAAACAAACCTTTGGAAGAGAAAGCGGAGGAAGGCAGTGCAGTTTATGCCACATGTGGTTTGCAGATACCAGGGTTTGGATTTATTTGGTGTGACTCTCCGTCTGATGGGCGGGTTTGCTTTGTTTATTTTTCTTCTATTTTTAATCTGGTCTGGTGTTACATCAATTGTCATATATGCATGGCTACCAAAACCAAGTCTATGCAATACTGTAATCCAACTGCAGATTTACTTCACTATTAGATTTTTTTTTTTTTCCCCAAGTGGAATTATATATTCAGCCACTGTCCTGTGCTAAAATCACCTTTAGATGACATTAGAGGCACAAGACCCTGGGTCGTCTTTTATGGTGTCTGGTGTGGAACTGAACTTGACTTCTGCACCTGCTCAATGGTAGTGAACTTGTTTTGGTACCTTTATATATCTGTGTATACTTATATATATCCAACATTTAATATTACATATAATAATACATAATATTATAATCAATCACCACCTCTATTTTAAGACTCCTGGAGATCTGGAGCATTTTTCAGCAGCAGAGCCCATGGCATGGCTCATGTGGAGGTTTGCCTGGGGCTGTTGGACAGGGACTTCGTTCTGATTTCTTTTCTTCCTTCCGATTTCTTTCCTGAAGTTCCATCTCATTTGTTCCTCAAAAATGAGTAGCTTTTTCAAATTTTCTGCCACTGTGTGGGAATCTTTCCTTAAAGGAGTACCAGAATGAGGGGTGCTCCCTGCTTCTTCCCTTGTGGGGGAACGTTTATCTCCTTTTGAGGAGTTGAGAGCGGGAGGGAAATCACAAAAAAAGCAACAAGTGAAATGGATGAGTTTTCCTATAACCTCTGTAGTCAATGATTTGCAGAGGCACATTTGTTCTGACAGTCTAAATAATTTGCTTTGTGATGGGTAATTCCAGGAAAATATGATCCGAAGATAGTAACATCAACTTCTCTGTGTAGGAAGTCATCTTTTTTCATCCTTGCTAGAGTTTTAGCCCTTTGGTAGGGATATGTGTATTTTGTTGGATAAATTCGGTCCCTAGGGGTTGGATTCCCAAAGCAAATAGTTGGGCTGGAGCATTTTGTGACAAGCATCTCTGATGAAATAGATTGTTATATAAAGCTGTTTTTTTGGCTGTGACTTGACGTCTCGCCTGTCATGAAACAGCTTGTTTTTGGAGCGGTATTCATATGAGCAGATTTTGACTTCAGTACGTCAAATTCTGTGGGGCTCAAGGGATAAAAACATTTTACATTTTGTTTTTGGAATAGCAAAGTGAGGTCCCTGTAATTATGGACAGGAGGGGTTTATTTCAGAGTGAATTTATCTATGGGAACAAATTATGATATAGAGAAATGTATAATCTTTTTCATGTGTGGAACACAGTCTTAGCCTGAGGAAAATACTTTTACATTTCAATTACTCTTGGTAAGATCTTTTTCCATGCAGTTATCTGATTACTTTCATTCCAGTCTTACCTCCCCTCTACTGCAGAAAATAGCCGCTCCTTCTGGGTTTTTTTTTTTTTAAAGATCTCAGCTATTTATTTCATATGATTAAATCAGCTCTTATTCAGTTGCTTTTTTTACTGCCCAGATTAATTTCTAGCAATCTCTTCTCATGTCATCTCTTCCCTTTCCAATTGTTATGCTAATTGCATCTCTCTGAACTCGCTCTGACTTCTTCTTGTCCTCAGATTGTCTCATGCAACGAGGCTCCGTGGTTGGTTTTCCTGCAGCTAGGGCTGCATTTAGCTTACAATTTGCTGAATCACTCCAACCTTAGTAGCTGCTGGAGCTGGTCGGAGTGGTCGTTTCAGTGAGTACGCCGCCAGAGGAAGCGAGAAGGGCAGTGCGGCGCTAACAGGGATGCTCTTGGTGGAATACCCTTACCCCAGCCCAGCCTGGTTGCTCCACCAGGTATTTTGGGTGCTGAGACAGGCTCACGGCTGGTATGTACTGAAGGAGGTCGGTGGGTTGCAGGCTTTACGCTAAGTTCTAGGCCATGTAGTTGCATACAGTATAAGGTGCTTTGTTGTACAAGGCAGTCCTCTGTGCGTCTCATTTTAGTATTTTTGTATGTGTAGTCATGTATACACTTGCACAGTGGCACTTTGCCAGGAGTTCATACCCCTGTTACCCTTGAAGCATCTTCCTCCATTCCTGTTTTCTGTATTCTTTAACAAGCTGGCAGTTTAAATTTCTGTTTTACTACCTTATGCTTATATGTGCAATGGACATAATTTGTATCAGCTCATTGCTTTATTAGTGTTGTTTGTACGCCTTCAAATATTGCTGGGTGTGTTGTCCGTACAACAAAATAGTTACTTAAAAATTTGTCCCTTCTCTTGTGCTCTCTGGCTGGTGATTTTTGTAATTGAAAAACGCAGCTGAGGAGAAGCAGACACAAGATGTCCCAAGATGCAGGTCCAGGCTTTGCCAGTGAGGCCCTTGCCGTCCTGTACAGTACAGCCACCCCAGATCTCCTGGGTGGCTGCTCTGCAGAAGCGTATTCTCTTACAGAGCTGCTGGCGAAACACGTTGTTAGTCAAAGCTGCGGCTTCCGTGAGCTCCTTGTGCCTGCACAGGCGCTGTCAACAAGGAGAGTGATCTTTTCTTTTGAAAAAGAATAAATTAGGCTTTCAATTTTCAGTCATCCGTTTCTGAAGACTGAAGGAGATACTCTTAAACGTGTTTAGCTAACCTTGCAGCTTCGAATGCCGTTGTAAAAGTTACTTTCACAGGGGAAGCCCACACTTTGTCTTTTTCAAGATTCAGATTTTTAAGAAGATAATCAATGATAATTACTATGTTTGTGCTGGCTTTTGTCGTTGAATTCTTGTCATGTTTTGCTAGAACGGTTGTCTGTTGACACCATGCAAAGACGGGACACGCTGTCAGAGTAAAGAAGATGTGGTTCGAGTTGGGTCTGGGCTATGCTTCACACCCTGCTTGCGGCAGGCTGACGGGCACAGGAGAGGTGACCTGCTGCAGGACCTCCACGGGAATACCCGTTGGATGTTGTCATTGCATCTCTCGGGCCGCGTGCAAGCACATCTCAGGAGCCCGTTTCTCCCATAATGGTTTTAGTCAATGAACCGGTTTCATAGGGAAAGGAAAAAGGCTTTTTGCTAGCAGAAGGCCTGCTAGATACGCCTCTTTGTCTCTAGTCTGAAGCATCAATACGGTAATGGTTACTGTCGACCGTAGGTTGTTATTTCTCTTCCAGGCTTTGCTGTGTCAGAAGAGGTCAGATCAGGAGCAGCTGTTTGACTGAATAAAATGGTCCCTGTGTTCCTCTGGAAATAAAAAAAAAAATCTGATATGACTTTGCTTGTCTTTCAAGCTACAGTAGAAAAAGGGCTCTCGCTCTCCCTCATATCATGGCCTTTTAATTGCTTGCCAAGTTTCTCAATACATCTGTTAACACTGTGCAAATTCAATTACTAGTCTTGCTTGAGTTCCTCTGAATGAGCTTCTGGTACTCAAGCGTAAATCACTGAAATGTTAGTGTCATTCCTAATACTATGGCCCAAAAGATATTTTGGAATAAATAGCTGATTTTAGGGGTTAAGAGGAAAGAGACCACTCATTTTGATAGAAATTTTTGTTAGTCTCAAGACAGAAGTGTCTTTTTAGCTTAGTTTCCTGTGAAATAAGGTTTAAGCAGCAACTCCGACCATTCGAGTGTGCTTTTGTATGTCACCATGAAAATACTCCACGGAAAGAAATTGTAGGTGTTTGCAGAAAGAGAATAACAAATTTTGATACAATGCATTTAAAAATTCAATCCACCTCTTCAGATGTGTTCCTATGATACTTGAAACCCTTGGATAAGATGTTCATGCCTTTTTTTAGTATTGGTTGTAGACATCTTTCTTTTATTTTGGATTCTTAAGAGGCATAGCTGGCAAATTTCCACCAGGTTAGATGAGAAACAGAATGAGCATCGGTTTAGAGTATACCCGCCTAAAATGATACTGAGTTTCAGAGGTACTGCCTCAGTGTTCAGAATTGGTCTCTTCCTATTTTTGTCTTTTATGGTTTGTAGAGATCTTACGGGCCTTGTCCTTTCTGAGAAATATGAATAATTTAAAAAAAATGTTTTTAAGTGTGAGCCAGGGTGTAGTTTATCATAGAGTGCTAAGAAACGCTATATTAATTGTGGCTATATTTGTGATTCAAGTGTTTACTTCCCTCTCACAGAAGTCAGGGAGCTGAGCAGCTGTGATAGATACTCTCTCAACTGGAAAGAAGTTCTGGAGAAGAAATGGACAGTGGTCAGCATATTGTCCTGCAGTAGTGATATGAACTAGGGAAGGAAGAAGAGCTGAGATTGATAGATTGTCCTTTACCAGAGGCTTTTGTGGAAGCAGAATTATAGTTTTTGTTATCTATGTTTACTTGTGCTTACTTACGTAAAGCCTTTCTCTGAAAATGCAGTGCCATCAGAATGCAATGAGGTTGGTTTGTTTTGGAGATAAAAAGCAGGGAAGGCAGATTTCCAGTCATGTGAGAACACTATATTTTCAAAATAACCCGGTCCTGTTTTTCTTTCAAAATTGCTTGCCGCCTTGATTTTTTTGTTATATATATGGAGTTAAACCATAAAGATCTATAAATGCAAACACAATATTTCATCCCAAATAGATGCCAATGACTTTCACAGAAAATCTTGATTTTTTTTTTTCAGTTTTGAAGTTGCCATCTCAAAAGATCAAATTCTGAAAACTTCAGCCAGATAAATTTCCATGCACAACCCTTCCTCGTTTATTCAGTTGGTAAAGTTTTTGGATTCTGTGCTTGAAGTCAACTTGATATACATTCCAACTTTGTTTGATAAAAGCAGATTCTTCCTATTTCCTAGATATTACACTTATTCAGACTTCTGTTGCTTCAAAATATCATACACTGCATAGCCATTTTTGGAAAATGTCATACGCGGCATAACCATTTTTGGATGGTTATTTTAGGAAAGCTCTTTTTCCTGACTATCTGAAGTCTTTAAATGATAAACTTGTCGCTGAAAAGTCTCTGAGACAAATACACTCACATGGAACGACTCCAGAAACTCCTCCGTCCTCACCAGGTTTAATATGACAGACATCAGCGTGTGATATACATTCGTATGTTCTGTGAGGTATTTATTATGTTATTATGGTGTTAATTCATGATCTTAAGTTTTGCATGGTGATTATAAATGCTTCTAGCAGAAGTTATTTGTCTTAATAGCAGCATAGAATTGGTTCGTGTCTGAGAGCGCCCATTATTTGGATCCTCTTCTGGGAAATAAGGTGTTTAGCTTTAAAACAGAGCAATAATTCTTATTTCATGTGCTTTTAAGACCTACATCTTACATTAAAGTTCAAAAATCGCTGAATTGCAGCTGGTTACTTGGGTTACAAGCTTCCAGAGGAAGGAAGGTGCCTGTTTACTGTGTGCATGCACAGTGTCTAGCGGAACAGGAGCACGATGCTGTCGTGGGTTCTGTGTATGCGCTCTTGCAAGTAGTAATGGTCAGGTAGCAGAACGTTGCAGAAAAGGTTTACACCAGCAGTTACAGTGAAGTTTTAGTAACTGTGACTCATTCTTTCGGACTGCTTCTCATATCAGATGAGGCGAAATAGCTGAGCTGCTGAATGAACCTGAGCCGCGTCGTAGGTAATACACCGTTTCTCGCTGAAGGATTGCTCTTATCTACTCCAGACAGAGCAGGGAGTGGAGAGCAGCTCATAAGCTTGCCCTTAGCTCCTCTTTTTAATGAGCCCTGTGAAGACGTCATTCAGAGAGGTGTGCTGAAGCGGGGGTTTGAATGGCATTGGAGTTGTGTTTCTACATGATTTCCTGAAGAAGGCTGAAGATGAGCCTTTGTGTAAGGAATATCCTTAACTGAGGTTTTAAAGAAAATTAGGCCTCGGTACTAAACTTGCAGAAACCAAAGATTACTTTGTCATTGGAGAAATGGAGGTTAATGACTGATCTCCAGCTGGTCCCCTACTTGCTGTCCTGGACCTGTGTACGGCCAGCTGCCTGAGGTGGCTTGAACCCTGCGTAAGCTGGCTATGCGTGGGCTGCACGGCCACCCCAAAGTTATGGGAATGAGGGAGGATGTAAAGGATGTGGTGAGTCTGCCTGTGAGCAGCCTCGTCACCCATGTAATGACCAACATCAGGACATGAGGATGTGGGGAGGAAGACTCCTGTGCTGGCGGGGATGTGGCCAGCTGCATTCCCCTCTGCCTCACTGCATGGAAAGGTGTTAAAACAGAAGGTGAAGCAGGAAGGAGACGAGGATCCATGTGAGTGATAGCAATTTGTTTTAGGATTTAAAGTACATTAGTGAGTTGGAAATAAAATTGAATCCACTTTTTACCAGGAGCCTGTGTTTGCTGAAGTAGTGAGAAATAAATCACTCTTAAATGGAGATTTGATTTTTCTCTTCCCTTCTCCACCTAAAAGGTGGTCCAGATGCACAGCAGTCCCTTTTCATTTATTTGCAAATTAAAGAGAAGAATAACTGCAAACTATACATTCCAACTTGGTAAACATATTGCTAATTCATTAGCCCTGGTACTTCCGTTCATAGCTTCTTAGTGTACTTCTCCAGAATGATATATAGAGTAAGTCACTTTAATAAAGATGTTTTTTTAAAAAATAACATGAAGGGAACACATCACATCTTCCTTTGCCTCCAGCCAGATTTGCAAATATTGCAAATCAGATAGCACCAAGTCATTATGTGACTATGACTCCAGTCCATCTTTAAAAAGATTTCATTTTCCTCCACTGTGTATGTTGCGTGCATGGTAAACATAAATATCTGTAAAATATAATTAGAAATTACTATACCTTTTTTTCTCCTTATTTTCCCCCTACACCCACGTAATAAACACCATAATTTCTCAAACAATTAAACTGAAGGCCTGACTCCATTGGTAGACAATAGAGTAGATTCTTTACTTTTTTTAGACCTGTTGTTACTGGAGGTCTTGCAGGCTCGGTCACACATCAAAGCCATCTGCATTCCTGAATTCTAGAAGAGGTGAAAAGGCCACTATACATCATGACTGACTCACCGTGAAATTCTTCACCGTGAAATTCTTCACCGTGAAATTTGTATTCCTTGTTTTCACCCTTCTAATATGTGTGGATATCTCTGGGTTTGGTGGTATTTGCCCTGAAAGCCTGCATGTATGTGCCATTCCTCTGAAATCAAGGAGTGACCTGTCCAAGGAGCCCTTAGAGAATTCAGCCTAATTCTTGGCTGCTTAGACAAAACAGATCTGAGAGAATTAAAAAAATGGCCAGGTAAGAACTGGCAGATCCTGCATTCCCTCTAGAAGAACATTTTCTTGCTGTCAAAGACCTAAGTGGAAGATTTGCCTCTGGTTGCTGAATCTACATTGTACCTTTCCTCAGACATGTAAGTACAGTGGAGGATGACTTTAGTAATAAAGGAGTGTGAATGTGGTGATGTTTGAAAAGACAGTTCACTTCCAAGCTATTGACTTGATCCTGTGCGTAACAGTAATTAAAAGCTGACTTCATTCTATAATTGCGGACCTCTGCAGCTCCTTTTTCCTCCAAGTTGTCTGTATATTGTCCCTTCTTTTCTGTATTCAGACAGTTCTTCTCTTCCTCCCCAGTATTACGTGTTATTTGTGATTCTTTCTTTGGGTATTTGTAGGGTATTAGTGAGAGAAGTTCTGTTGCTCCTAAATCAACGAGAATATTTGTTTAACCAATAAAAATTTGATTGTTTTCCAAATGAGTAAGAAAACCTGAAAAAGCAAAGCCATGCAAGAGAAGTAATAGGACATTTCCAGAGTTTGAAGCTTTTCCCAGCTGACCCTAAAGGAAGAATGAATGGATCCCGAATACGTGTAGTCCTTAAATACTTATTTGATTTGATTGTTTTTCTCAGGGTGATCCTTATTATGCAGTATTAGAAATGCTCTATTGTTTTCTGGTCCCAAGAGGTCTAGCAGTTGTCCTGTAAAGTTTCTCTCAGCATTGCTGGGTAAAGAATATTTTAATTTTATCTGTAAAATGAATTTTTTTTTTTACAAGAGATTTCTGTTATAGGCCTTGTTGTTAGGCAGCAATACATTCCTCACTCTATGGAAGCAGGCTTTCTTGTAACCTTAAAACACGTAGTTCAGGAAACAGCTTGTTTATGTGACTTTGATACAGGCACTGTGTCTTTTCATTATGAAGTGAGTCATCTACTGTTTTCAGCGCTAAACTCTTCTCTGTCCATATCCATGCTGCTTTCCTTTCAAATGAGCTAATCAATTAAGCTGTGAGAGTAATTACATTGCTAGTTGAACCAAAGTATTTCTAATTTTGAGAGGGTGGAAAGGAAAGAAGGAAAAAGACTGTCAATCCAAGACAGAAATACCTGGATTCTTTCGGAGAAACAAAGAGAGGTGACCTGGAATGCTTCATTCAAGCCCAACCTGAATTTATGTTATTGCAAACCAGATGCAAATAGGTAGTGTCTAAGGGGAAAGCTGACAGAAAATAAAAGCTTCACTTTGAGTTAACGTTTGAGAGTTTATGCACACAAAGAAGTCCTTCTCTTCAGGAAGCTTACTTCATAATTGCATTCCTGCCTTATATAGAGCATGATAATGCCAAAGGCAGCTAAGGATATATAAATAGTGAGTATAATGTCATGGCACTTTACATGTTTTTCAGTAATTTTGACAAATTCTTGCATACATAAAGATTTCATTTCAAAAGACGTTTCCAAATATTTGTTCCAAAGTATATGGCCTTCCATAAATATTTTGCATAAAGCTGTAAAAACACAGATGGTGGAAATGTCAAACTTGACTCTAATGGTACAATAAAGGAGTGCAATGGACTGCGAGTCCTCTGCAGACCTGAGCCTGCGTGAGGAGAGCAGAAAGCTCAGAAGAACTGAACAGCCTCAGCGAGGAGGGATCATACGGCGAGGTCGGATGGAGCTGAGCTGCTGGGTGGCAGACACCCACGGAGCCTTAACTTAATGTCATGGCTGCGGTGTCATATGTATGCTGCTACACTGCAGCCCTTTCTTTGGCGTTCGGTTAAGGTGAGACCTGCCCTACCAATTCAGAGGGGTGCTTGGACATACTGTTTCAAGGCTTTGATCTTGCCAACATGAGAAAAGGCACATGTATCCCAAATGGTACCATGCTCATGAAGCAGCATCATCGGCCGGTGAGGAATTGCCTGGTCCCAGAATCCACTGTGTCTGAGAAGGGAACATTAGAAACTATTTTCATTTGCTTTGTGGAAAATGTTGTGTTTTCCTGTTTTCTCTATACTTTTTTGACTTTTACCACAGCAATGGTGCTTTGGGAACACCTCTGAGCTCTGAGTGCCTTTAGCTTTACAATACTTCCGAAAGGTTTATGCGGCTCCATTGTAAGGGTGGTAATTACAGAGCACGTGGAGGCTAAATAAACATCTAGAAAATGTTTTTGCAATCTCAGCTACCTCTGGTCATCCAAATCTTTTCTGATCCTCTTTGTTTCTCATTTGGGTTCTGTGTTTCTCATAGAGGACTGCGACTCTGATAAGGGAAGGGTCTTTCTCAGACTAGCTGCATTTAGCGGGATAATAAGTAAACTTGCATGTTTAAGGATGCATATCGTGGCAGGTAGTAGTTACCATACTTGATTTACCTGTTTTGGACCAGAACTTAATTTCAGGAGGCAGACACAGGTTTTTCCCCAACTGAGTAGTGAGCCAATGGATCCGTTGTTAATTTTTAGTGGCATTATTATTTTTTCACAGAAGTGTACATGGGAGGAAAGGGGACTCCTTTTTTGCTGCTGCTTGTCAAGAGCTGATCCTGCAAAACTTTACATATGAAAGTATTACGTATCCCCTTAAAAGTACCCTCTGGACTTTAATGTGGAGGAAAACTTGCTAACACATTTTGTCTTCTCCAATTCCTTTTTAAGTACACATTTTAAAAATATAAAATCACTATGCTCAGTTGAGATTTACTTGCTAGCCCAAATGATCATCTGGTATATAAAAATTGAAGGTACGGTTCATGTTTTTCTTTTAAAAAAGGAAAGGAAAACTTTAGGGGGAAACCATGTTGCAGATCTATAACATAAAAAGCATTATGTGGCATAAGTAGTACAGTGTGTGTACTAACATTTTGATGGCAGAAGCGATGTGCTACATATCTTTCTTGGAAGCCCTTGCTTTTACACTGACTTACGTAGAATCATAGTCACATAAAAAATAAAATGAAACATATTCAGCTTTGTTGCAACAAATGCTTGTTTTATATACTGCAATATCTGTGTAGCAATGCTGGAGGCAATTTGCTGTCAGTGTTTCTTTTCTAATGGCTGTTCTTAGGAGACATAAAATGGTACATAGAATGTGAAGATAGATACGTTTTGATTTCTCTCTCCCCTTCTTTTGCAAATTTTTTTCTTAAAGTTTGTGTTTATAGAGTGCTACAAAGTATCATCTTCTATCAGCTCTTGCCTATCGCAGACTGCAGCTTCTTTGTAGCATGTATGAATAATGGAAGTTCCAAAAACGTCTGGAAATTCAAAATAATTATACATTTTTTGTTTCCCTGTAGTGGGACATAGTCAGTAGAATACTGCCCTGAGTCCTGTGTGGTTTAGGAGAAGGGGATATGCACCTCTGGGTTCGACATAGGCATGGGTGACAAAATATAAGTACTCTGCAAATACTGAAAAAAACCATGGGCTTTCTTCCGTTCATGGAAATTCTCAGAACTGCTTGTAATGAAATCCAAAGGAAGAGGAAGAGGTTTGGGAGGGTCTGCAAGGTTCCCACAGGGAAATGGAGCCTGAAGGCTGAGCTACAGAGGAAGACAATTTCTGATATTTGTTTGCACAGAACAAAATTGGCCTGTGTGCTCTGCTTTCCACGTCAGTCTCTTGGTGACTGGTTTTTATCCAGTTTCCTGAAGTCAAGGATAGAACCTGGATTTAGAGCCTATGTGCTGAAATGCATCAAAGTAGTATTACGGTTTGCCTTATTTCCTAACTAGCTGTAAAATCTGCTTGTTTTGACTGGCTGCCCTTGAGTACTAACAGGAATGTGACTAAGCAGCACTGCCATGTAGCTTATTAGCTGTTCTCATATAATTGAGATCCAATTGGAAGGGAAATGAAAGACATGCTGTTTAGATTTGGAGAGTGGTGTGAAGCTTTGGAGCAATTTTTTTCAGTTTGTTGCACTGAGCTTTGTCCCTAAGGGAAATGGCAATTCTCTGATGCTATCTGCTAGATGCAAAATTGTAGAAGTCAACAATTTCAAAATGTTTTTAAACTTTTCCGTCAGACTTTCTGGATCTTGCAAAGTGAGCTTTGGTTTGAGTGAAGCTTAAAACTGCAAAAAAAGGATGGAGAAGTTTAACGTATTGTGTCAAGTCCTTGCTTGATGCAAAATGGATTTCTCTGTATTTATTTCTAGGGACAGGGAATTCTCATGTCTTTCCTTAAACCAACAAGTACTAATATGAGTCAAGAGCAATTTTATATCTTACAAGCAGGCAGCCTTGGTTTGACTTTCACAGTTACGCTTTTATCGTTACTTTGCTAAAGAAAGTTTGAATTGTATTGGTTGCATCATGTGATACTTTCATTTTTTTGCAAACCAGGGAGACATACTACAGCTGTGTTCGTATAAACATTGTATAACTCAGCAAAATGCTACTTGGACTTTTACATTTCTAAATATGTTAGAAAATGTCATGAGTTACGTTTATTATTTACCAGCTGGGGATTAATTTTTTGAGGCATACTGCTGAATCTGCATGAATATTAAATTCAGTTGTGGAGATCAAAGACAACTAGATATGATGCAATCGCCTTGCCTCTTCCCACTTCCCCACTCGTGTACTGCTGGCTACAGAGGACAGAATTCCTTCATCCTACTAACCTGATGGACCTATGGGGAAGGAAAAAAAGTCAGTCTTTGAATTGGTTTCTTGACTTTGAACTAATTATGGAACAGTATTAGTCAAACAAGAAGGAAAGAAGTGTTCTTTCTGTGCCTGCAGAGGAGGTCCTGCTCTCAGAAGTCAGCTTAGCACTGCAGAAAGCGCTGGTTGCAGTTTCCGAGCCGGTGACTTGTGCCAATTCAGTGACACGACTTTCTCGCACCTAGGGAGCAAATACAGACTGTCTGCATGTTTTGCTTCAATGAAATCCTTTATTAAACAGCTGGTCTGGGTCTTTTTATCATTTATGATTTCAAACTGACTTTGGAATAGTATTTTAAGAATTTAAATTGGAATTAAAAAATTGCCCATGAAAATGTGATAGAAATAATAATTTATATTGGCGTCAGTCCATTCTGCCCCTCTTCAGCTGGAGTTTACGGTCCTGTTCTAGAAATCGTCAGACGACTTTAGAAAAGCTCCAGTAGCCAGGACATGGTCTCCTCTTTGCCCTGTCTTTGCTTGCAGTTGGCTTCAGTTGCCTGCAGTTTTCTTGCATGTTTTCTCAGAAGACATGGAAGAGCTGCCAGTGCAGTGCAGGTTCTTCGGAGGAGTGAGAAGCTATCATCTCACTTCATACCCAGAGACAATGTGATGGTAAGATGTCTGTCACTACCGCTGCTCAGCCACACGTGTTTTAGGATAAAAATGCTCATGCTTGGGCTTGGACTGAGATTCTCAGTCTTAGTCCAGGCCTATACGGAAATCTCAGCCTCTCAGAACTTCGAAAAGTTGGGGTATCATTTTGTGTTGCTTTTAGTGATACAAGAAAGGAAACATTTTTAAATTTCTGCATAACACTCCAAAATAATATAGGTAATATGGCTAGAAAATTCTTATTTTATGAAACAAAATTTGTAGATAACGTAGATTTTATCTTCTTACTTCCAATAGAGGGATTCACAGCTGAGTTGCTTAAGCGTTTAGCTATGTAGATAAGCTCTACTTGCTACTTGTGAGTTCAGATATATTATTTTTCGTATGTCCAGTATTCAGAAGAGGTAACTTAAATGTTCTGGATGAAGCTTCTCCAAGTATCAGAACCCATAAAGTTATGTTGTCCTGATTTAGTTTATGTAAATCCATAATCAAAACAGAGGTACTTTATGTTGAGCCAGCAAGTTGAACAGCAAAGGAGTGGATTCACTTAGAGGTGATTACTACTAAATGGAAAGGAATCTCACAAGTTTGCTAGGTAACGTGAGAAAATAATACAGTTTTACAAAATGTGGATGGAGCTACTTTTCCTAGATGGCAACATCTACTACTTGCTCTTCCAGGCATGAAATTGCATTCGATTTGGCATTTATTAACTTTGCAGAATACGAGAGAAGAACAACAAACGGATTTTTGAAGTACGTCAAGAAGCAGATTAGGAAGCTGTGTGTCTGTATGAAGTCAGGCATGCAGCATATCAGATAAGGACGTTAGGCTGAGCTCTGTTGTGCTGTGTTTTGCTGACCAGTCCTACTTGCATGAGTAAGGACTATTCCATCTGAGTTTGGCTTGTGGTGTTGGACCTCTAATAAATAAAATGTAGGACTGTCCTGAGAAAACATCCCGTGCAGAAGCCAAAGGAGTTGTCCAAGTTTGGGTGGGCTGCTGATGTCAGAGAGGAATGCGCCCAACGGTTGTGGGGTGAAAAGCAGATTCAGGGAACTGACTGTAAGTGTTTGTGTTGGCTCAGTGCTCAGACATTCCTCCTCCTCCTCGCACCGGTTCCCAGCTGTGCTTCTGCCAGTCTTACCAGCTTCATTAGGAATGTTCCTATGGGCTCTTTTCGCTGCTCCCATAGATGTCCGTACAGAAACGCTTGATCAAATACTTAATCAAGCAAGTACAGTCTCCTTTTATGGGTTCACTCTTTTCCACTCAAGTTTATACTCAGATGTGGTGACCTGCAAGCTGAAGGTAGGGCCTAGGAATACAGAGAAGCATTTAAAAAGGAGTAAAATAGGTTTGCTGGAATCTTGAGTGGTAGTTTTCTCTCTTCATTCGTTACTGTTTTTTAGGTTTGTTTTTTTTTTTTTTTTTTACAATATATCTTTGTGAAAATACGACCCTCTGCACTTGGACAGAGTGACCCTACCTGTCATCGCCCGATAAATCAGTGTAATCATAGCATCAGTTGTAAAATATCCCATTTCTTAGTTAAATAACTGTATCGCTTTAAAGGCTTTGGAACTGAAAGCCTTACAGTGTTTCATCTTTCTACCAAAAAAGTCTTCATGTGCTTTTAACATTAATAATAGAAAGAGATAATTTACCATCCTCTGGCAGATTCCTGGCTTTGCAGAGTCAGGCTTTCTTCACACAGGAACTCAGGTTACAAAACCTCAGTGGCAGAAAGCCTGTAGAGGAGAGCTCTGCAGGGCAGGAGCCCCAGTGGCATGTGTTTTGCTAGGGCTGGTGTTTGAAAGCCTAGGTTGCAGCTCTGCAAAGCAGGGAGGCCAGCCACAATTTACTGGGCTGGTGTAGCTCTTGGGTATCCTCTGCCAGAAGCAGTCCTGCTGAGCTATACTGGAAGACTAATCATAGAATCATTAAGGTTGGAAAAGACCTCTAAGATCATCAAGTCCAGCCGCCAACCCAACACCACTATGCCTCCTAAACCATGTCCCGAAGTGCCACGTCTACGTGTTTTTTGAACACCTCCAGGAATGGTGACTCCACCACCTCTCTGGGCAGCCTGTTCCAATGCTTGACCACGCTTTCGGTAAAGAAATTTTTCCTAAGATCCAGTCTAAACCTCCCCTGACACAACTTGAGGCCATTTCCTCTCGTCCTATCGCTAGTTACTTGGGAGAAGAGACCAACACCCACCTCACTACAACCTCCTTTCAGGTAGTTGTAGAGAGCGATAAGGTCTCCCCTCAGCCTCCTCTTCTCCAGACTGAACCCCAGTTCCCTCAGCTGCTCCTCATAAGACTTGTTCTCCAGAGCCTTCACCAGCTTCGTTGCCCTTCTCTGGACACGCTCCAGCACCTCAATGTCCTTCTTGTAGTGAGGGGCCCAAAACTGAACACAGTATTCGAGGTGTGGCCTCCACCCATGTGGAACTATTGGCTCTAGCAGTGTTGTTGCTGGTGGAGGTCTTTCCATGTGCAGCACCTCCACAGGTGAATGAAACCCCTTGTGTTTCCATTGGCAAGAGGAGAGGTATCAGTGGCCTTTGTCACCATGGCTTAAATTTTCCTAGAAACCTTTAAACCCTCTGGTATCAATAAATTGTGTTCTGTTGCAGCTTAAAGCGCATGAATCTTCTTGATGAAATCAAGGTGCTGTATCCCTTATGCAGACTTTAATTTGGAAAATGTGAAAAAATAAATACCTTCCATAAAAATGTTGTGATCTACCAGCGGTCTCTATCCTTGAAAAAATCCATCCCTGGAACAGTCTTGGCATGCTTAGTTAGCTCAAATTCTGGGTAAGTTTTTATTCCTTGCTCAAATCAATCCCTGGTTTTGGAGGGTATTCTCTGGCTGGTTGCCATCCTCTGCTCAAGGTTCAGCAGAAGTAGTTCAGCAGAGACACATGTACATCCTGTGTAAAACATTAGCTGATTTCTAGGATGATAAATGTTACATGCCTGAAAATATTTCCTTTGCAATTGGGGTGCATTGATGCTGTGAAGGTGTGAAGATTAGAGATAATGGTGGAATGATTTAATTCATTTACGTGCTCTCTTGGTGTATTTTTTTGATGTATAATTTTAAAATGTTCCATTTTCAGGTGACAATGGCCAGAATTGGGATAAATGAGAGTCGTTCAAAGGAGACCTGTGAAACAATACTTTTTGCTCTCCGAATGGCAACGTGGAATCAGATTTTAGATCCCTGGGTGTACATTCTTCTCCGGAAAGCCGTACTTAAAAACCTGTACAAGATCACAAGAGGATGTTGTGGCGTGCACATTATAAACTTACACATGTGGGAACTCAGCTCCATCAAGAATTCTTTGAAGGTTGCAGCAATATCTGAGTCACCAGTAAGTTCCAAACAAATAAACCTACAGCCACTCAGCTCTACAGGGCAATAAGTTAAACACAATGTATGAAGAGATGATGGAGGCAATGCTCATACACGGGCAATACCTTAAAATGAATTCCAAGGCTCAGTGGTTTGGCATTTGTTTTAAATTGTGAGTGGTTTGCTCTTGTTGCTTACCGGTTTGATATTGCTACTCCAAAAGATGCACTTGAATGTTTTAATTCCCTTTAGAATACATCCCTTCCAAAACAGGTAGAAGAATGATAAATCATCCTGTATTTCTCCGTTCCAGGTACTAAAGTGAACAGGGTTCCTGGTAATACTCCCCACTAAATCCTTTATCTTAGCAGGCTTCTTAAGCCTGTGCTTAAGCACAAGAACAAGCGCAAAAGTGATCTCCAAGGTGTTTTTTAAAAGGGGTAAGTTTTATCTACCAGTGATAGCCCCAAATCCTTTGCAGAGTCACTACTTCCTAGGGTGAAGTCCACTATCCTTTCCATAAGGGTATTCTTTGCTGCCAGGCATTGAATTTTCCAATTGGATATATAAAGGACATTTTGCTTGTACTCGGCTTATTAAATGATCCAGTTTGCTTGGTTCGTTGACTCGACCTCTTAATTATGTAGTGTTCCATGAATTTTTGGGAGAGCTGCAAACTTCATCAGTGTAAGCGTTCCTTTCAAATCACTGACAAAACATGAGGTTCCCTGTGGGAACACAGAAGCAGATCAGCTCAGCTTGCTTACAGTTACATTTTCAGATCTATCGGTGAGTTTTTAATCCTTTCAACAAACTTTGTTGAAACTAACAGGCATAAAGCTGTGGCTAGTCTGTAAAAAGAGTATTTTTTTTTTTCGCCCAAACTGAAGGAAGTTTCTTGAAACGTTCCCCTAACGCATATACTGAAATGCTGATGAGGTACGTCTGCTTCATTTGTAAAAGGTCACACAAGTCTTCTGAAAACCGTGTGTGACCAAATGAGCCCCTCTGCAGGGAACTGCAGTGGGAGCGTGGGTGTGTTTGTGAAAGCAAACGGCATGCTCGGTTTTTGCAGGGTCTGTATCTGAAGAGCTGAGGGCATTCAGTATATTTGAAGGTACCAGAAAGTTTCCAGGACTTTACACAGGAGGTCCTTCACCTTTAATGCTGCTAAAAGAAGCTTTGTTTTTTGTGACTGTACTTTGTTCAGAAGCAAAAATGAGAGTATCGGAGACTTTGTAGCAGAGGGATTGTTTTAAGATAGAAATGTCTAACGTTATTTTCACCTACTTCAAATAACTACATTAGTGAATTGCTGGTGTATTTGGACAAAGTCGTTAAAACCTGATTCACCAAGACGACGGTCTGGGGGACCAAAACTATTCACAAACTACAAATTCATGTTGTATGTGAGAATAGTTTAAGACAGAAAATAAAACCCCAAAAGGTTTAAATATATAATTTTTTTGTTTTAAAAGTGATTTCCTTTTTGTTTTAAAAAGGTTGAAAAATAAATGGGTTAAGTAACCCTATAATGAAATGAAATGGCTTCGTTTACCCTGAAGAATTTCTGTATGTGATTTATTTCCTCAGTCACAGAGCTGATAAACTGTGGACAGATTTGATGCTGGTATAAGCTCCACACTGTTGCTTTCGTGTGGGTTCTGCTGAAATCTGGAAGTGTTCGTTCAGTGCTCAGTTTGGCTTTTTCATTTCATAGAATGTGATGCCAGTCTATCTGTTGACATAAATTATTTGTTCTTTATGGAAGATAGTTGTTTTAGCAGCTGCAAAAAAATCTTGGTCTGTCAATTGTTGAGAGATTTGATCGGTGAATGAAGCTCATAAATGTTGCATTTTGTTATGTGAATAGATGTAGCTTGTGTAGTTCGTACTGGTTGACTTGTAAAACAAACAAACAGAAGTTTATATGTATATGTGACTTCTTATATTTTGTGTACTAATACATTTGGATGTAAATTGCAAAGCCTCATTAAAGTTATCAAACTGTATCTTGAGAGTTATGATATTTTTGCATAACAAAAGAGATCTGAAGTTGTTAAAAATTATCCTTATGACAAAAACCTCACTCTGGATTCAAGCCAGCCCCAGCCATTCACATGTGTGAGATCCGTTGTGAAGGCAGGGAGGAAGACAGCGAGAATTCAGATAGGAGGTGTCAGTGTTCGTACACTTCATTTTCACATGAGCAACCCAGTGCAGTCGGTGTTCTAAGGCAGACAAGGTCAAGTTCTGAGGATCCGTGCCGAGAAAATGCAAATAAAAGTGGAGCTGCGAGAGTTTGATGTTTGGAATTAAAGTGGTTTTATCCAAATATCTGCCAATGTGTTACACAGACTCCGATTAGTTTCACGTACACTGTGAAACCTGAAACAAATGTGAGTTTTGCTTGTTAATATTTTGTCTTGCCCAGTGATGTGGTAGCCTGCAGAGGCAGCTCAGGATACAGCCACCCAAGGATCTGTTACCGCTGAAAGTGATTTGGTTGGCATTGCATTTCATCTCACAGGAGAGCCAGCAATGTGCTGTGTTGTATGATTAGCAAATTATATATTTTATGGAATATGAGATTATAAAAAAAAACCCCAATGGGACAGCTTCACACTAGGATCTGAGTATTGCCCAGGCAGGGAGAAGGGGGCAGTCTGCTTAGCAATGTGCTAATGATCTCTTCAGGCGTTGGCTAACGACGCGAGCAGTCACGAGCTGCCTGTTTACTGCTAGGCAGTAATTAGTGTCTCCAGAGCAGGCAGAGGCAGTATGTTTTCTGGTGGGAAGAAAGTGAATCTCATTTCTGACTAATGACCGAGGAAATCCTCAGAGTGGAAGAATATTTTAACCTAATTGGGATCTTAAGAAATGGCAGGCTCTATAAGGAAGCATGTTATCCTAAACCGAGGTCCTAGCCTGGCCTAAATCAACCTGCTGAATCAAAGAAAGCGTCAGTGATGAGTTGCTCATCATGGGGATAGGCAAATACCCGTAGTTTGTTACCTAGACACAAAGATGGAGAGCAAGGTTCAAGCTCTTTTTAATCTGATTCTTGAGGCAAAGCGTCCACTTTGTGTGTTTATTTTCAGATATTTGTATATAAGTATTTTTATTTCTTTAGTCTGATGTGTTAGGAATTATTTCAGGAGCAGCAATACATACCAGTTCTGTAGCCATGGTGATCCTTTAGGACAAGATGTTGGGACCTTTCAGATGCGCCCTGCCTGCAGATATGCTCCTCCAGGATGTTACTGGCAACACAGCACACCTCTGATTAATTGCGTAGATTGGCATGAGGTTTAATCCTCAACACTTGGGTCCTGGGAAAAAGCGTTCAAATCCCAAGAGAATTTACACCACCTGTCGTGACTTTTGCCAGATCTTAAGAAACCCAGACACTTTTCAATTTAAATTTCTGTGATCTGCCAACATTAAAAATGGCAAAACTCTTTGATTTCAGCAAATGATGACTTTGGATTCAGCTGCATTGTGTTGAGGAGAATATTTACTCCTTGAACAGGGAATGTTTTCCTGCTGAATGTAGGTTACTAAGAAGTCTTAAATACTAACAGTGTAATGCTGTTCCAAAGATGAGATAAAAGAGGGGCTATTTAATATGACGAGTTGCATTTTGTGTTCTTGAGATAACCCTGAGTTTACTACTTTGTGATGAGGAATAGCTGCAAGGAAGAAAACCAATTATGCGTTCCAGTACCCACTGGCCATCAGATAGTACGTGCCTGTATATATAAATATACACATATATATATATGTATATATACACATATATAAGTATATATGTGTGTGTGTATATATATATAGACACACATATGTATATATGTATATTGCCCATTGCTATGTTGATTGATTCAGTAACAACATGCTTTTTATTCTCATATAAATGGCTTATTTATACAGTGGATTGCTCCTTACCAGTGGACGCAGCAACGGGAGGACTGGTGGCGACAGGTATTGTGCGTGTCATGGCTTCTCATCTCAGGCACTGGAGCTGGGTAAACAATGGGAAAATATTTGATTCTCTACATGGAACAACCTCAATCCCAGCTCACTTTCCTGTGACCATTAGTACATCCAGATGGACGCTTTGGAAGGAGACCTTTTTCTGTTGTAAATACAACAACGCAGACTGTCAAGTAAATGATCCCTTCTACACCAAAACGTTCACCAGGCTGCTGTTGCCTCAGGTTCTTGGGCTGCTGGGGCACTTTTGGAGCAAGCTGGCTGAACCACGGCTGGGAGGACAAGGTGTCTGGCCACATGCTCCTGCTGCTGCCTGTGCACCGCTTTTGGCATTTGAATGCTCCGTGAGTTGACTGACCCTGCAAAAATGGCAAAAAAGATGAGTGTCGCAAAAGCGGGAGCAGCTGTTTACCGGCGTAATGAGTCCAATTGCTGTATGTTGCAGTGCCAGAAGTTTTGCAAGGGCGAAGCAAAGAGGGCATGGGGGAAGTGCATCAGCAAAGGGAAAGGCTATGAGACCTCCCTCGCCGAGGAGCTGTTAATTTTACTCAGTTGTTTTGCAAACCCATGCCCTTCATGGGAGGAGATCAGGCTGGTGAGCAGGACCTATAGGTGCTTATCATTATAGGATTCTTAAACGTAACTGACAGATTCATTAACTCATTCTTTCTTCAGGCTCTTCCAAGCTTTCCTTGTTATTTAAACTAATTAGGTCGCAATTAATTTCTTTTGTGAGGGCTGAAAAAGGCAAAGATTGTTGCAGGCTTTTCTCTATCGTCTGTTATTTGTTCTTCCCTGGTAAGTAGTAATCCATACTTTTTCTCATTTTATGTCACTTTAATAGTGTCTGGCAGATCAAAACAGGTTTGCAGTCTGACCCGTAGTTTAGTTGGTGCTCTGCTTTTAGGCAGATAAATACAATATACATCTATGATCCACAGTTCCTGGCTCAAGTAACTTAAATGCTGTGGCTGAGTACAAATTCTTATTAGCAGGCTTCCCTTTCTGAGATCTCAGCTAGGGAGTGTGCAGAAAGGATCCAATCCTAGCAGGGCAGCAGAACATAGATGTGAGCATTTCCACCTCTGTTCTCCATGCTCCTTCCAGTACCAAAAGAAAGATCTTCCATTTTCCATCTAACTTTTTTTTTTTTTTTTTTTTTTTTTTTAGGCGAAAAATACCACAGGAAAAAAATCCCATCCAGCTCTGGAGAAATGTCATAGTCTGACTTTTTAGAGGTTCTACGTTTAGAAGTGGTAGGCAGTGCAATCGAAGAATATATCTACTGGTGGAAACCTAGGGATCTGATGAGAGAGCCAGAAAATTGTGCAAAACCTAAAACATGGGGTCTTACTCAGTACAATTTATTCATAAGAGACAAGAAAACAAACAAACATAATATTTACAGCAAGTTGAGGAAGAATTAATAACACAAAAATACCAAACGTCTAGTCAATCACAACTGTTTGCCATGATAGATCTGACCCTCCTCGTGTGGGGAAAAAGACTTCCTGTGAACATTTCAGCAATACCAAACGATGATGCTTTAAGAACAACTCTATTTCCCTCGCTTGCCCCTTTTTTCCTACTGCCTCCTGTAAACAAGATGACGTCTGAAGTGATCGGGCAATTGTTAAATATTAAAACTATAAATTCCAATGCATTTAAAAAAAATTGTTTATAATTAGGATAAGTTAAAGAGTGACATAGATATCCTGAGGACTTTGTTTCTTAGCAACACATTCATGGAGTCTTTAAAAAAAAGTCCTGTGGTTGCAGGAATATAAACATTTATCTATCTAGCTGTTTAATTTTGGCACCATGGTTGCAAAATAAATACTTGCTACAGAAGTTTGCAAAGATAAACCCATTTCACTTCTTTTTTTTAAATCTCCTGCCAGTAGTAGGTTGACAAGTTAAAATACCTGAGGCAAAAAATTGTTATCAGTAAAACATCGCTACCAAGTAGCTACCATTCCCAGCAAAAGTTTGTCTGTGTGTGTATTTACTTTCTTCTGAAGCCAGCATAAGAAAAATACTTTAAGTTCCATTATCAGTTATAAATTCAGATATTTCTAATCTCAAACAATTTCTTCATTGGATTACATGTTTCAGTCCTACTTTTGCTTCAGACTCACTGAAGGCAGAGCTGTGTGGAAGTGAGGGCTCCAGCAGGAAAACTTATAATAGTCCATGCCAAAGCAGCCTGGTAGCCCAGAGTGAAACTTTTGCAACGTCAGTTGGACAAGTGATAAAGTCTAAATTCCATTGCAGGATTCAAATTTTTGATTTTTATAATCCCCGACAAGCGGTGACTTCTAG
This sequence comes from Fregata magnificens, assembly GCA_013389945.1. NCBI lineage: Eukaryota > Metazoa > Chordata > Aves > Suliformes > Fregatidae > Fregata > Fregata magnificens. The sequence continues at coordinate 33,429 of WAAD01019657.1, forward strand.
TAATTTCTAGGGTGCCTTAATTTTCATCCATTAAGTTTCCTAGATGCCTGAAACACCACGTGCTATCTGCTAGCTCCTTCTGGTCTACGTAACACTGTCATGAGAGGAAGATGAAGAAGGCAGAACTTTAATCCACGATTGCCTGAAGCAATTCGGTCCCCGCTTCCTAAAACAGTAATTTGACATCTGTCATCTGTGTTGAAGATATTCTGGTTTGCAAAACCCAGTGTGACTAACCCCCCAGCAGGGAAGGATGATGACTCTGCAATGCACATCTGGAGAGCTCACGCCTCAACAGAAAACTCTGCTGAGCCCCGGGGTCCAATTATTGCTTAACTCATGACAACCAAGTCCCTTTGTGAGTATTGAACTCGATGCATTCATCTGGTGTGTAGGTGATGTGACCTTCTCTGTTGTTTTCCCTTTTCTTTCTCTGGTATTTTTCCACTGCAGTGGAGACAATATCTGAGGCCCTTGGCTGTTCCATCTTGGCTGTTACCGGCCCCTCTGTGGTGGGCAAGATTTCCCTTTCCATAGTGATAAACTCCAAGCTGTATCACCAAGTTTCAAAAGCACAAGGTAATACTCACCTTCAAAGCTTGCCTTGCTCTGAACAGGGGGTCGGACATGATGGCCTCCAGGAGCATTTCTAACCTCAATTGTTTCACGTTTCTTGCACAAATTCTCAGCCATATGTCCCAAGTCAGGCTTGTCATCAGTAGAGCTTATTCTCTCATCTGTATTTGTGGCTGATGAAACAGGATTTCTAGTGGCTGGGCTTACTCTGTCAACAGATTTGTGCCTTCTGGCAAAATCTTTGGTGTACTCTATAAACTTCTGATGTCTGAAGTTCCTCGTAGTTACCCTTCTTCTGGCCTGTGTTGCCTGCTACTGTGGGAGATCAGCAGTGATGCCCTGTGGGAGATCAGCAGTGATGCCCCTTCATTCCAGCTTTAAACAGTCCAAACCAAATGCCCTCTTTGATTGCACATCCTGGCTCTTAAACCTTAACAGAGCACATTAAAATTTCATATTTATGGTTTTACCTCATCTCCCAGAAGAGAAGGGGTGATTTTTAAGAGACTGTGGTGGCAATATAAAGTTTTATATGATGTAAAATAAAATATCTCCTTCAGATTTATCTCCTCCAAATGCACCCACATGTTATATGCTTCTCTGCAAATACGTTTAACCAGGACGTAATTTTTACTGCTGTATTACAGTCCATAGAATCAGAAACTTGCAGACTAATAGCGCATGGAAAAGCAATCGTAAAAGTTTGGGGGGAAAAAGATGGAATAATAAAAAAAAGTTTTCTTCTCACTGAGAGCTTTAGAAAATAACCACAAAAAATTCCTCTGCCCCTTTCTTTAAGAAGTCTAAGGTGTCTGAATCTGACAAGATATAAATAACACCTTACTATTTCAGTGATCCTCTGCCTCCTGCTTTTACACAAACATCATAGAAGGTCTTGCGTTGTGCAAATGGCAAGGAGTCTTGGGAAAAGTAGAAAATTCCACAAGAAAGAAATGCACTCACTCTGAAAGTAAAACTATTGAATTAAAAAAAAATGCTAAAATAAACTGTGTAAGACAAATCACCACTTTTCGTTATCTACTGCTGGCTGCCAAATCAAAGCACTACAGCTGCAGCTCAGGGGTATGCTTCGTGTGTCACACCAACATCTCCTCTGCACCTACTCTTTGGGTGAGCCATCGATCGTGCGTAAGTCGGAGCTAATGGCTGGAAGGAAGGATAGTGGTTTGGATGATTTAGCCTTCAAAGCTGAATAAACTAGTCTCATGTATGTAAGAAGTGTTTATAGTTTTATACCGAAATGTCAGTCTTTTTATACATATCTTTTCAGTAATCTTCTCTTCCAAGAAACCATTAATCCACTTTAGTGAGAAACTATCATTCTTAGGCTGTGGTGTTTTATTGGTTCAGTACAACAGAACCAGTAAAGTGATTTTTAAAGTGTTTGCAATGTTTAATACTACATTTTCTTTGGTATGCTTACTGCGAGCCTGTTCCTCTTGAATTCACTGGCAGAGTCACATTGACTTTGATGGAACAGTTTTCAGTTCTAGATTTGACAGCGCTATAGTAAATCATTCAATGCTTGAAGATATACTGATATATTTTTAAATTACTGCCTTCTACCAAATAACTTGCAACTTGACACAAGTGAATCCCACAAACTGCTTCATTTCACCCCCGAATAAATGTTCATATTTTGCCATGTTTGGTTGGTGTATTTCTGCTCACTCCAGTGTCTTCTTGGGAAATGGTTTATTTCCCAAGAAATAATTTATATGCTTTCAGTGATCTGAAAGGAATGCACTAGATGATTTGCAAATACATATAAGAGAAACAGGCTTCTCCCCTGAACTTTTGTAAACTTTATTTCAAATATTTCTCTTTTTAAACAAAGGGAAAGCAATTGTCAAGTGAAAGTTAGCATCATTCATATCTAAAAAGTTACTGTCCTTTTAAAAACACTTCAGGTCATCAAGCAGGAACTATGCTTTTTGCTGTAATTAAGCAGGGATGATTCTTCCAACTTGCATACCTCTTCTTTATTAAGAATTATCCAACTCACTGTAAGTAATTCAAGAGGACGATACTTTGATAAAAGGGAATTAATTACTGTAATACTGATATCCCAATAATGGAATATCACCTACTACGTCAATAAACTATACGCTTGTTTTTGGTCAGCAGTTTGTGCTGTAAATAGTCCCGCTAGTGCCAAAATGTCAGTAGTTCATGAAAATGGACTGAGTTTAGGGTGGTAACGTGTAGAAAAAGAACATTCTGAGTCAAAGCCTTGTTAAGGTTATATGTGAGTGCCGGTGGCTCCTCCAGTGTAGTAATTAGTGTTGTACAGTCACACATACTGCCACCTTTTGCTTAGTTCATTTCGCTTTCTCAGCTATGAAGATTAGAAACGCCACTTTAATTTCGGAGCTGTGGAGGGAATAACAGGGGACTCAACTCAGGGTGTATGTGTCTGTGCACCACATGTTTTCCACAGAAATACAGAATTACAGTCGTTTCGCAGTGTAAATGTTCAGCAGTGAAATATAATAAAGCAGTAATTTTAAATCGATGATTAGGAGTCGGTGATGATATTCAAAGTTGTTGCTTGTGTGCATTTTTTATTTTCTTCCATAGAAAAGGTTTGGGAGATGTAAATAAAATAAAATCAAGAATGATGTTAGACTACTGTAAGTATATGTCTCAGTCTGATCTCAGTGCTAGGGCGAGGCTTGGATCTTGGATACGTTAATTATAAGTGAGATCACAAAACATCTGGAAAAATCCTGGATGACAAGACCAAGCCAGTATAACTTCATAAAAGGTAAAAATCTCAAGTGTGATGTTGTCTGGTATACTTATTTTCAGGGAAATTATGCAAAGAACAGATGGGGAAAGTTACAGATGTAGCCTTCCTGGATTTCAAAATAGCTTTTGACAGAGCCCAGTACCATGGCCTGAATGGATGAGCTTAGTCCATATCTCTATATCTTAATCCATATCTCCAAACAAGGAAAAAACTTGGCTGGAGACAAGGAAAAGTGAATAAAGTGGGTTAAATGATAGTATCGTACACATGCCAGCAGAATCCCAGCCAGAAGAGTCACTCTTCACGATTGTGCTCTTGCCAGGAGACAAGATGATGTGGCAATGGTTCCCTGTCTGTTTTATGCTGCAGGTCGCTCTGGAGAGACCCCAGATAAGTTCCACTTGTCAGCGCTCCCCACGTTCTTCTGGCTGATGCTCCTGTGGTCGGGATGTGATGCTTCAGCAGTGCCAGCGACTGGCTTGTGGGAGCCCTACGGAGCAGGGACGTTGTTGAGCCCAGCTGCCATGATGTGCAGGCATCCTTGAGAGGCCGGGTGGAGCAGCCAAAAGCCCTGCAAGCCTCCAGCATCGGCAGATCCACTACGCAATTTCCGAGGTAGGCGAAATCTCTGATATATACTCTGGCCAGTGCAAGAAAGGTAGGTCTGAAGCGGGGATGGTGAGATGAATATGGATTCTTTTCACTGTCAAAAAGGAGAAAAAAATCAGTCCTGTAGTAGATTGTTTTTTAAATAATAGAACATTTCACCTGAAATACTGTTCTGTGAGAACATGCTACCCAGATGGCAGCTCCAATAAGGCACTCTCCTCGGGACCCTTATTCCTCAGGGCGATTGAGGTCACCTGAGAGCAATAATTAATTGTAAATTTTCCCACTTACCTGAGGCCTTATTGACTATGTGCAGTCAGAGCAAGGAAATCTCTCAGACAAGGTTGTGTGGAAGGTAGGTACAGCTCACAGGAGCAGAACAGGAATTCTTCATTTGCTTGAGACACTTGGGTTTCCTGCCCTGGGCGACTTAATAAAATCAACCTGCAATATGGCCAATAATTCCATGCCAAGGGGTTCACCTAGTGTGTAGCAGTCTCGGAGAGAGGCAAGGACACAGAAGTAAAAAGTCTAAACAAATTCGAGGAACGTTAGCATTTTCTGTGGAAAGCAGTATTGCTACTTTTGTGAATTGGAAGAGAAATCAAAGCAGGGCTGGGAGATTTTTGCTGTTATTTCTGATGTTATGTTCATCAGTTCTCCCCAATATGGGAGAAACTTTGTTTTTCCTTTCATTTGGTATGAAAGTGGGACTCATTTCTGAGGAGACCCCAGGTTCAGGTTTTATAAATCCCGATATAGTAACAGTGCCCCTTCAAATTCAGATTTATTAAATTCAGATGGTGCCCACATTGAGACTGAATCAAATATTTTTACTCACATGGAAAAATAGCTTGATCTGTAATCCTAGCCTACTACAGAAGAAACTATTAGGAAAACAAACCCATGGAAGAGAGGAAAAGCTACCCCTAGCACTTTAATCAGCACTCTTACTGCCAAACTCTCTTGTAATTTCTATTTTTTCATCTTTCCTCTAGTTTTTCTGCCTCTTTTTTTCTCCTTTCTGATTGCTTTGTATCTTCTGTGTTGGTGGTGGGGATTTATGGTAGAAGTAATCAGATCTTACACTGCTGCAATTCTGGTACACTTTTATATCACAGTTGCTTCCCTCAGCTGTCCACCTCTACTGCTTGTCTTCAGGACTACAAAATACTCATCTCCTCCACTGTTTTGTACATTAGCAGTTAGCAGCAAAATCAATGTACAATAGTATATATTATATACACTATTGTGGTATAAGTGGTACGTAATACCACAAAATTACAAGTGATGCAAAAAGACTGAGTTCCGACAGAATAAACAAACAGAGAACAGCTATCAGTCAAACGCACGTGGCAGAGGACTGAGTATAATGCAATACACCACATTCTTTAGTACTGCAAATTCAGAGTTGCCGTCCTCTCAGCCTGTGCGCTGTGCAAATCAACGAGTATAAGGACAGGCGTTGTAACTGTCACCTTTTTGAGAAAATTTCTGATTGGAGGGCACATGCTGAACACAATTAACTCTCTGCTGGGGGGACACGAACAGCACCTGCAGCCCTGGTCCCCTCAGCACGAGGGTCTGCTTGGCCAAGGGAATCAGCCCAGCTTTGTTGCGTCTTACCTGCTTTCTCTGCAAGGAAGAACAGTGAGAACGTGAGGGGAACTTAGGACTGTGCTACTGATTTAATGACTTTTATGTGCTGTGCTTGCTAATTCTTTTTTTTTTCTTTTTCTCTCCCCCCAGTATTAATAAACATTTCTTACTGCTTGCAAAGAAAATGAGAAATGATAGTGGTCACTCTCTAAAGGTTGATTCTCCAATGTCTTCAAATTGCCATAATCTCTGCTACCAGTTCAGAGTGGCTTGTTCTGATTTGGGGATGAGTTATTCTTACTGTGAGCTGTGGTGAATGATTGCACTGCTACTAAGCAGTGATGATTCATGTTGCAGTTTTTCATGAGTGCAATGTGTCTGCTAGTCCTACTCCAAAGCCTCAAGTAAAAATGACAGTCCACAACCACATGGCCTACCTAGGATAAAAATAGACGTGTGAGTAGGGTTAAAACAACGATGCTCAGTGAAGTCACTTATGCTGAAGACAGTATGTCCAAGTTCTGCCATCAAGAGGAAAGGAGGGTTGGGCTGAATTCTTCAACTTGCCTGAGAGGAACTCATCCTTACTAGGTGGGACTCCATTCCAGCTATGGCTGTGAGGAAAGTTTCTACTTACCTGGGGAAGATGAATAAGTAGCTCCCTCCCCCATTCCCTCAGATATATAAATATATGCAAAGCTTGTTCACTGTTAGCTAATAACTCTGTACGTGTGAGGCAATATGTGTGAGGCAACATGCCACTATTTAACAAACTATTTACCAAAACAATGCGGGGGCTGCAGGAAAAATGTCACAGTGCACAGGCTCCACACTTTTCTGGCTGTTTCTTTGTGTGCTATTAAAAATATACATTTTCAGTTCGAAGCTCTGCCCCTTTGTTTGACTCTGCCCAGTTTGTTTGATTGGATAGAACTCAATTTATTTATATTTAACATAATTTTTATATTTAAAAATTCCCTATAGCCACAAAGACCTGACAAATATTTATCAAAATCTTTGCAATTATTCTAAATCTATTAATCCGAGATGCAAAAAGGACTGACCTGACAAATGTCTTCTTGAGACATCATGACAAAACATAGAGCTAGCTACTTGGTTCTTTAAAAATATCCCAAGGCTATAAATTAGCCCATCAGAAGGCTTTATTATCTTTCACCCAACAAAGAAACACAGATGCCTTCTTCGGTGTCAAAACTAGACGTTGTTGTTATGCCAACTTCTAAAGCTTCCAGCCAGCTTCATTTCTCCAGACTGCATATCTTTCCAATTTATTCAAAACTCTTTGCGTGATAAAGCTTTTATCCATCTAGTTAAAAGTGTTAATAGCACTCTGAGCAGAAGGAAAAAGCTGGGATTGTGGAGTGGTTAGAAAAAAGCAAGACAGAATGAAGATTTTTTAGGCAGCCTTAAGAGAATTTGAAAAATAATGAAAATGAACATTCTTATTGACAGCCAAAGTCTGGTTATTTTTGAAATATTAGTAATGGGCATAAATGGCTATTCAGTCACAAATCAGTAGTACATAATAAGTTTCTGTGTTCACTAGAAGCTGAAAAATTTTAATTTGTTACTGTTTTTAATGGTCTTATAACCTGTTCATTGCATCACTGTAGCACTCAGGGTAAAATGCCAAGTGTAGGACATTCCCTAACTTTGTTTTTTCCCTTGTGATATCTTGGGATTCTCCGCAGGCGTAGAATGGGACAAAGAGTTCGGAAAGCACTAGTGAGAATTCCACTGAACTCCTTCATTTTACTAACACCTAGTTCTCATTTATTTGTATTATATTTTAATAGAAAAAATTTCCTGAAATAGCCTGAAAGGTGTGATAAAGATTTGTGTGAAGTCTAACTTCCCATTACTCTTCAGAAGTCAAAGATGGCTGAAATACAGTTTATTTTATTTTTCCACTTATTATTTGGTGGAAATTCAAGTGCTGTCCTCTGTGTTGATACCACGCTTTTTTTTTTTTTTGCCTTTTTTTTTTTTTTTTAATGTGCAAAGGAATGAGACTTTTGATTCTCTTGAACGTTCCGGAAGCCAAGGACATATTTTTTAATGATGATCACCTCAGCTTAATGTCATTATTCTTGGTGAGAAGATAAAGGGATCTGCTTTCAGTTATATGTCAGTAAACCCACTTATGCCAATCTAAGTGTTTAGACTAACTAACAAGTTCAATGGTACAGCAGTAAAAATAGACAAAGAGGTTCACGTGGTTTTCATTTTTTAAATATGATTCAAGCTCAGCCACAAAAAGCCCTATGAACTTTTACAGCTGAAATGCAAATACCTCAGAGAATGGAGGGCTGTATTTTTAAGGCCCCAAAGGCCAGATAACTCCTTTGACATCCAACTGCCATCAAAGCAAGCTAGCCTCTTTGTTACCACCACAAGCTGTAGCAATTGTGCACTACACGGTAAGTTTCTTTGGTGAATAGAGCAATACTTATTTCTCATGCCTTGAAGGTAAAACAGTTTAATGTATTTCAGACCTGTATCTCCATTGCTTAAGTTGTGGTTTCTTGGGAGGGAGAGCCCAGTTTGTGTTACAGCAGTTTATAAAAGTTCAGAGTCCAAATTGTGAAAACCATAAGGAGCTAGAAGACAATCCCTTATCTGAATGTCATTAGCAAAATGCTGTCTAATTGCTGCCAGCAGCGTACATACACCTCAGCCACAGCTGTGCTTGCTAAAGCAATGGCATACTTTTTTTATCTGCTGTGAAATAATTTGTGGAAGGCAAGAAATTCCTTCATTTGAGCTGGTACAATAAAGATAGGTATGTAGTTAGGTATTAATATGCTTTGTAATTGCAATTAAAACAAGGGAAGCATGATTAAATCTGCAGAAAGATTCAGTCTTGGATTTGATTCTGTTCTCACAGTGATGGAAATAAAAAGCATTTAATGGAAAAAGAAAACCACTCCGAACAATTTAAGGATATGCCAACACTTCATGCTCAGGCATGCAGTGGAGTGATACCTTATCTAACTTCAAATAACGTAGCAGGAGTACCAGAAACAGTGTCAGTGCAGCGTGGAGCTTTGCAAGGCACGATTGCATGTTGTAATGTAATTCAAGAGAAGAGCTTGCATTCATTCAGGAAATTGGCTCATAATAAATGCACATGGTTCAAATGTACATGAAAGAAATTTGTATACAGTGAAATTGGCCAATTTGGTTCTATATTCTAGTGGAATTAAAATGCTAGAGTTATATGTAATCACACATCAAAGTCGTATCATGTAAATGGTACAAAATTGTATTACTTAGTAGTAGATCTAATAATTGCAAGAGAGAGAGGATTTGCTTGCAAGTCCTTTTCATGTAATCTAATACAGACCTCCTGTGTGACTGTGTTATGTGGGGCAGGAATTTAGATCATGTTCCTCGCTCAAATGGCTGAAGAAACCTGCCTGTCTGGTTATCAGTTTGCTACGAGTATGAAACAGTAGTATAATGTTGAATGCCCAACCTGGAAGGAAAAAAGCAAGCAGAAGTACAGATTATCAAATAGTGGCAGCCAGGCTTGCTGAGCAGATACATGTATTTTATCTTGAGATCAGGCAGGAAATAGGACACCGTGGGACAGCTCAGCACAACTGCATGGGGATTCATAGCGTCTGAGGCAGGTCTCAAAACGGTCAGGCAGGGTGACAGTCATTCCAGCTGGTGCCATGAGCAGCTGCATGGATCGGATTCATGCAATGCGGTCTCAGTCCTGAAATAACTTTGTGGCCCATGTGTAATGTTCATAGTCTCCTATCCCATCCCTTTCCTGCTCCCTCTATGGCAGAGGAGGGTAGGTGAGTTGTGCAATGGCTGGCCCCTTTTCTCTTCTAATGAATTCTGTGTCCTTGAGTCCTCGCAAAGGATGTTCGTTGTCTATATCCATGTTTGCAAAGATGTGGCGGCCTTGTCTATGGGACCCTCTGTGAGACTCCATGAGAACTCAAAAGTACAACCGGTTGCATTTGCTGAAGTTTGAAACATTATCCTTTTGCTTGAAAAAATTGTGTTGGATGGCTTCCTGAAGGGAGTCTTTTTGGGAAAAATTCAACTGAAGCAGTTCAGCTCTCTGTAGAGATGGGACTGGGGAATGATATGTTATTTGGCTCACAGCCGGTGGGAAAAATAGCTAAGGATTGTTTTGTGGTGCCTATGTACATGCAGTGTAAACTTTGGCTGCAAATGGAACATTAATTTAGACATTTCCTAACTTCTGAGTGCTTAACTTTGAAACCTTCATATCTTTAATGGAGATTTTTATTAGTTGTATATGAGATAGAGAAGCTTGCCATTGTAAAAACCTTGATTAATATGAGATCCCATCAGAAATAAATTGAGAAGGTGTTCACCAGCCAGAAAATAGGTAGTCTTTCTTTGGACTGTATCCATTCTGAATTTCTCTGAAATTGCAACACATTCATGCCTTTGATGAAGGGAAGGGTATATGAAGTTCCTGTGAAAGGGACAGGTTGAGGTAGAAAGCAGGAAGGTATCATGTGGGAAAGGAGGTGGTGTGGAGCACAGGTTAAAGAGCTGCACACAGGTTCTGGTCCTTGGAGGGCTGCTAGCTGGAAATCTGAACTTTCAGACAGTGGTGTAAAAATACCTTTTTGTAGAACACCGGAAAATGATAGCAGCTACCAGGAGAGCCTCCATCACTGAGTGGTTCTACTGATGCAGTTACGTTGAAGAGGTAAGCTGGTTTTTATATTTAGGAGAAAAAATTCTTAAGTCAAAAGTGCAATTTGTTTTTTGGAAATAAAACTTACTTTGGAGCACAAAAGACTACAAAAACCTCATAAAACTTATAACATTTTTTGTTGGAGAGGAAATATTTATTAGCTCTTAAAAAAATAAGGCATTTTCCCCATTCCTCCATTTCCTACTTCTACAGAATTCAAGTTTAGTCAGATTATACATATAGAAAAATTTAAGAATGTATAGAAATCTTTAATTTTAGAAACAATATTGTTTCAAACTAAAAAACCCCCGTAACTTTATCTGCTTTCACATAAGAAACTGCTAGTCTCATAGCTGCTACCAATAAACTAATCCTATCTGTTTAACTATTTGTAGATGTTCATATTTTTATCACAGAAATATATGCTTGCTTGGGATCATACACCAAATAACAATAACAAATATGCAATGTGAAAACATAACAGCAATATTGAAGGAGTCGAATTATTTAAACATTATTTTTCTGCTAGGAGTATGTCTGTACCTAAACAGATGTGGACACACACATATGTATGTGTAACACAGCACAGAAGTTTTAATTTATAAGAATTGAAGAAAGCTCCAAGCCTTGTACGTCCCCTTATAATTATTAAAATGGCTTGTATATCAAGAGAAGGAACAAATTCTATGTGCAACAATTCATTATGTGAAAATAATCTGTGGAAATAAAATAAATCTATTCGATATAAAAGTCACACTGGTACTTTTATTGGTGCAGAGGGAAGAAAAAAGCATTTCTATCCTTTGTAAAAAGGATCATTATTTTCATCATTTTAGCCTGACATGTTATTATCCTCATCTGAAATACTTTTATTACTTATGTTGTAAGTTCATCTCGGAAGGTTGTTTTAACTCTGCACTGTTTTCAATTTACCTAATTCGTCATTTAATTGTGTGCAATATTGCCCATCATATTACTCAGCTACAATTAGAAAGCTACATGGGAAAACGTGATACTTCACACTTGTTACTACCACACTAAAGTCATTGCTCATAGTGTTGCAAGGCATTAAAGTATTCAAAGTCAGTTTAAAAACACAGGAAAACATGATAATATGTTTATTCTTCCCTGTACTCTGATCTTTATTATTTTGTTATTATTATTTCTAAATGAAGTTGTTTGTTTTCCAGTTTGCTGTTTAGTATCAGAAAAAAAAAAAGAATCTTAAAATTCTGCAGCTGAAATCACCAAGCCTTTGTCTAACTGGAATTTTGATTTGTTTTGAATCATTGCGTCTAATTGTGTAATTCCTTCAGATAAATGTTCTTTTACCGGTAAGTCCATACACAAATAACTTGCACTAGGAGCCGTGTTTGAACATGTGTTGCCTGGTTTTGACATAGGAGGGATCATGATTTCAACTGGTTTTTTTTCCTGGAAAAGATTTTATTAAAATTATTGCTGCGTTTTCTTTTTTTTTTTCTTTCTGAATCAATATTTTCTAATTTGATAAGTTTTTAGCTACCTCTAGTCAGATGGCACTGGTTTGCCATTAAAGCTGTGAGAGGTGGCTTCAGACAATAGGACCAACTAGCAGGACACCGGTGTGTCCAGCTCTCCACTGCGGGATCGCGAAGGACCTTGAAGGCAGTTCACCTGCCAGGGTCAGAGCCTGTACTCAGCCCATCCTTCCTTCAAGCACAGGTGCTTTCCACAGCAGGAAGAAGAGAAAAGGGACTTTTCTTCTGCAAGGCCACTCTTTAGAAGATCGAAGCTCCCATCTTTATCCAGACTTTTGAGCAGGGTTACTCTTCTAAAATGCGGTGGGAGAAAAGATGGAGCTGCCTTCAAGCTAGGCAGTATTTAGTATATTAGACTGTAGTGGTTAAATTGTTGAGAGCTGTCTTTCAGATATGGAGGACCTAGAATTCATTCTGTGCTTTGTTTGAGAGGCTCCCAACTTTATTCCTCCACCTTCCTGAAGAGCACCCCTATCACCAGGTGTTTGGTCTGCTCAGGCAGAGAAGGGAATGAAGATGGTTTTCCCTCACCTTAGGTGAAGGCTGCACTATGGAGGTGCTTGTGTAATCGAATACCGGCTAAGTGAAGCAGAAGCCCTTCAAGTTGTATCAAGAGAGTAGAAGCAGCCACTGATACTTGCATGGTGTTTGATCCTGTACCCCTGTACTGAGCATACTATAAAACTGCATAGGGCATCAGAGAGGGACATGGGTAGAAAAATGCCTGAGCTTTGAAACTTGATCAGCTTCATCCATCAGCTGGAGGCCAAAGAGATCTTTCTGCCAAAGCTGAGATGCTTCTGGGTGTCCTTGGAGTAATGAGGTGTTGTGAAGTGAAGGGTTTTTCAGGATTGCGACATTGGATTTGTATTGGACTGAAATCCATTTTTGGATCTCTATGTAGTCCTTCAGGAGACTCCCGAAAGCCTTTGCCCCTCTGTAAGGACATATATGCCAATTTCCAAGAGCAGATAGACGCAATTCTTGGCCAGGATTGCACCCTGCCTAGCAACAGAAAGCAGAGGTGTATAAAACTGCTGGCAAATACCACCCTATTTCTGATCTGCACCATTAAGTTCACGGGCCATACTGATACTATGCAGGCCAGTATTCAGTCTCTGCCCATAGGGCAGAGTAAAATGCTTCTCAAAAATGTGCAAGTACTCTTGCAGAGAGCCTATGTGCTGGGTTTCCTTCCTGTCCTGCTCCAATAAAATGATCCCTGCTCCCACACTCTTTACCCTGTGGAGAAGAGCTTTAAGCCTAAGCTGCTGCTATTCTTTCCCTCTGCATGTACCTGGGGCTTTTGGGGCTTGTTGTATAATCAAGGTCACCAGACAGGACACTTTGCATCAGGCACTTTTGCTTATATGATAAGCTTTATTGTAAGTTTTATTAGTGTTACACTGAAAAATGTATTACAAAGTACATTCCTGAAATGTACTGCATGTTGTGACTGAAATTGGTTTATGCTCATAAGGGTATAGGATTATTAATGATTCTCAATAGTACTTTTCTTAGAATTTCTAAAATTTTAAGACTCCATCAGTTATTTAAGGGATTTAGTCAGATTTATTAACACATTTTAAAGTTCTGGCTGAGTGAGAAAGTGGGGGTGGAATTCCTATGAGCCAGGCCTTAACTGAGCTGTCTTAGTAGTGGACTTGTCACACTAATAATTACTTTTCTTTCATCAATGTCAGAACTTTGTTTAGGAAATCTAAAGGATTTTGTCTAAAGACATGCAGAAGCACAGAAAAAAATTACTTAGCGCCTACATTTACGAGAGATTATGTCTTTTGGTTGATCTATTTTACTTACTATATATTTGTTACAGCTTTCATCCACTAATGGCATACACTATTTTCCCTTTCAAATTCTACATCGCAAGACTATCATAAGTGGATTATCTCCTTAGATTTATTTGACCTACATGGCAATAATTTTGCTACGTCTGTTTGCTTTGGGTTTTTCTCTTTTAGGTTTTTTGTTGGTTTGTGTTTCAGCTTCGAGGAGATTGTACAGATGAAAAAAACCAAAACCAAAAACCAAACAATTGAGTGTAATTTTCTTTCCCATCTGCATTTACAAGCCCGGCAGGAAGAAGTTCATAGCTGAACAGATGGAATCAGTACAAACTAATCACTACATCTGTTAGATTTTGAAATTATGACAGGGTCCTTAAAGCCCAGCTCTGTGCAAGGCAGACACAAGGGCTTATGAAGCCAGAGCCCAACGGATAACTGTAGAGAGGGGATAGAAACTTCTTACCCATGCAGAAAGATGAAATCACGAATCACCACTCTTGCGGGGCCAACAGTTCTTCTTGTTTGTTTTTGTTCAGTGGTAAAATTCCTCACGTGGAGAGGAACAGCCAAAGTCTGCCTGGGTGATGCCAGGAACAGCTGGAGATGTGCTCTGTGTCTCAGATATTTAAAAAGAGGAAATCAGCTTCTTTTTCCAAAGTCCTGAAAGGGTCTAGAGCAGAACAGGAAAACAAGCTGTTGGTCATACTTTCCATCCGATCCACAGATTTGATGTGTAAATCAGGAAAATCCCTCTTCATGAAATTATCCTCAAATATAATTTTTAGGATGACTGAAAAGTTCTGAATTAAATAAAACCAACGAACCACATGTTTATGTAAAACAAAACAGAGAAAATATTTAAGCCTGTTTAATGATCCAGAATATTTTGCTGGACACTGTGTCAACAAATCAAATGAAGGGAGGTTTGGAAACTTGACATAATGCGTAAACAGAGCTGTACCAGGGCAGCTGTAAGTAAATACTTTCTTCTTCCTTTTTGAAAGAGAATGGGAAAATCAAATGTGAAATTGCTTTGACCTAATTTTATTTTGGGATTCTTTTGCATAGTCTGGAAACTATGTATCCAATATAACATTGTCTTTGTATAGTATCTGTATAATAACGTGCATGACAAATACAAAATAGGTAGGCTGGGTGGTCATGTAATACCTAAAACTTTGCTGACTGTGTACCTCTTCAAGTTTGACATTTTAGAGGGTAAATCCAGTCAGAAATATTATTGAGCAAAGCTGACTGGGAAATGTCACATGCCTTTTCTTATTTCTGTCTCTCTCTCTAATTTCTTGAATGTGTATGCTCTCTGTGGTATTCGAAGTATAGGTGTTTTTATCCAAAAGCTGGGCATTTGGAAATGCTCTGCAGCTGAATTTCAATGTAATCTCCATAATAATTTGTGAAATAAAGTATAAAAGGTTCCTCTTCAAAGCATATTCAGGTATCCCCTAATAATTGCACGTGCAACAGCACATGGAAATTTTATCATCTGGGAGATACCTGCTTGATTTTGTTCACAAACTAGGTAGTTTACATTTTTAAGCATGATTTTAAAGGTCAAGG
Organism: Fregata magnificens; assembly: GCA_013389945.1. Taxonomy (NCBI): domain Eukaryota; kingdom Metazoa; phylum Chordata; class Aves; order Suliformes; family Fregatidae; genus Fregata; species Fregata magnificens. Next base: position 48,606 of record WAAD01019657.1, read on the forward strand.
AATATATTAGTACATGTATTGGAAAATATTGGCCCAATGTGGTCCATTACATTGATCTGTCAGTGTACATATAATGCTGTACAAATAGCTTTTAATTTCCTAAATTACTATGTATCTATAAACGAGCAACTTTAATTGTTGATGCTCTTAAAAGAAACAGTTTTATCGTGGATTTTTAACATAAGATTGTAAGGGAGGAGAAGAGGGAGAATAAGTTTGAATTTTTTACTAGCAAATAAAAGACAATAAAAGCTGTGATTAAAATTAATTTCTATCTTAAACCCAATACCTTCTAACGTATAGTAATTTAAATTCACTTAAGGACAATGAAGAACCAGAAGGAAAAGTAAATAGGAAACAAAGCAAAGAATTACGATCTCCGTGGATTCCTGTATAATTCATGTGGTATGAGGTCTGACATTTCTGCATATCGGCAATAGGAGTTAAGAAAGACCATGCAGTGTTACTGACTTGCGATACTTTTTCCTCTTTTAAAGATAACGAGGTCCATAAGTAGGTAAGACGTGCGATATGTGTTTGTAAAGCCAATAGTTCACCACAGGCAAAGACATCAAATTTTCTGTTTTGAAGAATATAAAACATATGCCAAAGTGTTTCACTTGGAACTCCCAAGTGTACTTTTACCTTTCAAAACCATCTGTGAATTTAAAGACACTCCACGACATTCGAAGGAATAGTTTCAGTCTTCTGTTTCTTTTTTCAAGGAGTATTTATTTTCTTTGCAGATGTTACGAGTAAAAATTCTTCATAGAATTAAATGTTTTAAAAATTTAGTTTATTCTCCTCTCTTGCACCTTTTCCAGTGAGTAATGCTGGCGGATGGTGTTCAGTAGTATCTCAGAAACAGTACACAGGTGCACTGTGTTTTGGTGCCTTTGCTAGTGTGCATGTTCTCCCACCATAGCCAGCCCCACAGCTCTCCATCAGCAGTTCTTCAAAGGAGTGATTCTTCACATCTTTATTTTCTAGGTATGCATAATGCTAGCAACAGTTAAGGGCACAATTTCAAATTCTTACAAGCACTCCATTACCTAAAGTACCAGTTAATGTCCTGTTATGGTCTATGATACCTTGCCTCATGGGAGGAACCGTGATGCTCCTAAAACAGCTTCAGAGCTGTCAGGAGAAGATGAATCCACTAGTTCTTCTGCTCAGTTGTTTAAGTTATGCTGTATGTTTGTTCTCATCTGAGATTACCATCTCCAAATTGGTATCTATTCCTTCCTTCTTTCTCAGTTCTGTGAATAAAACTAATGTTGAACTGCTTGTGTCTATCTGGTCCTTATGCTACCATCTGTGCTGACAGTGTTTGCTGTTGTGTATCCAAGACAGTATTATTAGCTTAAAGTGCAGACCCCCATCACTTGGATTTTATTTTTGCATTCCTTTTCCTCTGTATTTGCATTTTCTCAGTAGTGAGACCAGACTTCTCAAACAGTGCATTCCTGTTTCAAGTTTTCAGTTAAATAAGGCTTTAACCAATGACATTGTTTGTTTTAGGGCAACACTTTGTAGTTTTTGCAGTTTGTAAAGCTGTGTGCTTTAGCACGTTAATAAAGACGGTTCAACTAATTTTGTCAGAGAACTGGAGTAACACACCTCCAATCATACTTTGCTGAAAACTGCTTAAATTCATGACACTACATGATGGTGTGCTATCAGATCTGGCAAGTTCTTTGTTGTAACGTCTTCCAGGTTTGAATCTATTTTTAACTGAGGCTTTAAAGTGGTTTAAAAAAACATCTGTTAGAATGCATCGGTGGACAACTTAGTTGTTTATATTTATTGTGCGGGAACAATATTATGAATTCCAGATAAACAGAGGTGATAGAAAAGTGCAAAGGACAGCCATGATATGGAAACTTTTTGACACTTTGGAATATTCCTTTGGCTTGAGCATTTGAGTTCACTTAATGTGAAGCCAAGAATATATGCCTTTAAATTTAAATGTTGTACTGCCTTTCAGATGTAGTCCATTTATCTTCTGCTGCAATATTTTTCACCAGTTCTCTGAAAAATTCCTTGGAGTTACTGTTACTCTTGTTATCCTTTCTGTTTATGCTGTGAAAACTCTGTTGATATTCTCAAATTCTTGCAAAGTGATAGAATCCTTTGAAGTTTTTGCATCTTTTCCCAAATACAGGGGTTTGTTTAGTGATATTTTACCCTTCTGTTTTGTTTTACAGTCTTGAAGATTGAAGTTCACATTTCTGTCTTTATCTCCCACGTTATTTTGAATTTTTTCTTGTCCTTGGTGTCAGGATACCATTCAACCTTCAAACTCAACTAACTTTTGCTTGCCAACAAGTGATTCCTAAGTTTTCGAGTCCTTCTGAACGTCCTGTTGTAGACCCAAACTGTAATACAGTCTGAAAGAGCTCAGCTCCACAAAGACTAACTCTTTACTTTTAAAATAGTCACAGACTCTACTTCCTTTTTATACTTTGTCGAAAATTCTCTTGTAATTTTGAGTGTGATAGATGTCATGTGTCAGTACCCAGTACTGTAGTTACTTGTCTGTCTAACCAGACCAAGGCCTACTGAAAACTGTTTCAGAACTAGCAATATCCAGAAATAAAACTACCTTCTCCTTGTCTTCCTTCTCGCTCACTCCCATTGCTTGCTGATACAATCTCTGCTTTTGCTGTCCCCATACTTCCTGGTACGTTAATGCTGCTGGGACTTTTTTTTTTTAAAGAAAAGTCTTAGCTTGCTTTTGCCTAATGTGATATGTTTTTCCATAGTTTCACACAGGTCTGATGCAGGTTTGCTTCAAAAGTCTTTAAGTTCCTGTATCGCTTGAGCAACAGAGTCTTCTCCATAACTAGTCCCAGCTGCCTCGTGCCACTTTCTCTTATCAATCGTTATTTAGTAAGTTCTCTGAACAGAGAAGCTGAACATCTGGCTCATCCCTTTAGCAAGATGACATATGCCATTCTCAAATCTCTTGAATGGTTCCTGATGTAGAGACGGTTTTTCAATGATATTAATTTGCCAATATTTGTCTAAATAGATGATAATGGTCATTCTGGAGGAAAAGCTAGCTCTCAATTTCCTTTCTCACAGAAGCTTTATGTAAAAGAATTAAATAAAATATTGCATTCTAGTTGCAATCTCTGATAACCAATGCATACTGTATGGTTTGATCAGATGGATCACAAGCTGTCCTTTATTTTTATGTATAAATAAGCAGTTTAAACTGTAAGAAACAAGGTAATGCTCTTTTGTTATGTTTGCTCAGGTCATGACAAGATGAGATCCAATTGCCTGGTGGTCTAGCAGGGCAGAAGGTGGGGTTTAGTCCTATCTCTCTTCCCAAATCATTGTCCCGTCTAAGAAGTGAACGTAACTTCCCTTTCACTTCATTGAACTTCTGCTACTCCATGAATGATGACCCTTTGTTATTGCTGTCTCAGTCTTCTCCTGCTTTCTTCTTCTTATTTTTGTTTTCTGCCTGTGATTTTGTTTTTGTTCAGCGTGCAGAGGAGATGGGGTGACATGGATTGATAGATGGGGAGAGAACTTGGCCTTTAAGAAACAAATTTATACCAACTTCAACCTCAGTGAGTACTCCAGGCAAAAAAGACGAAACGTTCACCCCAAGCAAACCATCCTCAGCATAAGTAATCTGCTGTTGAGAAAGGGTGTATAATGGGACTAGAGGAGGTTGTCAGACACATCTGTGAAAGTGTTTACATGACAAAACAAATTAGTAAAACCATATCAAGGCAAGCCCAACAGGAAATTACTGAGTCTGCATTTACTTCTTGTCTCCTTCCGAGGTTAGAGGAGAAAGGTGGCCTCTAATAGCAATGGCAAAGGCACAAAACTCAAATTACAAATTCGTGCCATATGTTTTCTAATGCATGAATATAACACTTTAACACATTTGGGTGTGGAGGTTTTACTGCCTAATGAAAGGCTGTCACGGAGATCATCAGGTTTCTAACAAAATTGAATCACGAGGGTGTAATCAGTGAACTGATGAGCAGAACACAGGTGCTTGGAACAATTGCTCTTTGCTTGCTTTGTTATGGTGATAGGATTTATATTTTGTCCAAGTACTTTCATAGATCTCTCTCGAGAGCTTCTCTATGACAGTAGTTCCACTGTGTGCCTTTTCTCAGGAGCAAATTTCACATGTTCGGTGTGGCTGGTTCAGTAAGCATATTTGTTCCTCTTTGTAAACTAAAACTGTCTAATACTTCTTCCAATCAGCTGTGAACATACTATCCTTCCTCTTCCTCTCCACAGCTAGTATCTCTCTCATTTATGCTAGGGACCAGAATGAAATGAAACTGCAGTGATAAAAACATCAAAACAAACTATTTTTAATCTCTGTTTAACTTCACCTCTTCTCTTATTCTCTCCTTTCTCCTCTTTCATACTGTTCTCTCTCTCACCTCTTCCCTGCTTCATTTTCATTTCCCCTTCTTCTTAGGTGTTACAGTAGAAGGTATGAAGGTATTGTCCTTCAGGACCAAAAGACAGCCATGGAAGGAGGAACAAGATGCTCTAAATCTTTTTTTAAATAAATATATTTATTTATATATAATTTTTTAATTTTTTGCTTTTTATATTCTCTTCCTCAGGTTCAGAGCAGGAGAAAAAAAAAAGTAATATATATATTACATAGATACAAAAGATAGAGTGGGTTTTCAGTAGTTTGAAACCTCATGTTTGTGTTTAATACACACGCTCACTGGTCAGACACTGTCTTCCTCATCGTAAAGGTGGGAGCTTGATGGTCAGTTCTCGCTCTCACTCTGCTCTGATCCAGGTTCATGCGCTTCCCTGGGTATTAGTGCGCACTCTGCGTCTTAGTGTTCACAACAGGTTACTTTTTTCTTTAGTGGTATGTGGCTTTCAGTTCTTCATGCTATTTGGGCATAATTCCTATGCATGGTGTCTTATAATTAATAATATATTGACTATAATTAATTGGTTACTAGTGTATTTGTTATTTCTAATAGACACGATGGATAGTTACAGTGTTTATGGTAATGCTGTAATAGATCATATGGGGCAATATGGTGCTGTGCTGAAATATTGTCCTGAAAAAATGCAAACACCTGCTTCCTCCTAACTATGAAAAAAGCATGAGGTTTTTTTGGGTTTTAATCTTTGATTTCAATACTCTGGCCTGGCAGTGGTTCAATATGTTATAGCAGATACTTCTAAAATGAGTGAAAGTTGCTTCAAAATGTCTTCAAGAACGTGGAGTGAGCTTCTCTCTTTGCTATGAATTAAAAAGAATTGGAAGAAATTCAGGATTACATAGAAAAAAAAATTGTTTGGAGAAAATTTCCAGGACTGCTAGCAGTCTATTTGAACTACCAGTAAGGTAAGTAGGGAGCAAATACAAAAAACAGTCTAGGGCGTTCTGCTCTCTAACAGTTGTAGTAAAGAAAAATAGAGTAAAATACGAGGAGAAACCTATTAATTGTTGAGAATCAGAGGGCATCAAAGGACCCATTATAAATACAATTGGATGCTTTTACCTTGCCAGCTAGTTCTGTTCTTACCAATTATGAGTTGAGGCAGGGGGAAGGACTAGGGAAGAGAAGAAAGCCATGTCAAGGCTGTGGTGGGAAGGCAAGGATCGAGAGAGCTCTGGTGCTCTGGCTTCTGCGCTGGCCGTGCGCTGACTGATGTGGGGAGGTGAACAAAGCAAAAGCATTAGAAAGAAGCACAGCATTTATTTGGAATTGAAAAATGACTCTTCTCGGCCCTGGCTACCGTACCATCATTAGAATATCTCTTGCTTACTCAGAACCGGAGTAGCCTATTTCTCATACACAAATCCCTGTACATATAATCTTAAACTGAATAGAAATTAAATTCTCTCTCTTGTTTCTTAAAGTCTCTGACAAACAGTGTATCTTAACACCATGAGTCATTTCTGACGCCCACTTGAAAACAGTGAATAGTGAATCATTTCAGAAAGGACATTCAGCTGGAGGATAAAATTTTTTACTTTTTATATTTTCTTCCTCAGGATCAGAGCAGGAGAAAAAATTAATAGTTTTAAATAATTTTGGGGGAAAAAGCTATTAATTTATTAGTAAAATAACAGTTTCTGTAGCTGACTTTTTTTCTACTACATATGGGGAAGCAAATTCCTGTATCTTTGCATAACATTGATGTAAGATCATTTATGTAGGAGGAAAACTTTAAAACAGTAGAGTTTCAAAAAGGATTCAAAGGACTCACAGTAAAGAAACTAGGCTCATTTACTGAATTCTATGCTTTATTATTGGCTTGAGAAATGGAAGATAGGATTTATTATGGCTGGAGACACCTCTACTCTGTCAACGAATTGAGATAACGAGGTTCACATGTCTCATCTCTGAAAGAACTAACTGGATGCAGATTAAATTAGGCTTTCTGGTACTCAAGACTATATTTGTGAAGCCTGTGTTATACAGCCTTACATATATGCTTTAAATGGCTGTAAGAAAACACTTTTTTGTATTATTCATTCACTGGAAATTCATCTCATGGAAGTGGTCTATTCAATAAAGCCATTAGGACAAACCAATTTAACACATCAAAACCTAATGAACAATAAGACCAAACCAATTACTCTGTCATTAATTAGTAAGGATTAGACTAAGAGGTGATAAAGTGCTTTTCACCTGCTTGTCACAAAGCCCTTTGCAAGTTGGCATCCCTGGCCCGCAGAGAGAGACTGATGTGCTGAAGGTCAGTAGTAGTAAATGGGAAATAGGACACGGTTCTACTGGGGCCCAGTCCCCAGAAAATAGCAGAATTAGCTCAATTACACTGAGATGGCTGACCTTTTCTGGAAACATTACTGAAACTAATATCATGTATTGCTGCTGAAAAACATTTTGACTTAATAGAAAATCCCATTTTGATTTCTTTTTTTTTTGCAATCAATAATGTTTTGTTTCCAATTACTGTAAAATTACTTTTTGGCCTTGGTCAGAATATTCAGCAGTGGAAAAATGATCTTTCATTTATTTCAGAATAGTTTCAAGATGTCATGAGCTGACATGGGAAACCCAGATGTTTTTAATTCTGAAAATTGAGAAATAGATTTTGAACAGGAAAGCTATCTTGTTTGATGTGCATCCTCAGGAAGGAGGATAACAGAACACTCCCCAGTTCTCTGCTATGCTGTCATTTATATAAAAAGATGGAGCGGAAATGGTTTCTGGGCATCTGTGCAGAGCCTTAGGAAGGTCTTGAAGAAATCAGAAGAAAACCAATAATCCCCACAACCCCTGCATCTTTGTCAGCTACTAAATCCTGTATCAAACCTCTCAGAGTAAATCTGATAATTTGCATTTCTCTTACCCTTTCTTAAATACACATAAGGGGAGCTGCAAACACAGCTTATCAAAACACGATCTCAAAAATTAGCACAATAGAGTCAGGAAATGCTAACTTTAATTTCTGCAAAGATGTCTTGCTTTAACTTTATTTTTTTTTTTACCCAACTATGCATGCTATGACATACTTGCATGTCATGCTCAGCAAGCAACACGGTAGGATTTCCATGCAAGTGTGGAGGACGGCACTAAACCTTCAGTTTTGGTGGTAGTTCACGTAATGGTCCACACAGGATCTGAAGCAGAAAACTTTGTCGGAGGACAGGTTGTGTATTGCAACATCTCTCAGTTCTTCCGAGGTCTGCGTGAGCCACTGTGGAACGCAGAACACAGGGGGAGCTCTCCCCTGCTCTGATGTGACTGTTCCTCCAAAAAAACCTGTTTACAAAGGAATTGCTTTTTTTTTTTTTTTCTGACTACTTAATTCAAACAAAGTATGCGACATTTCTCGAGTGGGAATCTGCTGTTTATAAACACATTTGAATGCATGCACAATTTTTAAGGGACGACTGTTAAAATAAGCTCACTTATGAGTCACACAATACGGACAGGCACAGATCACTTCTCTCCTGTTCTCTTGGTGACTTCTTTACATCCTCTGTTCAGTAACTGAGCCCAATGTCTAACATGATATTTTTCAGTGAGTTGACTCTTCTCTGTACTTTACACAGAGCAGCAGTCTATAAATACAGATTCAGCTATATTTAAGGCTAAAGAGTGTGCCTACAGATTCCATGTCTCTCTTTGTGTAAAATCCCTTAGGAGTAAGGTAGAAAAAATAACCAGTGTGGTACTGTGATTGCCTATGATACTGCTGAAGGGTTTGGAATACTCCCTGCAATGGAATCAGGGGAATGCCATAGTTCATATGTTGTGTTCAGGAGTTGATAGCAAGATGTGGCAAAAGGGGTAAGGGACCAACAGTAAACAAATGTATTATCATGAACTCTGGCCTTAGGATCCTGATGGAACAGGTTTGATCTGTATTTGCTGTGGAGACTTGCTCTCTTTTGGGTGATACTATTGCCAAACTTGGTCTTTAGAAACAGCATATGTCATTTTCCTGCTTTCTAACGTCTGAACGTCTAGTGAACTCATAAGCCAGTGCAGTCTCTTTTGTTACTTGGGTAGGGAATTCCCTTTTAACCTGAAAAAGTTTTTAGAAACCTGCTTGAAGTGCATGATTAAAAGTGGTGGCATTGTAGTATCAGATCATAGTGACGTTTTCATCCTTGGTCAAGGGAAGGCCCTTTGGATTTTCTTCAGTATCCTGTTTTTTCATTCTGAAGGGCTCTAGAGTCACATCAGAGTCATAATGGATGACTGTAACTTGCTATTTTTAAGCAGGTATAAGGACTTCTTTATGTTCACTGGGTAAATAGTTGGCATGACTTGAGATGTTACTGTTCCTCTCTCCAAGCGAGCAGACAACGTGTCTGAGCTTTGGGCTACAATCTGGCATCCAAGTTCAAATCCAAGGTAATCCGGAATGTCAACTAATAAGGTGTGAGTGGGAGGGAAGGGAGAGAGGGATTTGTTTGGCTGACTCTGAAGTCACGGGTGCATGCGAGGAGGCTGCAGAAGTGGGGATTACCCAGCCCCTCACACAGGTGAGTATGGATCTGCTGTGAGAGTCCATCCTGCCTCGTAGGGAAGATCCAAGGCACAGATCTTGTCCTTGTTTCTGTGTGTTTCATTTTCCATTCTGGTCATGGTTGTCCCTGTAACCAAAAGTCAAAGTCATGGAGTTGCTCTTTCTCCCTTTTGGCTGTGATTGCTTCTACTTCGTATTGGGTATAGCTGAGGCTTTTACTGTTTCTGGTTCTGCTGCTCAGGTACTTCAGTGGTGGTTTGCTGGAGCCTGAGAGAGCAGGGTGCTGCTGACATCTCTTCTGGACTGTGTCTTGGCAGGACTATGGGATTAGCTTCTAAACATAGCTGTGAGCATTTCCAAACCACAGAATGCTCCAAAGAGTTATTGAACCCATTAACCACCTGCTTTCTTTGATTGCAATAATAGTGTAACCATGAATCCTTATTTCTGTACCTATTTATTTATAATTAATTATAATGAATATTTACTTTTTTTTTTTTTTTGATGGCAAATGTTTTTTGGTTGTACTACTTCGGAACCACGCTGTTAAGAAGGGATCTTTCCAGAACAGTAGTTTATCTCAAAGAACATTTCAAGTGGGTTCATCTGTTATATTTTTCCAACTTCCTAGTTACTTAATGGTTTATTTCATGTTTCGGTGTTCATTCTGCTCCAAATGGCTTTTTACCCAGAAGTGCCTGTCCAACAACGATTCTGTGACTGTTCTTAGGCTCAGGCTGGTACCTCAGAAATGTAGTACAGCACAGAAAAATAATGAGAAGAGGTGAAGAAACATTCATATTTATTGTCTTTCAGTGACTGTAGTTTACATCTAAAACAAGTTGGGCTTTTTTCTTTGACCTGTCCTTCAGTGTGAGTTCTTAAAATCAATGTGGTCTTTTTTTCCTCTTTCTCAAACGGTGGTGGTGTACGTCTAACAGATAGCAGGATTTGGTCTTGCAAGTGGCATGAGTCCTGTTCATAATCCCATTCCCTCATACTGTTGCTGAGCCAACAGCATTTGCAGGAAGGAGCGGTGGTAAAAGGCTGTTAGTTCAAATATATCTAGAGCTGTGACTCCGGATATACTAACACGTCCTGGGAAAGACTTATTTCTCAGAAAACAGAAAAAATGAGGCTGTTGGAGTTACAACTCTTGTGTTCTCTTGTTTGACCAAGCTAATAGGTAAAAGAGCTGTGTTTAATGGACATGCCTTTGAGAGATGTTTGTAATATTCTCTTCACTGGTGCAACCATAGTGGTTTCCCAGGTACAAGTCAGATGGTAGAGAAGACGATGGTTCAGGCAGTTGGTGCCGTGCCATCTCCAGCTTTTCACCTTTTTCACCACAATGTCCTCTTGCCTTGTACTGTACTGTAGAAGCAAACTGATCTGCTGCCCTTAGTCTCACTAGGGATCAAAAGTTTGAAAATATTTCTTGACAGTAAACATCCATCACAGTGTTGAGGAAACGGTGCATATAGTTGCAAATGAAAGAAAAATTCTGAAGGCTGAATCCAACTTTCATACACTTCAATTGTTTTAGCCTTTGCTTCCCTTGCCTTGGTAATAGGATTCTGTACCAGGATCAGTGTCTGAACACCAACTCTCAAGTGACACAGAATGGAGCATGAAAAAAACCAACCAGTTTAAACCTTCTAATGAACCAGGAAACTACTTTGACACAAAAGAGCTGAAGTAAGTTGTCAAAAAGGAAGGTGAAAGTAGAGTTGTTCTCTCTTTCTTCTTATATTCTCAGTTCAAGATTTTTTGTTCCAGAAGAACTGGATTTCTGTAGAAAAATCCAATTTTCAGCCTGTCTCTGTAATCAGAACTTCCACAATACAATTTAATTTCTCAGGTACTGCCAGTTATTTTCTTTCAGTTCACATCTAAGTCTTCAGTAGATTTTTTTTTTTTTTAGTAAGTAAAAATTCTCACTGGCAATCCTGAAAAAATGTTGCTCTTATACTGATGGGTAAAGTTATCCTTAACTATGTGCTTTAGAGCTCAATATTTCATGCTGGTAACCTTTTTAATGTTTTCTGCTTTGAGGCTTGCAGGTGTTGCCCTGTGAAGAAGTGCATTTTATGGTATTGCTGTTTATTGTACTTGTCAGTGGAAGTGCCAAGTCTGACATATTTGAACCAAAAGTTTCCATGCACTTTCCTTACCATTTCCTCGTAAACTCTGATTTTTCAGTTCAGCCCTTGAATTGTTGCACACATCCTAGTGCTCAGCTAAGAGTGAGAGGTACTTAGTGTGTCCTGGTGCTTTCAACTCCACCGGAGTTCAAAGCGTTCGTGATATACCCTTTAAATGTTTTGCTGTTTGATTAAAATAAAAAAATAAAGAAAAAGAAGTTAACCCACTCAGATAATCCGAGCAGTCCCTTCCCCCATATCTGTGGAAAGGGAAAAAGCAGAACATTCAAACAGCTCTTTTAAAACGCTGGAGAAGGCGGGGGATTTATGTTTAGCCTGTGTTAAGCCTGTGTTATCGTGTGCCTTGAAAGGCTCACTTGACCATTTTAAGTAACTCTTGACTAACTCTTCAACAAAATATTTTTCACCTGTTATATCTGTCTCTTCACTTCAAAATCTTGTTTCTAGCAATATTATTCAACAATTCTGTTGTAGCTGCTGTGAAAACCTCTCATGTTCTGCTTCTGCAGTTTTTCGTTTTACCTACTGATTTTTTTCCTAGGAAACCACAGAATAATTTAGGTAGGAAGAGACCTCAGGAGGCCATTTGATCCAAACCACCAGTCTAAGCAGGTCTAACTTTAGATCAGGTTGCTCAGGGCCTTGCACAGTCAAATTCTGATTCTCCTCAATGGTGGAAATTTTAACGTCACTGGTAAAATGCTGTTTGATTGCTGTGGTGCAGGACTTGGGCCTAATGTATTTCAGCCTAAACACTTTAATACTCAACATTCAGATGGTCACCAAAGCTGGGATTTCTGTGATGAACCTGTGGCTTGGGACAGCCCTCAGAAAAGAGTAGGATTTTCATAGCTGTGTAGCCTCAAACGGCATGATGAGAAAGGAGTACTCAGGACTCAAATAAGGGATGTTTTCCTGCAAAGGAACAGTGGGTACTGAATCAGTTCATCACTAAGAAATAGCTCACCGGTATTGCTGCTGTGTAGTCCACTAATACCAGATTATTGTGACAAGCCAGTTTTGAAGTACTTCTCAATACAACCATACATTCTATGTCATGTTGGAACTTTGGTGTCTTCAGTTTCAACGGGATCTTGTTATAACTTTGTTTCATTGAAGACCATCCCAATATCTCTGTCTTTTTTACTGAAGAAATTAACCTCATAAATAAGGTTAAATGGATTGAATAATAGGACACTGCCATATAATACTTTAAGAGTAAAACCCACTAGGATGTGATTTTTTTTTTTTTTTTTTTTATAATGTATCCCGGTTGTGCACATGTCTGTAAAGATTTCAGTGCATTTATTTTACTTCCTGAAAAAAAGAATCTAGCCCAGTGGAATAGTCTATTCAGAGCTTATTTCTCCCGGCTAAATTAACACATGTCAAATTGTTTTAACACACTTTTTAGCTAAATAAGCACTAGTGTATATGGAAGCTGTATAGCATATTTGGATTAAATACGTCTATTTCTGCTAAGTTACTGTAGATTTGCATTAATGCATACCGTTCTCCTAAACTAAGCTATGATAATATACCTCTTACAGAAGAACTATAGGAGAACTTATAGAAGAACTACACCTTAGAAATGTTGATACGCAGCTTCTATGTTGCTGTAAAGGAAAAGATGACAGAACAACTTCAGACACAGAATTTAATTTTAAAAAAATGTTAATAATATATATTTTTTGTGATGCCTCTATTCTTTCAAACTCACAGGATATATGCAAGAAAAAAAAAGTTGTGAGTTTCAAAGGTAAAACACAAAAATTTTATTTTCTCATGTCTGTTTTGGAGTTCTTTGTATTTAGATGCTCTTTTTAGCAGTGGGCAGGGTTCTGTGGAAACAATCTTCACATTTTTCCTCCTGGGAGGGCTTTACACCATCAGGGTGCAGTGAGGAATGGGACTGAGCATCGAATATCAGGAAACTCATTCAATTTTATTGTGACGTGTATTGTGGGAAATGTGTAGTCATATTGCTTTCCTAATTTCTCTTTCATGCTGGCTCCCTCCCAAACAAGATTTAGGAAGAGCAGATTAATCTGGAAATGTACTTTTTTGTTCTTGTTGTTGTTCTTCTTTTTGCCAAGTTTTCAATTAAAAGTGTTCAGCAAGCCAAGAAACCTGCTTCTCCTCTCCGCTCCCGCCTCCCCCCCACCCCGCCCCCGCCTTTTTAATGAAGTTTTTGCTATTTGGAATGTTTTTGTACTTATATAGCCTCGCTTTATGTGTACACACACAAACATTTGAGAATATTTTCCATGGGAAGGCTTGATAGGAAGAGTCCATAATTTTTAGAGATCAGAGAGAGATGCCAAAGTTCCTCTAATGGGGACAGCCATGTAGTTTATGAAAGAATGAGATTCCGGTCCTAAAGAGCAGAGCAGGCCCTTAAATGTGGATCTCTTCCACTCTATATGAACAAATTACCACGTGGATTATAGAAATCTATCTTATAAGGAATCTCTCTCTTTTAGGAAAAAGCATTTGACACCAAAAAATGTCATAACCTTAAAATCCATAGTGAATGATATTCTTGTCACCGGCCAGCTGTACTTTTCCTTTTCCCCCCATAATTTGTTTGGCCCTTCCTAGGAAAATGGGAAAGCTTTCTGAGGTAGTTCAGTTTCACAGTCTTCTAAAGAGCACGGCTCTAAATCTGAAGCATGTAATAACAGCCTCAGTAACAACCGGGGACTGGTGGCTTTCCCTGTTAAATGAACAGAGGAAAATGGGATTTTTCACACACAAAAGAAAGCTGCATATGTTAGACCCTGTCTGGTAAAAGACTCAGTTTGATCACTGAAAAGATATTCAAGTACTCTGTGATCATTTACTTGTTAGTTTTCGAGGTAGAATTAAGTCATATGAGCCATTGTGCTTCCTGTAGGAACCAGACCGTTTCCAAAGAAAAAGACCTTAATGTGAATGCGACCTATGGCCCTTCTTAAAATGTTTAAATGAGAAAAAAGAAAAAAGAAACCATAAACTCCCCTGTCATCTTGAAAACGTTTGGGGCTGAGATGTGCTCATGAAGCACTTCCTCTCTGCACCTTCAGGAGAAAGGGTGAACGGGCTCTTTGTATTACCTCTGAACGAGAAACTAATAGCATTTAATATAGTGCTAAAATGTATACTGAGCAGGGAGAAGGGATGATTTCCCCCCATGTGTGATGGGCGGCACATTGGTCGACATCAGGGAATTCACCACAAAAAAGTACAACTAGGAAAATGAAGGTAAAGAGGAAAAACAGCTTGCTGGGACTGACATTGGAACACTCACTGGTCAGTGCACAAAGGAAAAGTAATGCCTAAAACACCCCATGCAAGTGAGGAATTGCTGCTCTACCTGAACACTTCCAAAAGATAGCTTACGTGAGGGGTTAGGGCAAAAGCAAGCGGCTTCAGCAAAATTTCGACTTACTGTTTTATGTAGAAGTAATTCAAAAAGGGAATAAAATTAAAACTGTCCACCCAGAATTAGACAAAGTTTCATTTTAAGCCGTGAGATTTTATGCTATAAATTAAACTCTTGAATTGCCCATGCAGCCAGAAAACAGATAGCGTTTGCAAAACTGGTTGCTACCTCTTAACACAGTTTCAGTGCCAGGTGGTAAAAGCGATGTTGGCACTGGAAGCAAGATGCCAGCTAGATTGCTCTGGTATCCAACATTGATCTGGGTAAATCTGTAGGTCACACAGTTTAGTTTAAAGGCTTAAGACCTCTGTGTTTAAATAGGTCTATACAGCTGTTTCTTGTTCTAGGTAATAGATAGTTGAAAGAGTCTCTTGTCCAAAGTTCCCATGAGCTCTCAGTAGGGAAATGCCCTAAAAACTCTACTTCTGTTCTGAAGACATCTGTTTTCTGTCACCAGAAAATCCACAAAACCTTGAGGAAGTGAGGAGGAACTGGGCCCAAGGCTGCAGTCTAGTTAGACTACCCTTTATAAAAAGGTTTGCTCTTAGGTAGTTTGGGAAGTTCAGGAAAGAATCTATGGAATTAACATTTAGTGATATAAATGAAAGTACTGAGAAGAGACTTTGAGAACTTATGACGTTCTGAAATTTTTCATAAGATATCTGGAAAGTACATGTTTTTGAAAGCAGTGATTAAATAGATGTAATGATGATCCTTCTTGGGCAGCTGTTTAGCTGTGAGGAATGGTACAGCATATGCTCGAAAAGTGAGCCAGG
Source organism: Fregata magnificens (assembly GCA_013389945.1). Lineage (NCBI taxonomy): Eukaryota > Metazoa > Chordata > Aves > Suliformes > Fregatidae > Fregata > Fregata magnificens. Next base: position 63,944 of record WAAD01019657.1, read on the forward strand.
AGCAGAGACACGTGCTTCTCCAAATATTAACCCCCAAACATTTCTCTTTAAAACTCTGGTCTCTAAGGAAGTCAGAACTGGAAATAGCAACTGCATGTTTCAAGCTATTGGATCTTCAAAGTGCTTTTTGGTTTTCTGGCATAATTAAGTCATATTTCTGAACAAGCGAGAAGCTTCCTTTCTAAAGAGGAATCATGCAGTAAAGTGCCGTGCATTTTACCGTGAATACTAGATCCCAGCAAAGTAAAACATGGCAGTACTGGGGTTTCCACTAAGCTTTCCTAATACAGTTAATAATATTATATCCATTTTTTTTTATTTTTAGTATGCTGTGACTCTCTGATATCTTGTTCAAGTTCAGTTTCTTTCAGTCTTCTTGACTATGAAGTTAATGGACAGAATAAAATGCAGTCTGAAACTGAACCTCGTGTTTGGCAAGGACAATAATTTTTCCACTAATCTGTCCCTGATTCCTGTCAATTAATCTTTGCCTTCAGTCTTCAGAGATGAGCAAATTGTGCCCTTTTATATAGACAGGTCTCAGGGACCTCACACAACTACATCAAACGGACGTAACACTAGAAATGAGTTTCAAGCATCATGGCCGCAGCCTCACTCTTTTAGCCGCACCAATTCAGAGTATCCAAGAAGTCACCCTGAGCACACCTTTCTTCAGTTTTCTTCATGTTTTCTTCACTGCTGAAATTGGGCTGGTTCTTCTTCTCAATTCTCAATACAGGCAATCAAAATTGCATGGTGATATGCAGGGACACTTTGATTCCCTCAACCGCAAAGAAGAAATGCTTAGCAAGCCCTAGGAAGGCCTGCTGTGATGAAGTAGAGTGTGTTGTCCTTGAACTCTGAGCTCTACGGGTTTTACTCTCACCTTTCCCAAAGTGCTTGGAAAAGGAGGTTGCCCAAGAAGTTTGTGGAATCAAACAGTCACAAAAAAATGGTGCCTTTTATCTAATCACTGTCTGAGGGGAGGCTAAATGAGTTAATGCGAGAACCCTGAGGATTAGTCTGGAAAGAGAGTAATTGCAAATTATTGCAATTTAGGAAGGATATCTTTGAAATACTGAAACCAGAGGGTCCCCGGCCTCCCATATTTGACCTACGTTAAAGACTTTAAACTAGGCTCGAAGGGGGAAGGGGATACAA
>WAAD01019659.1:28614-49025 GCA_013389945.1 Fregata magnificens
CGGGCCCCGCTCCAGCGTCCTCGGCTCCGGCCTCCCCGTCCCCCCGCTCCGCCTGGCCGGTCTCCCCGGCCCGGCTCGGCTGCGGCAAGGGGAAGGGGGAGAAGGAAGGGAGCGAGGCCGCATGTGGGGGTCGCGCGGGTCCCGCCAGCCTCGGGCTTCTTTCCTGAGAAAAAACAGGGGGGAAAAAAACAAAAATCCGAGAGTGGAAGAACGTGGCCACAGAAATGCGCTGGCTGCGTCGGTGTGGTGCAGCAGCGGTTTATTGCGAAGCAGATACGGGGCTGACTCAGTCGCGATGCCGGTTGTTGGGGGAAGGAGGGTTCCCCGGGAGCCTTCGGATGCAGCGGAGAGGCCAGCGGGGAGCAGAGCAGCCAGATTTAAACACAGGATGAGGCGCATGTTTGTTTTATGCTGTGATTCAACCGCTGAAATGCGGGGTGGTATTTTCCCGAGCCTCAGACATTGTCGGAGCAGGACAGGCTCCCGGTGCTGCCCGTTGGGGCTGGGGATGTGCCGGGCCGGTGGCATTTGGAGCAGGGATGGGAGCAAAGGTTTGAGCACGGGGCCCCGCAGTGAGTCCCTGGCAGGAGCGGGGACAGCTGCAGCCTGGCTGTTTGCTCCAGGCCCAACTCTTGCTCAGGAATGGAAGGAAACATAAATAATACAGAAACCACCCAAATGATAGCTACTGGGCTGGTTTATTTAAATGCAGTGTGAGTGGCCTGTGGAGAATGTCAAGGCTGTTGTGGGAAGCCAGCAGAGCTGGAAATGCTCTTGGGCTGCCCTGGGATTTAAGGAGAGGGGCAGAATCACTTGGCAGCTTTCCTCTGCTCCGATCCAACCTGGTGCAACCTCCCTCCTGCCCGTCGGTGCCATGGGGCCCTGGCACAGCTGCCGGGGCAGGATTTGCCCCACACATGCTGCCTGCAGGCCCCAAATCTCGGTGGCAGGTGGGTAAAGCCCTGAGGCAGGAGAGCTGAGGGGATGCTGGAGGAGCAGAGGTTGGCCGGCACCTGTGGGATGCCTGGGCTGTGTCGTGGAGGGGATGCGGGGTTTAATAGAGTCTCTCCCACTGCTGATAAATCTCCCTTTCTTGTCACAGCCCCCAGCAGTCCTTGGCCGTGCTGCGCCACCTTCGTGGCTGGTATGGAAGTGCTCCAGGCTGGGCCATCGTGGGGGCACAGATGTGGCAGTGTGGGGCTCAGCGAGGACAGGGTACGGCCCGGCGGGGTCATGCGGACCTGCGCTGTGGGTGTGTGGCTCTGTGCTGGAGCAGGGCAGAGGGGAGCGAGATAAGGCAGCTGCTCCCCTGCCCACACAGCATGGCCTCGTGGAGCGGGTGCTGCAGGCAGGACTTTGCCCCACACAGTGCCGTGGCTGTCGGATGGTGCCAGGGTGGCGGGAGCCACCCAGGAATGGCCCAGCCCGGCCGGGCTGGCTGCTCTTAACTCAGCCCAGCACTCGGGGATGTCACAGAGATGGAAAGAAGCCCATTGCCCTCAGCTCGGCCCTGCGCTGTTTGCTCAGCCTGCATGGCGCTGGGCGGATGGGCTCAGCCTCCCCCCTGCTCGGCACGAGGCCCGGGCCAGCAAAGGCCCTTACAGAGCCATGTGGGGGCCAGCGACGCAGCCCTGGCTGCTGGGGCGGGGGGGTCGTGGGGAGGCCGGGTGGCATTTGGGCCCCGTCTGTTAGATTTCCTCCAGCCGCACTTGGGCTTTCCGTGGATTCCCACGGGACGTCGGTCCCGGCCCCTTCCACCCCCAGGGTGAGCGCTGGGACCCCATGCCGGGGGGTCTGCCTGTGCTCTGCTCCAGGGGGAGGACCAGGACCCTTCTCCCCCCGCTGCCGGCGCTTTGCCCATGTCTCTGCTGCCGCCCCCCCGACACGGAGGCTCACGGGAGGCAGACGGCGGCCTCGCACGGGCCTCCCACCGTCCCGAGCACCGGGGGGCTGCTGGCGGCGGCCGAGCCCCCTCCCCGGGCCGCTGCAGNGGCAGAGCCCGCGCGGCGCCGGCGGGACGCTGCCCGCCTTCCTGCGCCCTGGAAGCGGAGGGGAAACTCCCCCGGGCCTGCGGGGACGCGGGAGCCTTCGGCGGGGTGCTGGTCCTGCCGATCTCATACCCGCAGAAACGTCGCTCAGCGCACGCAGGGCCGAAAAAGGCGTTTCAAAGGATGCGACGAGACGAGGGAAGCGATCCCGCCCGAGGGCTTCGAGCACACCCACCCTTCCCGTCGCTCCTCAGGGTCTCGAAGGAAGTGGGGAACCCGCTCCCGTCCCTCGTGCAGTGGCCGCCATTGTGCCCCGGCCTCTGCTGCGGGGAGCTGGGGGGCTGAAGCCCCGCTCAGCAGCAGCTAATGAACCTCCTCTGCCGAGGCACAGGCAGAGCTGAGCCCCAGCCGCGCTCTGGGCCCCAGCAGCCGGGGTGTGCTGCCTTAGGGCTGAGAGCTGCTCCCACCCGTGCCGCGCGGACGGCAGCTGGGACGCTCTGCCCACTCCCGCCTGCAACAGCACCGCAGTCCGGTGGTCTGCCGAGCGGGTGTTTGCCCTACTCGGCTGAGCTGCCAGGAGAAATGCAGAGCAAGAGAGCTCCCAAATGGAGGGGTGGGCTGCCCCTTTCCTGCTGGTTTTCCAGGTGGCATTTTCCAGCTGTGAGCAAGGGAGATGGGAGCCCCCGTCCCACCCCAAGGCCCTGGGACAGAAGGCAAGAGCCAGGCAACAGAATTTAAGGGGTTTCTGACAAAACAGAGGGGCTTTGTGGTGAGGAATGAGCCTTCTTGCGGAAACATACAACGCAGTTGCAGCAGGAACATTTCTCTCGCCTCCAGGATGTTATTTCTGGCTGAAGCCAGTGAGACATGGATGGACCCCCGCCTCCCACTGCCACGGGCTCTCTGAAGGCTGCCAGGGTTACAGGTGCCCCGAGTCCTCTGAAAGAGCAATGAACGCCTCCTTCCCCTCCACGCACAGCACCGGGAAGGAAAATGCAGCCAAGGAAGCTGGGCCTCCTCCCAGCTTGTGATGGCATCCCTGGTACAAGGCATGGGAAGGCGGACAGGGCCAGGAACGGAGAAAGGGGGGACCCTGAGAACCATCCCCAGACCCCCCAGGACAGGAGCCACAGGCAACCGGGGCAGCTCATGCATTGGCCACAGGGAGCCCCTGCACCACGGACCCAGCTCTGGCAGGGCGGGCTGGAGGCACGAGCTCTTCACTGATCCTGGGATGCTTCTTACCAAGCAGAAGCAGCTACGCTCAAGAGCAGGTTGAGTTCAGCTTTTGCACCAAGACCTCAGGGCTGTTCTGACAGGCAATCATAGCACCTGACATGGGAGGACATGATCCTGCAGGGCTCCAGAGTCATTACCTGGCCCACCACTTCCCCAAGGACAGACCTGAGATCAGTGTTCAGCTACACACCCTGACCTGGCTGTCTTCTCTCTTAGGGACCATGAACATCTGCTGCTGACAGCTTCCTGAGGGCTGTGAAGGGCATCCCACCCCTGCCCATGGAGCACTTGCCCAGAGTGAGAGAGGATCAGACCGAAAAGGCAAGGACCCCTTTTCTTGCTTCTGCCATCACGATGCACAGGACTGTAGCATCTCAGTCTCCAAAAACACGACAGGCTTCCAGCTCACTTTCAAATTAGGTTTTTAATTAAATAAATAACGTCGAGGGGTCTTCAAGGCAGTATCACTTCACAGTGTAGGGCTTGGGGGGAGGAAGGGGGGAAAGAGTCCAGCATTGGGAGCGGCTCAAAGTGAATGTGCTTTGTAAGAAGGAAAAAGAAAACCCCAACAAAAAACCAAAACCAAATCTCCTCCCCAAGTGACTCCCCCTCCCTGTCCCAGCCCTTTCCACCCCTCTCCCTTAAAGTTATGTGGAAAAAGCGCCGCACTCATGTTGAAAGACCCCATGCGAATCTGTAAACAACACTGAAGAACATAAATAAGAGACATTTTTGCCTCCCCCAGCCTTCCCTCTCCTTTCATTAGGGCTTGAAACAAACCAAAGAAAAAATGGTTTCAGGAAAACTAAGAATGTTCTTGGCTGATGGAGAGGGGATGCCAAGGCCTGGCCCTCCCTGGGAGGGCTGCCCGTGCTCTCACCCTGCCTCCTCTTCTCCTTTCAGCCAAGGAGCTTCCTCTCTCCCCCAGAAAAGGGGAATCACAGCCTGGGCAATTCCACTATGGAGCGGGCACTTGTATTTGCTTTCTGTTTCCAGCAACTGGGAGCAGCCAGAGGGGAGACCTCCGTTACCACGTCTGGTTGACAAAGCGATGCCTGGTCAAGGCAGCTGTGTGTGTCTGGAGCTCAGCACCTCTCAGCAGAGCTGGCTGGGGACTGAAGCAAACCCCTGCTAACGCACGCAAAACAGGTCTGGGGCTTGGAAGATGAGACAAGGTCTGATCCTGTCATCCTGTGAAGCTGCCCAATGCTGTCTCTGTGCTCCCACTGCAGGGCTGAGGGCATCTTCACAGGGCTGTGTGAAAGGAGGGTCTGGGCTAATGGTTTTAGTCATCTTCCAAATCCGCTGGCAGCAGAACCAACTGCAGGATCACAGCCCAAAGGCCTCTACCAAAACAAGCAAAAAACCTCAACCCAAACCCCTTCCCAAATGCAGAAAATGGCTGGAGGAAGGGAACATCTGCACCAGAGCCTTGCCCAGCAAGTCAGCAGACAGCATTCCCTGCATGGAAAAAAGGGGAATGAGAACATGTGGATTTAAGCCAGCAGCAAACCCCAAACCTGGAACACGCTCAGGAAGCAAAGCGGCTCCGTACTCCAGCACACCCACAAACATGCCACTGTGGCTCTCTGCATAGCAGCCGGCCACCTCGCTGCCATGCGGGGCCACCCTTGTCACCTCCTCGAAACATTGCTAATGGCAGTGAAGACATACTTTCCTCTCAGAAAACAGAGAGCGTTTTTGTAACACAGAAAGGGGCAGGGCTGCCCAGGGGCTGGTGTGCTCTCTTGCCTGGGGCTCTGTGCTAGCACTGGTGCACTAGACTTGGTGCCCTGAGAGCTAAGCAACCTCCTCCTCCCACAGCTGACAAATTGCTTGAACAAGCTGGGAAGTTACAGATGTTTTCACCTGCATTTTACCCTCTTGTACTGCAGTGGTCAGCAAGGATCAAGTCATTCACGGCCAGTAACAGAAACGGCAGCGCCGCACCGCTCTGGGGCCAACGTTGCTTTGTGGGTCTATAAACTCCCTTTACTCCCAGTACAAGTTCTCCACGGCCCAGCACTGCAAGGGAAGGTGAGAAGGACTTAAGTGCACACAGTGCAACTGCACCACGTAGTATCCCTTTCCAAGACCTGACGCTTCTGCCAAAGGGCTGGACCAGGCCACATCCCGCCTGCAGCTGGTGGTAGAGTGGGCAGGAAGACATGCACAGCTGCGAGAGGTTTGAAAACAGCACTGTGCATGCCTGTCACGACCCACAGCTCAGGAGTGCAGGATAGCTGTTGGGAGGGGAATGGGGAGAATGACTTCTATTGCAACACACTATCTGTGGGTGAAGGGCCAAGACTCCTCATCATCCTTTGGCATTGCCATGCCCGACTCTGCAGGCAAACTGCCCTGCAGCCCGGGTGGACTGTGCTCCCTGCGGATTTCCTAAGCTCTCGGACCTCCAGACTGCATCCTCTGTCCCAGCCCCCAAAGTGCCAGTGATACATCCCTGTTCTCAAAACATCTCTGCACTCAGACTGTCCCACTGGGGCCAAGGGACATTTCCGCTGTCTCGAGGCAGGGACTCTCCGAACAGCCTGGCATTACCTGGGGTGACACACGGTCAACGAAACAGGGGGTGATGGACCTCCCCCCTCACTAAAGCCAGCCACCAGCTTTGCGTGATTGTGTCAGAACACACTGGAGCAGAAAGGTGTTTGGTTTCACTGTAGCCTTGGATCAAGGAGGATGGAAAGACGGATTCTGACCAACAGCTCCAAACTGTCCCTACGGAACAGTGGAAGTCCCAGGATTTCACTCAGTCAGGTCAAAGTCCTTGCTGGGTCTGTGACAAGTTTGTGACTGGAGACTCTCACTGCGACAAAGGCTCTGACCGAGCCACAGGCGCTGGGCAAGCCTGATGAGCAGTCAGAAAACTATTTACATCTCCGATGCCAATGAGGCCAAAATCTGTGACCGATAAGGACACTTGCGCAGGGGCCACCACTGCCTCTGGGTCTCTGTCCAAATCCACAGGGCCAGCAATTAAAGGCAAACCCTCATTAATGTCTGCAGGGAGAGTGAAGTCCATGGTTATCGTCTCACCAGAGCTCTGCAGCGTCTCCTGCTTCTCTGCTAGTCCTGGTCCTGCCGGCGGCAAAGCATAGAGCCCCGATTCTGAGGGGTTGAGAGCGTGTCGTGTGCAGGAAGCTGAGATGGCGCCTGAGGACGTCTCCTCCGTGGGGTCGAAGGAACAATTCGTCTCCGAAGGAGTACTGCACTCATAGCCCTGCCCTGATTCACTCATGCTGCCCAGGCTGCAGGCTGTGCTCTCCACACTCAGGGGCTCTGCACACCGCAAAGGAGGGAAATGTGGGGGATGGACAGACAGACAGGGAGGAAGAAAGGGTGGGGGACAGCAAGTGAAAGAAAGCTAGAGTGAGTCGATAACATACAAAAAACCAGAATCCAGTTCAATCCCACCTAATCACAACAGTGTTTGTTTGACGGCACAAATGTTTATTATAGCAACCAAGATCCTTGCCAACATGAAACCAAAGAAAGGCAAGACGCAGACAGCAGATGGGAGGCCATCAGTGTTTCTATGGAAATTAAAGGAAGTCTCACAGAGACACTCCAAGATAAGCCAAATCCTAAGTCCTATCCCCTCATGCCGACAGCCCTTGGGAGGTGCCTACACAGAGCCCTCATCTGCGGTAGGATGGTGAGGGAATGAACGCATTTCAGGCTCCCTGTGAGCCTTCTCACAGCCAGCTCTCTCTGAAAGCAGTTCACAGGTACAGCCTGACTTCTGGTGCCTTAAATCAGCCTCCGGAGGAGTCGCCTGTGTCTGTGTGTTAGTGCATTGGAAGCACCTAACTCAGGTGCCCAAAGTTAGCGCAAATCCTTTTGCTTTGGGAATGACTTAGGCCACCCGTCCAAGCCCGAACTAGGAACAACTCTTTTTAAGTCACTATTGGTCAATGTAGAGACAGACAAGTCTCCTTTGCTCACACCAAAATCTGCCCAGGGCTGGTATTTGACACAGGACAAAGTGAGCACACTGCAAGGTGTTGGGAGAAGAGCAACAGCTGGATAACGGCAACAAGTAGAAAGGCAAAGGAGGGTCTGTGCCGCTGAGTGAGGGAGACGAGTTATCCCCATGGCAGACAGAAGAAAAGGAAGTTACCTGTGCTCTCTATTGCTATCTGATCTTGACCGAAGTGAGAATCCAGGCAGCTAGTTGCAGAGGGAATTGGTGGGGAGCTCCGAGAACGACTGGTATTTTCTACTTCACCCCCGTCCAAGTCATTGTCGGTGTAATCCCTGTGGGGAAAGACAGATAGCACTGCCTGTTAAGCAGAGAGACGCAGGCAGGGAAAACGGTGACTGGGATTAAAACCCATCAACAAATAAAGCAACAGGACTGTAGAGACCTCACTAGAATGAACGTCCATCCCTTCCTGGTCTGCAGCCCCAGTTTAGACTCTGCACTGAGGCAATCGCAGTTAATTCGGTGTGGCTAAGACCAGCCCATGATAAACCAGAATGGGCTCTGTAGCTTTCCAAAACAAAGAGCTCTGCCCCGCCAGCTCTCTTTGAGCCCCAGCCCCTTCCAAAGTGAAATAAATGGTCAAATGCTCTCCCCAGGGAACAGCCAGCTTCACAGAATGACTGCAGTGGGTTGTGACAATGTTAGTGTGCCAGCAAAGAGCAGGTGATGAGAAAATATTTCCCCACCCTGGGGGGATTTGATATTTCAGGTATTTTCCTGTCTTGCATTAGAATTAAAAAAAAAAAAAAAAAATCTAAGACTTCATCTAATGCTTTTAATTGATTCAACTTAAATATTTCATTTCAACCTTCTAAAACATTTCAGTTTCAACCTTTCTGAAAAGTATTTTCTGTAATTAGCATATATTTCAAAGTGAAGAATTTGCCTTGAAGGGTGGCAGCAGGGAAAGAAATTAATTCAGGCTCCAAAACACCAGAAATAGTGTAATTTTTAACTCAAAAAATTCCCTTCCCAAAACCTCACTGAACTGAGTTATTTCCTGAGATCAGCCCTGAATCCCTGACCCTCGCCTTAATTTTTGTGAATGCATTTGTCTGAAACAAAACAGTATTTTCTGACACCAAGAAAGTCCACATCCAAGCAAATAATTGCTTTATCTTCCCTCCCCACACTAACAGTGTGTTCATGTTCTGAGAATATCCAGTGGATCCCTCCACGCTCCCACCCAAGAAACCTTCTAGAGCAGAAAGCACAGTCTTCTAAGCGGAGGTGCTTTGCAGCAGGAATCTTCACTGGGAGGTTAATATTACTAATTTTAGTGTGAGAATATTCCACGCACGTGGCTCCAGGGTGGAGGACGTACTTCTTCCTTCCTAAACGAGTCTGCTGAGTGAAGTAGTCATAGCGCTCTGATTTTTTCCACATGTAGTAATACTCCACACACTCGCCCACTGACCGGGTGCGGACCTGAGGAGAAACATCACAGTCAGAAAGCCATGCATCAAGATGCATCTCATGGAGCAAGGACTATTCTCCCATTTAATCAGCACAGAAAATTAAGTGCATTACAGTAATTTATATTGCTACGGACACATCTATGCTGCAGAACAGAAGCACATACTGAGATTTCCAAAGTGGTAATCGGCCAGAGAAAGAACTCCCCACAGTGCACAATTGTTCTTGCAGACCCCAGTGTGGGTTCACACACAGTACATTTGTGCAGGACTTTCCTGCGCTTCCAGTAGCACACTTAACATCAAAAGAGCAAACCTGCATCCATTTTCACTGGCCAGCGTCAACATGCCCACAATTAATCAGTGGTAGAACTGGACTCTCTGGTTCTGCCAACTCCCAGCACAGCAGCATATGTTCTGGGGCCCAGCTCTCCCTACAACAGCATCTTTCGTTCTAGAGGACCCCAGGGGACTTTACAAAACATCCACATGCTCAACTCACTCATTCACAGAAGTACTGCAAGGGCTGAGAGTTTGGAAAGAACTTTTGAGACTCCAGAAAGGGCTAATCAGTAATTAACTGACATCACTCATGCAGGTCAGTGTTGTTTGTGACTTCTCCCACCTGGAAAATAAGGCAGAGCAGGGCAGTGAACAGCCCATCACCTGCTAGCATGAGTCAACACAAAGCCTGGGATCGGAACTCAGCAGTCCTGAACTTCCTGCATTAGCCAAGGCTCAAAACATACCTCTGGTGCAAATGCACGTGCCTCCTTCCCTTTGTCTTAGTGGGATGCAGGGGTGAGCATCCTTACCTTGTTTGCTTGGATAAGATGAAAGTTTTTCCCATGGACCCTGAAGCCATGTTCAAAATTTCTACATTCTTCCTCACTCCAGGCACAAAGCTCATCTATAGCAGAAAGAAAGAGGAATTGGAAGAGATGTACAGAATCTAGAAACAGTTACATGTGCCTTGATGTTTGGGGTAGAACCCAAATATGGGAGGTTCTCACCTCTGATAACCTTCACATTGAACCGTAACCTCCGCAGTGCCTCTTCTGCATTGAAGTTGCATTTAACCAGTTCATACAAAGCCTAGGAAACAGAAGAAAATTACTGACGCATGCACCTGAGCAACACACCACAAACCAACCTGCTGATGACTCATGTTCATTTCGTAAAACTTATTTTTCCCAGGAGCCAGTTTGCTGCTAACCCCAGCTTGATCATCAGCATAGATTATTCCACTTTTCAAGGCACTGGATTACAAACCCTGGGACTGAAAAGATGCAGTTCTGCCAGCAGTTCTGCAGATTACAGGTGTGCCTCTGTGTTCCTGCAGACTTACTGTGAGAATCTAACCTGGCTAGCTTAGAGGAAACACCTGCTCTGAAGTTTCTTAGCCAAATGTTTGATCTTCTGCTGGCTTCAAAGAAGAATTAGACAATGCTATAGAGGACAGATCCAAAAGGATGTTCCTGCTGCAAGCTCTGGCTCAGAGAGTTTGGGATACCGGGAGAATACAGTCAAAACAGTACTCGTTCTCTACTTGCCCAGTCTATTACATGCTTTCCACAAACATCCGTTACTGTGTTGGAAGAAAAGTACTAAGCTAGACAGGCCTGTAGTCCAATCCACTACAGCCTTTTCCTGAGAATGCAGCTGAGAAGCACACCCTCACTTATCCACAAAGAAGGAGCAGAGGATCACTGGAGTTAGGTCTCATTCTTTGAAGTGGGTCTCTCTGAAGTCAGGATCTCTGTAGGAAACGTTGCACTATTATGCCAGCGCCATTAGAGTATCTGCAGGCTGCAAGAAGCCCCCATGCTTACCTGTTCATTGTCCTTCACCAACTCTCCTTCTGGCAGGCTGCTGCTAGACAGCTCGTCCCATCGCCGCTTCACTGCACGGTATAGGAACTCTTCAACCTCTCTCTCAGGGAGTATGTTTGGGTCCCAAAGCAGCTGATCTTCGTTCTCATAGGCTAACAGAAAAAGCACTGAAATAAGCTAATCAGACAGAGAATTCTGTTGCTTTTGAGAAATAGTCTGCATGTACGTGCATGGGAGAGACAGAAGGAGGGAGGAAATCTTTGCTTGGTACTCCAGCCTGGCACTAGAGATGACAACCCTCTCTGTGAAGGTACTGCACTTTCCCTCACAACTTTGGAGGCAGATAAGCTTAATACTCTTTATACCCCTTTTAGAGCCCTAAGCACAGGCTCGGTTTGCTTCCACTTCTTCAGAAGGGTTGGTTGACAAGGTTTTTGTCACCAGGTTCTCAAAGATTGTTGCTTTGATTCATTAATCCTGGCAACTAAAAAACCCTAGGTTCTAAGGTGTCTTTTCCAGCACACAGTAAACAAAAGGAGTGGGCAGCGAAGGCAGCTTTGAGCTACAACCCCGGCCCAGGCTCAAGACCCTCTCCCTGTCCTAGACACAAAACTAAGCAGCTGCAAGGCTGTCCCTCCCCTGTGATAGCTTGTAATGCTCCTCCATGAGCTGCTCCACCTACACAGAATAGCAGGAGCACACTGCATCACTAAGTGATTCTTGCCCCTTTCAGCTTTCAAGGCTCTTAGTCCATGAGAACACAGCACATGACAACGCAGAGAGATGTTTAAGTAAAATAACAGCACAGAGGAAAGCAAGAAGAAAGACTCTGCAATAAAAAAAATGATCAGAAATAGAGATTTTTCTATTCAGATAAAAACATTAGCACCCTCTGTACTTAACTCGTTTCTAGAGGCAAAGGAAACAATTCTTCTGCCCTGCAGAATCACTAAAATCAGGTCAGAAGCACTACAGACAGGGCATAAAAGACCCCCATCGGGATCTGCCATCAGTTTCCTTTCATTTCACACTGATGCAACATACAGGTTATGGAAAACGCGCACTAAATCTGTGGTCTTCAATACAGAAGGCTGAGAGCACTGACAAAGTAACAGTGAAAAGTTCTGAGAACTATATTGAGTAAAGCTGAAATAGTACCTGCAAAACTGGTAACTTTTATCTCCTTTAACTAATTTGCTCAGAGTCTGTTAGGATAAAAGAACTAGGGAGGAAGCAAGTAATTTCTAAAGACGTGGCTTTCTGTTAGCTATCTTGTTCAGAAACTCAACAAGCTGGTGCTAGTACTGCACTAGTTACTAGACACAATCTGCAAATCAAGGCACCTCCATCTACTCTGCAGACATCCTATCAAATTGGAAACTGATCAGCTCCAGGGAGTACTGAATGAAAATAGCTCTGGCTACTTAAGGAAGACGTCAGAGAAAAATAAATTAGAGTATCTCCAGAAGGGTATTCCTTCTCTTTGGCTACAGCTGAGACTCCCTCCTCCGAACCTGTCACACCAACCCAGTTTTCACTGAGCTGCTTAGCTTCTGTAGCTGTATTACTAGCCCTATTCAAACAGGCTAGTTTAAAGCTAGCTCAGGTGAAGCTGTAAATTTTGATGTCAACACTGAGAGGTGCCAAGCCTAGAGACATAGAGCAGAACTGGTGAACCAGGGCCCCATCAGATGACCAGGCCAGCAGCCCTACATCCAAACAAGATACATAAAGCAGGTTGCCTTACCTTTTTCACCGTGCCTGTTTAAGTGGAGGATGGGAACAGTGGCTTGGTACTGAGGTCCAACCATGATCTCCTGAAATATCACCACAGAGAAGTGGGTAAATTGAAATGGAAAATGTTCCACGTACGCACTGAGGTGTACTTCATGATTTAGGGACTATGACACCACAAGGCCGATTTATACATTGATAGTCCCCACCGTCACTATTACTTCTAGGGAACCCTGACTATTTTATAGGGTAACTAAAAAGATTTACTACCAACCAGATGATACTTTGGGGACCTCAGGCATTTACATAGTTTTAATGTTGAAGATATATGGCAAGCAGCTAAGGCTGGAGATAAAGAAATGCAGAAGCTCTCCTGCAACCTTCACAACCAGGATGAATTTGGATGCCTGCTCCTCTCTTTCATGTGATGGTTCCCCCTCAGTAAATCCTGCTGGGAATATTGCATAGCATTTCACTTTTATAGGGCTACAGGCTGCAGTTTTAATTTACCAAGGCACGACAGCATTCTCCATATCTGAAGCAGAAGATAATTTCAGATATAGATTTCAAGACTGTATTAAAAAACCTCTTATAACCCATATCTGCCACTGCCTTCCACAAAAGACAAGGCACTGAGCAAAAGAAAATAAAAGAAAGAAAATTTCTTGAGGAAGTATCACAGCGCTTTGGTGTCATGCTTTCCTCAGACTCAGGCGCATTGTATTAGCTCCCCTTCCCAATGCACTCAGATCATTTACCTTCTTACACTCATTGGATGGGATGGAATCCTCCTCTGAATCCTCAGCCATGGAGGAAGCGCACGGAGACGAACAGGGCTCTTTGTCTTCATCAGCAAGGAAGTTGTTTGCTTTTTGGGAAACGAAAAGATCTGTAGTTATGTTTTGTTTTGTTTTTTTCTGTTGCTCTACGTTCCCTCTCCTTCCCTTCATTTTCTGTCCTGCAGTTACTTTCAGCATGCTCCTCAGTGACAACTTACCCGTATTTTAATTTTTTCCTTTTAAATAAAAGAATTTGCACACTTGCCATGTGGGTGGTGTCGACCAACCCAGGGAGCTCAGACTCCTTCGTTTTGCAGGCTAGCAGAAGGAATAAGATCACTTTATGCTGAGTGTCTCTCATGCACTTTGGCTTCCTGTGTATTCCGATATTCAGGAACTGCCATGATATATTACACCACTACTACTACTGAATTTATTCACTTCTAGAGGTCTGTAGATCAGGTACTGAACTTTCAGACTGCAATTACAGCAGGTAGCAAAACAATTCTCACTTTCTCAATGTTATGAGTTACAGCTAAAGACAATTCTCTCCTCATCCCACTGCTCATCTATGCTCCATCATGTCCTAACCAACGCTCAGTAATGCCATTGGCACTCAGGTTTATTTGCAGCCCCCAGAAGGGAAGTGGAAAAACTGATGTCAGGAAACTTAGTGGCAAAATAAAGAAAAACATTCTTGCCGTATTCTGCACATCACATCTAAGTAAAAAACAGTTACTTAGAAATTAGCAACACATACAGCCAGGCTGGTTTGGGAATAGGTCCGATGCATCATGGGATGTGACGGATGGAGTCAGATCATCAGCTGAAGACTGTGTCTCCTCCTCTTCTTCCCCTGAAAGCAAATCCTTCGCTATTTGTTCCTTTTAACAACAACAAGAAAGTGAAAAATATTTTTAAATTAAAAAAAAAAAATAAAGGGGGCAGTGTGAGGCCTAGAGTAAAGCATTTCTGGCCAAAGGTGGCCACATCCACAGATCTCCTCACCCTCCCAGAGCTTTTCCAAAGACAGATTCCCTCTCACACTCCCCACCACCCTAGATTATCTTCCCTAGAAGCACTTCTACAAGTGCCAAGAGTGGCTTCCTATGGAAGCCAGAGAGAAGATGAGCAAGTGGCTCTTTCTGTAGAGCTCCACCCAGAGCAAATATCTCAAAGATCCTGGAAGGGGGAGGGGAGGGGGGAAAAACAAAAAAAAAAAAAAANTAGCTAGAACAGGAGGAGCCATAGCTTCAGCTGGCAAGATACAAACCTCTCCTGACTCTCCAAGATCCACATCCATGTGTAAAGACTTGTAACCCAAGTTCCATAAAGAGGTTTTTACAGTGTTCTTTTTAAAACAGCTATCCTTTCTCCAGTCTCCTCTAAACTCTTTAAGTTCAATTTCTGCACCTGGCATTCCTCACTGGGATGCCAGAACTAGGCAGGCCCCTTCCTCCAGCATTAGTCAAACCCCACCTGAAAAGAGCTACTAAATGTCTCAAGCTCCAAGACGTTACAGTAACCTACAGCACAGGCTAATAACATACACCCAAGCCGACACCTGCTCTTACCTTATCCAGAGTCATATCTGGGAGATTTGGAGTAATATCATTGCTCTCGCTGTCCTGCTCCGAGATGGGATCAGATGCCTCATAGCCATAAAGTGCAAGCAGCTCCTCAAATGGCATTTCACTGCTCTGAGCGAGAGGAGGACAAAGCTTCATCAGGAATGGAACAATCACCGAGTACAACACCAGCTGTAGTGAACAGAGATATGCAGAGGCAGTCAAGGCAGCTCTGCTCTTCTGGGGGCTCTGAATTGCCTCAGGTAATGCTGCCTAATGAAGGAGGCATGGTCTATCAGGACCCACCATAACCTGTTCTTCTCAAAGGTATAGAGAAGCCAGGAACTTTCACCCCAAAGCAATACAGTCAAGGGCATTTAAAAAATGTACTTATTTTTCATACTAGATTTCATGCTGATGAAGAGATGCCGGACAGCAGAACTGTATTTATACCAAGGAACGAAAGGAGCAAATCCCTGTATTAGTCCTGTGCTTGACCTGAAGAGACAGTCTCTGTCACCAAGAACACGCTTTGTGTTCCACCGAGGCCTCCGTGGGACCACCCACAGGAGGACCACATCATCTCATCTTTGTGGTTCCTCCACTGTGAAATGAACATACACCCAACAGCTGATGGCTCTTCCACAAAGTGAGCAAAGACCACCTCGTCAGAGTGGCCTCTTGGCAGAGGAAGACTCCAAAATTTACTGCTGTCACCCGTTGTCAAAACCATTCCTTCCTATCCAAATGCAAACCTAAGACTCATTGATGGGTGGACCTAAACACAGCACATTGCCAGCTGAGCAAGCAAGTCAGAGTTTCACACAAAGATCTTTAGTACCAGTACTGTAAAAGCAAACAAGACAATCCAGTGGGTAATTTCCCTTCCCCTCCCTTGCTGCCTTTACCTGAGAGGCACTGAAACTCTTCTCCAGCTCTTCTAAAGATTTCTGCTTCTCCTGAGCTTCATCTTCTTCTTCCCTTTCTTCCCGTACACCATAGTTCTGGGAAAGGATCTCTGCTAGGTTCAGTCGATGATCAGCTGAGCCCATTGACACAACTGCAGGGATTAGAAGTTGGGATACTAGCACCATCCTGGACCAAATCTTCAGATCCAACAAAGCTTGGGACGACCCTCTCTTGTGTGTGCAGCCATGATAAGCCAGAGGAAGGGATTAGGTAGAAAGGAGTAAGAGGGGCTGGGGAACACAACTGAAAGAAGTCACTCTGTGAGCGCTAAATTGCAAAGCCTGTTTCTCTGCACATTCAAGTCCCACAACTGACTGAAAGCTGAATCTGAAGGTTTTCTGAGTATTTATGTGTCTCTCCTGACTGGATTTGCTAATGTCATAACACGTGAACGCACACTGCAGCCTTTCCTTCGCCCAAGGCATTTTTAGGCTAATTACCCCTTATTGCAAGAACGGGCAAATGGACACTTGTAGGAGCCTTGGCATCTTTAAGACTCTCCTCCTCTGTCAAATGGCATGGGGATCAACCAACAGGTTCAGATGATGTTAGAAGGAGAAGGGAACAGACAGGCTGATCACAGGAGCCTTGTTTCCTCTGGAAACCAGACCAACAAACAGAAGCATACTTAAACTGTGGCTACCTGCTGCACTCTGAAGGCCAGGCTCTCCAGGACATAGACTGTGGGCTGGGTATGGCACCACCCTCGGACTCTGCCTGCCAACCGAGGCCTTCAAGAAAAGAGAAAAATATGGCTGAGACATCTCTTCTTAAAAATGTAACACGCCTCCAGCCACTTAACCCCACCAGCAAATGCAATTAATTTAATTTCAAAGCAAAAGTTAACAAAAACCACACAGGGTAGCATTAGAAACTGTGCTGTGCAAAAAGAGCTCTAGTCAAGTGTATTTAACAGCTCTTCCAGGCCTCCTCTCCTCCGGATTCATCACCTTCCCCTCAGTCTCTAACTGCATACGGTGGTGTTTCCATTTTATCTTTTTTGTCTTCAGCACTCCACTAATTATTTATCCTCTCACCAGTTTAAGACCTCACATCCATATGGCTTACATTTTCACGTAAAAGAAGGGTTTTGACCTTAAGCCATTATTCTAAATACACACATCATGCTTGTTTGAACATAGCATTTTTATTAACTGACCCACTCTTTGGAGAGGCAATCGGAAGCAGCCGGCCACAACACGCTGGCTTCTCCCTAATGCCTCACTGCATCCAGAAGGCTCAGAGGGGTGAGCAAAGAAATTTAGAGCTGAGCAGGCAGCGAAGGAGTCTGGTAGGACTGCGAGTGGCACAGACAAGGTGGGAAAGGGTGAGACAGGTAGACACCGAGAACAGGCACCTGCTTTCTGGCATTCAGTGCTTGGTCAGAAGTTCAGGCAGCAGTATGGGCTGAGGCCTGGAAAACAACCCAGAACATCTGCTGCTCCTTGGGCTGCTGTACATGGAAATGCTGTTCATCAAGTTCAGCCTAGGTAGGGAGCAAGCAGGTAATTAACCAATGCCTTTGGGTGACTGAGAGCATCCAACTGCAGAGGAAAATCATAGTGTCAGTCCCCCAGTCACCAATGACATCTTTTTATGATCCTCAGTCATTAATAATCTCAGCCGTGCACCATCACTCCTCACTTACTCACTGGGAGCCAGGACATCTACGATGCTTCAGTACGAGATTCTTACGACTTATTTAAGCTTCACATCAAAATTCATCCTCTAACAATACAGCAAAGCACACACCAAAAAAGCCACCCCAGACTTTGGGTTCTGAGTTAGTGCCTTCAGGTATTAACACATATATTGCAAATTCCTTAATGACTGAAGAGGCAGCTGTTTTCTAGGCATAATTACCACTAAGATAACAGTTGGCCTGGAAGGCAGCAGAAGATATTGCCTTACGAGAGAAGGACTGAGAGGGAGGAAGGGAAAGGATCTGTGAAGCAGCTGTGGAATTCTTGCTCCATCCTCTACCAGGACCGGTGAAAAGAGGATGCCTCTAGTCCAACCGGAGCACACACTGTGCGCTGCAATTCACCATCCCCAAGCGTCTGATTATTAGCAGCAAGATAACCCCACTGGAGACCACTTTGTCTGGCTGCAGGCAGAGCCCAGCGACCGTGCGCACTAAAAGAAAAGGGAGGAGTTTATGGGATAATGAAAGGAGAAGGGGACAGAAAGGATTCGGACAGCCTCCATTTTGAGGATGGTCATACCAGGAAACGGCTTCGTAACTCGGGAAAGTGTCAATGCCCCTTTGTTGGGCCTTGCTGGAATGTGACCAAGTACAAAACCCTCTTGGATAAATCCTTCCAAGCAAACAACCCTGGTTACACGAAAAGGATAAGGGTGAGGTCTACACTTACTCCCTCTAGTCTTGAGCGATCTGCAGAACTCCCTTTTCTGAGACAATGATCTATATATTGATTGCGCCTCCTTCGCATGGGGATCAATAAGGAGCTGCATGCAAAGGATTTTGAAAACAAAGACTGAAACTGTTAGCAGTGGATGGGCTGGCTTGAAAAGATGTCAAGAATACTTCAGGAACAATAAGATCTTATATTAATGATCAGGTGCTGAAATGAAGAGTAATAGTCAGTACAACAGGATGACAATTCAGTAACTAATCATGAGTTTCTTTCCCCAAAGCAGTAACGTAGCATTAGAGCAAGTGGGAACTGCTGTGAGCTGGAGTCACCGTAAAATAACTAGCACCGCTGTGTTTGGGCTGAGAAAAGAAGAAACAAGTGGCAGACAAAGCAAATGGCCCATTCCACACCCAAATTTAAACATGTGTGAAACCGAATTATCCCTCAGGTTATTTACAGATCCAGAAGACCACAGAAACAAGACCAACGTCAAAGGAGTAGGGGAGAAAGGTGGGTCTGGCTTAAATATGTAAATGATGACAGAGAGAATGCTCCTGATTACACTGATTGCCGATGGCATGTGATGTGGAGTTACTTCGTTTGAAGGTGAGGTAGCTGTAGTCTGACACTTCAAATGTCACACAGGAGGCAGAAAATGCAACAGAATTACATGCATCAGAAAGACAGCAGCAACACCGAGGCACTACCAGGTATCTCCAGATCAAGAATGGTTCTTGGCCAAGGTGTAGATGCTCCTATTGCTGGTGACAGTTTTGGTCCCCATGAAAGGTCACAGTGGTGAACTCTATTTATTTTAACAGTGCAGCATGACACTGGAAAATGGCTCCTACATCCATGGGCCATTTAATCATGGGGGGAAAAAGGGAGATTAAATGCCTTTAATCTCACTTTAAGTTTCCCAGCAGCTGCTTTCCTTCCACTAGTCTCTGCTTCTCAGGCATCAGAATAACTTTCCTCTCAAAAGTTACACAGAGGTTGACCAATTACTCACTCCCATGTTTGTACTTCTGGATGACTCCGGCACTCCCTCCTTAATTCTCAACTCAAGTGTTTGAGCACATGGAACAAAGCAACAGCCATGTTTTCTAAAATGCAGGCAGAGGAAGAGCCTGAGCTTTTTACACTGACAAAGCTGTTTTCTAGTACGAGGCAGATTGTCCAGAGAACTACCAGAGAAAAACCTTCAGGCTGAAACCACTCTTGCAAGAAAGTGAGGAAAAAGAGGGAAGGTTTCCCCTTCCAGTGTTACTACTTTAACATGGTTTCCTGAGCTAGTTTAAAACATATTTCAGACTCAGTGAGAGAAGCGTTCCTCGTTCCTTTGCCTTGTCCATACTACTTGACATGGGCCCATTTTCTACAAACTCCAGCTCTTGCCAGAGGGAAGTGGTATGAATGGAAACGGATTCATCCTGTAAGCTATGGACCTGAAAGAGCAAAAAATGAACAGAGGACAAGACACACAGGTAATCTCCTACACCACCCAGGAAAATCAGCGCCCAAATCACGTGCCGTTGCAATGTCACAGCAGAGATACTCCGCAGTTCAAACCTCTTCTGCGAGACAGCAACGGCTCCTGGATCTCCCCAAGACAGACCTGTGTGCACAACAGCAACATGGTGCAGCATGCCAGGGCGGCACTTCAGCGCGTCATGTCAGCCCAACAATGTGCCGAAGTAACACTTCGGCACAGACAAATGCAGCACCCTTCGTGCTCCACCAAAGGCGGCAGTGAAGACCAAGCCATTCTGGATGGGACGGCAGGCAGGCCAGATGGCACCTTCCTCATGCAAAATGCTGAAATACCCTGAAAGCGAAGCCCTGCCATCAAACAGAAGTTGTCTCAGCTAGTGGTGTTCTGAGATCCTGCGACAGAGCAGCCAGCTACCTCAATGTCTTCCCAGTGTCCTTTTCCCACGTCGTGATCACTACAAGGATCTCGCGATGGAAATGAAGTGCGGATGTGCCATGACAACCATTACAACAGGACAGGGATATTTCAAGGATATGTCAAGACCCGACAAGGAACGGCATCACCAACCATAAGTGTGGTGGAGCGATGGCAGTAACATTTTGGCACGATGCACCAAGACAAACATGGCATTGCAACGGGAGAGGCAGCAGGGGCACCCCAACCTGGCAAAAGCCCCCCTCGCCTGCCCGCTCCCTCGGCGGGGTGGTTCTCCCAGTCCCAGCCACCCAGCCGAACCGTTCCCACCACCCTCCCCAGCCCTCTGCCATTCCCACGTTCCCGACATCCGTCTTCTCCCGCTGCTCAGGCCCTGTCGCTTACCTCCAGCCTTTGTGAGCCCCTTTCCAGCAGTTCCGCACCCCTCTGAGCCCGGCTCCCCAGCGCTGTCAGACCCTGCTGTGCTAAAGCCTCGGGGGCTCCCACCTCGCCCTCTGCCACCGCGCCTCTCCACCAGCCTTCCGGACCCTCACCGCCCCGCGGTGGAAGAACCCCCTCGCCGGGCCACGGGCC
>WAAD01019659.1:49757-73396 GCA_013389945.1 Fregata magnificens
AGTGCCCGAGCAAGTAAAGACCCGGACACCGGGGCGCGGGCGCCCGCGCTTGCGGCAGCACACGCAGCCTGGCCCGCGGGTTGTTGCAGAAGGGACGTGCCGGTGGCCCTGCAAACCCCCGGCGCTGGTCCCCTTCCACCGGCCGCGGCAGGCGGGGGGTGTACGAGGCCGGGGGGCAGTCCGCAGCTCAGCAGAGCCCCCGGGCTGAGCTCCGCTGGGGAAAGCCTCAAAGCCAGGTCACGGCACAGGAACACACCAGGGACCGCACGTGTCAGAGGCTAAAGGAATACTCACAACCGCAACCTGCACTTTCTTAAACACCAAAGTTAATGGATCACAAAAGCTTGAATCTGCAGGAAACAAGCCTTCAGTGACTCTCGCTGAGCAACTTGTTGATAAAAAGTCACCACATCTCATTTAGCAGTCACAGAAGAGGGAAATCAGGGTAGGAGCCCAGGAGCGGTCCCTGCCTTGCAAGGACCAAAACGTAAACACCATTCCGTGGTTCCTTGCCATGGCTGTACTCAGAGAACACCAGAGGTGCGCTTATGGAAGCTGCTTGGTGGGTCTCTTCAGTTCTGTTTAACTGATGGCAAGCCACACGCTTCCAGAGCATAATCCTCCAGCGCGCTTTGTTCTCCTTTAATGCCGCACATCTCCAGGGCTTCCTGTAGCAAACTGCCCTGCCAGGGGACCCTTCCGTCCCTCAGGGACCCACAGCCGCAGCCAGTAGGTTAGCGCTTTCCTCAAGGTGTGCGTTAATGAGCTGCCAACGCGATTGGCAGGATATGCAGCTACATTTGCCACCAGATCTCACCATTTGATCAAGTCCAGTAGATCATCATTCAGCTCAAGCCGATGCCTCTCAGGCTCTGACCAGATCTGCCTCTGACAGCAGCAATCCAGCCGCAGAGCTGTGCCCGTGGAGGCTTTCTTAGTGCTCAGTCGTTAGGAGCAGCCTCCACACCCAGCACCCTGGCAATTTGCTTTACATTGGGTTTCACTCACGCTTTTGAGCCCAGGAAGGAAAGTGTTATCAAGTGCTTCTGAAGTGGTGGTGGCCCTTGAGCTGAGAACCAGAGCACTTCAACAGGCCTTTATTGCCTCACACAGATCTGTCAAGCTCTTTTCAAAGGACTAACAGCAGATGCTGTTTATTCGATTAAAAAAAGTAACCTTGTCTCTAGCTTTCAGAGAAATTTCTACAAAAACTGCTGCCTTCCTCCCAAAAGTGCGTCCAGGTGTTCTGTCACCATAAAAAAGCAGAAAGGCCCGGATTTGGGGTCAAGACCTGGGGAGAATGAACTACCCTGTGGCATGAATTTTCAGGCTCTCTGCCTGTTTGCAATTTGCTCCAGGAGCAGTCTTGCTGGTCTGCTGCCTACCCAGCATGATCTGGGAAGTGGTTCAGGCAGCCCATGGGACTGGTTATCCACAAATCGCTGTGCCCATCCCACTGTACTGCATTCAGCACCCAAACCCACAGAGACCGCAGTCTGACTGCGCAGGGCAGGCTGAAGGCTCTTGCAGGAATTCATGTTCACACTTTGCGACTAGCTTTCCCTTGGTCTCACAAAGCAAGCTTCGCTCTCCCAAACGTTTGGAGAGAAGGACTCGTTGCAGCAAATTTCTTTTAAATCTTCATGACAATTGCCCAGCTCGACTCGTTATCTGAGTGCTGTGCCAGGAGCTCAGCTCTACTGGGCTGGAGCAATGTCCATGCCAACTTCTACTGCCCTGTTTAATGATTGCAGTGACACCTGCCAGGCTGAGTCTCTCCAAGCAGCTGTGCTTCCCTGAGGGAGTGGTGAAACACTTTTCAGCAGACACTTCCATTGCCCAGTATGTAAATTTCTGTCCTCAGAATTACCAGGTGCAGTGATTCTCCATCCTGCAGGCACCACCAGACTCTGAAGACAGCACACAGCCCGTTTGTGGTGCCGGGCTGCAGAGCAGTTAGTGTGTGAGCAAAGGCAGCCCTGCATCAGCACAGTCAGTCAGAGATTTTGGCACCTGACATTCAGGATTTTAAAATTTTCAAAAGCCTTTAAAAAACATGAGGGGCATTGGAATACAAGGTGGCTTAGACTCTCCAGGTGTTTGCAAGTGATTAGTCATGACACTCCAACAGCACACTGTTTTGCAATCACTGCTCTGTGGGCAAAGACGACAAAACATAGAAGGGTGAAGTGGCTTTGGCCAAACCCGGGGTCGATTTGGCTGCAAAACTGGGGTGGAGCTAGGTCTTGCCCTCCCTCCCTTCTCTCCTCCACCTCTGCTCTACCTGGTAAGCAATGCTTGTTCTTGGAAAAGCTTTACAGCCCTGAGACAAACAGCAAATACTTCTTCACCTGATACAGTTCAGCAATGGGGTGTTTAGCCACAATAGAAAAAAAAATTATATTAGTATTGGGAAAGGACGGCCCCCTGCCTAGGTTTGTGTCTGGATGTGTCCTGCTGCAAGGCAAGGATCTGCAGAGTGAAGGATGGCCTAAACGCAGAGGAGGTGATAGAGCTGTATGTATAAGCTTTGACTATAAAGAAACACTTGGTTTCCTGTTGGTTGTGGTGGTTAACAGACAGAAGAACAGCTTTTAACACTTACCAAAGGACTTATGAATTAAGCTTTGGAGAAGCATCAGTTTTCATGAATGCTAGATGGAGCTATGCTACTCACAAATAACATACTGGTTTAGGTTTTCAGACAAGCATTTATACTTCTAAAGTGTGCTAGCTTCTCAGGATCCACCAGTGCTGTCAGCTATTTATTGAACACATACAATTTACACAGTTCTTTTCCAGGTTAGTTAAGGCAGACCATTCACCCAAGTAAGGCCAGCTGATAGGACGGGTGGTTTAAGGTGACGCGTCATGGCTATAGAGTTCCCTTCTTGTACCTATTATCCTTCCTTCCTTCCTCCCGACAAATCTCCACTTCAAGTCAGCACAACCCACAAATATAATTTATTTACAGTCAAAATACTTATTATATAATAGTCTGCCCAGGGCTCACAAAAATACGTGCAATACCTACAGACCTAAGTAGATAGTTTTGTACCTGATGGTTATATCAGCCACCAGTGCCTGAGAACCCATTACAAATATTAGGCCAGGCTTACAGAGCTCATGTCGCTGCTCCTGTAGGAGTGGCTCGTGAAACACAGACCGTTCTTCCTGTTGAGCTTCCTCAGCCTGTGGATCACACAGTTGATGTCTTTTGATCCTGGCATCTTACACCCCAGGGCAGTACCCGATAATAAGCGAGCAAGTCTCACTGTCAGCTTGACAACGCCAATGGATCTTAACTTGGGACTCCTGCTGACCCTGTGCTAATGATTCTCTTGTGGGGTAGACATTCGGTCTTAATTGCAAAGTAGTGATGAGCTTCCTGTGGGGAATGCCCCTGTAACGTTCAATCCAATTATTACTGATCTTATCCTTCTCAGAGTTGATGATACCACAGCCCTTACACAGCAGCCTGGTCCAATTCAAAAATTCGTCTTTACGGCAGTTAGGAGGTTTTGGAAAGATGGTGTCCAGAGCAGAGACCTCCCATGCGAGGCTGGGGCCTCACCGCTCACAGCTTCTGGAATTATCGTGCCTGCGTTCGCATCCCAAATGGATAGAATTTTCTCCCTCCTGCAACAATCCATAACTTTCTATAATTCACTTTCAATACCCCCTTGACAAATTATTGATTTTATGACGTTGCCATGAGAGTGGGAAATCCGGTGCAGCCACCAGGCTCGCACACTAGGGATTAGTCCTGCAAGTCAGATAATACCCAGGCTGCCATCCCATGTACTGGAATATAGGATGGCATCACAGGTACAGGCAGGAAGACGTAACTCAATAGCAGTTCAAGTAGCCCAGTCAAGGGTTTGGAGTTACACAGCCTTCGCATTGGCATGGTCCGCCAAAAAAACCAGCCATGGGATGGTAAATCCTTTCAAGATGTCAACTTTCTGAAAAGGCCAGCGTGAAGAAAACAGACAAGGCGTGTTTTCTTTTTCCTAGCACACTCAGCTGATGTGATAATGGCCAGAGTTAGAGCCGAGGAGAACAGCAAAGCCACACAAAGCCTCTCCCGCAACAACAGAGGGGGACATGCTGTCAGCTCGCTGGCGTATCATGCAATACCCTCTTGACCCTCCCAGACTGCAACCTCCCTGACGGACCCTTTGCTTTGGTGCTGGTGGGATTGATCCTGCATCCGGTGAAGTTCCTGCATTTGAAATACACACTGAGGGCAAATTCCTACCCCATGATTTCCCTACCTAATTGCCTGCATTGAAGTGCTGTGTAACAACTACAACTGCTGCTTGCAAAGAAAAGCAGAGAAGAAATAGGCTAGTGTATACACAAATGGACACAGAAGCATCCAGAGCCATCTAAATCCCCACTTTGATTTCACTCATACTGGCATCGCTTCCCTACAGCCAAAGGCATAGCCCTGGGTGGGCCCTGATGAGCAGAATCTGACCCCAAACCTGTGTCTGAAGAAAGGAAGTACAGGACAAGGCTGATAAGAAACACAGACCATGCCAACAACAGCAAGACAGTATAAAGTCCTCCTGGTTTATCCCTCCTGCCCTGTAGCATTTCATCCTACCTTTGCACAGAGCAGATGAAGCCCCAGGCTCAGGGGAGACACAGGGACAGGGCTGCCTGTACCCCTCCAATCCCATTGCCCTGCTCCAGCCGGTACATGGCCACAACAGAGAAGTCAGCCCCTTGCGTAAGGGCCTTAAAAAAGCTCTGCAGGTGCCCCCATCCCCGGCTGCCCAGTCCCACCCGCTCTCCAGAGCAGCCCCTTGGTGCTGGGGGCTAATCACAGAATTAAAAAGTTGTAATCAGTAGACCATGCTCTCCCTTCCGTGTTCCCTCCCTAGCACTGCCCACAAGTGGTTTTTGCTGATGTCAAGTAATTAAAAGCAGGTGCTTCATTTGAGCCTTCATGAGGGATGCATGGAGGCCAGCCTTGCCTGGGCTTGGGTCCCTGTGCCATGGGGCAGTGTGGCCCCAGGAACCCCCCGCCCACCCAGCCGGCGTGCTTGACCCCCTTCCAGCCTTGGGCCTGTCTCTGCCAGCTCTTGGCCTGCGCACACGCACGTGTACCCGTGCCTGCACACACACAAGTGCCTGGGTACACTCACCCCTGCAAACACACACCCCCCCTCGCCTGGCTGCCAAGGCAGCAGCCTCAGATGCTGTCTGGGGGGCTGTGTACATGCTACCCTGAGCTGGTGACTCCAGGAGGGAGCTAAATGAAGCAGCTCTGATGAGGAGCTCATTAATTCTGGTGCCTGTCAGCCTTACAGGATGATAAAACGATGCATCCTTCTGGAGCAGCGGGATGCAGCAGCAGGACTAGAAGGGAGCAGAGCTGGCTGGCCCGCACCCCTCCTGCAGCCGTCCTCCACCCTGTGCCCGTTCATCCTGGTACACATCTTGCATCCAGCCCCCCATCTGCCCCTGGCAGATCAGGGGAGTGTGAGGGCCCCCCAAGAGGGATGAGGGGGTTGTGGGGTGGACGAGGGCCCCTGCACATGTGGGTTATCTGCTGGGTTTTTTGCAGACACTGCATTCACCGTGGCTGCGTGCCCACAGAGGCAGAGGTGGCTCTGCTGTGGTTTGGTGGGGCACATGGGGCTGGCCGGCATGCGGAGCGCGTATGACTGCCCACCTCTCAGGCCGCACACACTCGTGTGTGCCTCGGCGCGGCCGCTGTGCGCCAGCGTGCCCGCGTGCGAGCGTGTGCTGGTGCACAGGGTGGCAGTCTGTGGGATGTCAGCATGTGTTGCTCCAACCGCTCGGGCACTGGCTGAGGCTCCCATGGCGGAGCACGCCTGGCAGCGCTCCTAATGAATTCAGCGCTGTCCTTCACATCAAACAGCCACATGAGAAGGTGTTTTTCAGCCCCATCTTTATTCAATACGCCAAACACGCCGCTGCTGCGCCTCACCCTTGCAAACATCTTGTTCACAGCTGCAGCTTCAAAAGGACCAGGGGAGAAGGAGGGGGAGGCTGCGAGGTGCAACACAAAGCCAGGGAGCGCACTGGGGCTGCCTGCCGTCACCATCCTCCATCAGGGAGGAGTTGGGACCTCCTGGATACAACCCCAGCTCTGGTCCCCCGAGATGCCCATGGCCAGCCATGCTGCTGGGACCTGCCTGTCCCCAGCCGCCCCGCAAGGCGATGGAAGACACCTCTGACAAGGTCTGTGGCTGGACTGGGGCTGGCGGCATCCCACAACCAAGCAGAGGGGCAGGAGGTGGATGGAGGGCAAGGGACATCTGTCCTACTTGGAGCTGCCTCTGCCCCCTCCTCTTCTTCCCTGCTCCTCTCTCAGCCCAGCCCCATCCATCTTGCAGGGCTGAAACCCAATTACCATCCCAGGGAGGGGGATGGTGCAGCCAGCAGAGATACCCATTAGCTCCAGGGAATGGAGATGGAGCGATAGGAGCTCTAATGGCTTCTCCACGGAGCGGAGCGCTGATGTCAGGCTGGCTGCCCTAGCTGCATGGGGCCTGCAAGCCTGGGAGGCTGCTGCGAGCATGGGGGGCACCTACAGCACCCCACATGCCGCCAGCTGCCCCCAGCTCCCTGCCCTGCTCGGTGGCACCTCTCCTCCCTGACGCCCTCTGTCTGTCTGCCTTTGAGTGCTGGATGATGGACAGACAGCATGCTGCATGGTTGAGAGCATCGAAAGATGAGCTAGAGAAGGGTCCCATGGGGGAGTGGGATGGGGATGGGATCCTCCTGCACTGGGGTGACACCAGCAGCAGTTAAGTCGTGGTTTGCACCCCTTGGCAGGGATCTTGACGCAGATTTTGAGCCATGCGCGTGCAAGCGTGTGCATGTGTGCTTGCGTGTGCTTGCATGACTTAAAGCCACTCCAACACTCGCAGGAGCTGCCCCGAAAGGGTGACCCGGCCATCCCGGCTGTAAGGCAGCCCAGAGCTGTTCCCTCCCTCTCTCCACCTGTCCCACTGGCAAGAAGGACGTTTGGCGGTGGAGCCTGCTGATCTCTGAAGTTTAATTAACCCTGTCTCCCTCCTGCACAGCCTTCCCTTCCTCTGCTCAAATGCCACAAATGATCCTATGCAGATGCTAATCTGCAGAAAGAACAAAAAAGGTTCCACATTTAATTGCAGAACATAAAGATATTACAGGGTCATTAAAACACCATGAATATGGAAATTAAATCCACAGGCATCCATGCAGATAATGGCAGGGAAAAGGGAGCCGCAGGTGAAGCTGAAAGGTGGAAAGGTGGAAAGGTTGGCTCCATCAGGATGCATCATTAACCCCCTGCTCTAGGCAATCTCCAAGGGCCGGGGACGGGGCGGATCTTGGGGGTCTCTGGTGTCCTGGCCTCACCCAGCAGGGCCTGCAGCAGTGGAGGGTGGCGCTGCCCGGGCAGGAGCCCAGCGGCGAGGGCTGGCCCTTGCTGCAGGCTCTGGGGACCAGCCTCCACCTGCGGCTGCAGGAGCCCCCGAAGGCAGCTCGCGTCTCCACCGAGCTCGGTCTGCAGCTGGGGACTCCAGCCCCAGGGCTGTGCTGGCGATAGGCGGCGTGCCAGGCTCGCATCGCGCCTGTGCCAACCTGGCATGCCTGCTCTGCCCGTGCCCTCGCACTGCTGCCCACACCAGGGCCCAACCCAGGCACGAGGGCTGAAGACAGGCTCCGAAATCCGCTCCAAATGCCCGGGGGCAAACGCTGCGGGAGAGGAGGGGAGGGAGCTGGGGCCGGCCTGTGACCCAGAGCCATGGGACCTGACAGCAAAGGGAGGGATGCCGGGATGGTGGAGCCAAATGGGAGCTTTTGCTCTCCAGGGGCTCGTTCCCACCCCGGGGTGGCTGTGGGGCCAGGGCTCGGCCCCGTGTGCGCCTGGGGCTCGTTAGCCTGCTGATCCCAGCACCTCATCTCGCCTCTGCTGCTCCTGGCAGCTTGCGCTCCCTCCCGCACCACACGCTGCCGGTTTGACACTGACATGAGCTGCTGAGCGGAAAAAATTAATAGGGACCTCACTAATTGGAGCTGAGCCACCAGGAAAGGGAGATGGGGCTGCATGGGGCATCCCTATCTGGGGGGCAGGGTGGCTCTGGCACCCCGTGGCTGCAGCTGGGAAGGGGGGTGCGGTGGCATGGGGTGGCAGGGCCAGTGGGCAGGGTGGCAGGCAGCCACTGCCGTCTGGACTGGGGGGCTGTTGGCTGTGCCTGGGGCATTGCCGTGCCTCTGTCCTTGCAGCCTTCAGGACGTCCCCGAGGAGCTGCAGCCCCCCTGGGCAGCAGAGGGCACTGGGGCCTTGATGCCCCTGTGGTGGCTGTGCTGTCGGTGGCACGGCTCAGAGGTGTCCTGGTGCCAGCAGCCCCTTCGCTGGGGAGCTGCTGCCCTCACTGCCACCAGCCCGCGTGTCCTGGGCACAGCCAGAGCCAGGAGAGCGGAGGAAGGAGGATGAATGAGAGCCCTGGGCGCTCTGAAACCACCCTGAATTTCTGCTGCTGCTGGCATCCAGGCCCTGTCAGCCAGCTGCTGCCTGATGGGAGGGCATGGTGAGGAGGGCATGGTGCTGCTGGGACACCTCCGGACCCTCAGGACCCTCCAGACCACCAGCACGGCACTGCCGGTGCTCTCCTCACCGGGCTGCCAGAGCCCCCCTCTCTTCCAGCAGCAGCTTTTGCCTCCGGGGGGAGAGCGCGAGGAGGAGAAAAGCAGATTAGAGCTATCGCTGCATCTCCACGCACCGAGCTGCAGAGCTAAATGTCAGATCGAGTCTGACACAGCGCGGGGGGNCCCCTTGCCGGGGTGGGCACCTCTCGGGGCGCAGGCAGTGGGGCTGGCAGCCAGGCACCCGCCTTCCCCTGGGAGTGGAGAGGGGGAGTCGGCCAGCTCTGGGGTCCCGCTGCTTCGCCCGGCTGGCACAATCCCAGCTGCAGCCCCAGAAACTTTCCTCCTCCGGTTCCCATGGAAACGAGGAATATTCTTCTCCCCAAAGTTGAGCCGTCTGCGGGGCTCCAGGGCCGGCAGTGGGCAGGGACAGGCAGCAGGTGATGCCTGCACTCACCTGCCCCAGTCGAGCCCCTGATGCTGGTGCCCTGCGGGACGACCCGTTTGGTGGGAGCTGCTGGTTCAGCTGGCGCGGTGCATTTGTGCCCCCGGCGCTGCCAGCCCAGGGCGTGCGTGTCTGCAGAGTGAGAGCCCAGCTGCAGAGCTGGGGGTCGGCGCAGACCCCCTTGCACTGCAGGAGTGCTGCACATTGCGGCGGCTTTCTCTCCTCGGCAGATCAGGATGGCCTGATGGGTGGAGAGGGGCCGAGGAAGAAGAACGTCTCCTGCTGAGCGTACCCTGTTGTCCTCCGCAGCTTGGCCAGAGAAAATGAGCAGCCTGCTGGGAAAATTACCCGGCAGAGCGACCAGACAGACCTCGCTCCTGACGCAGCCATCCCCGTCGCGTGAGCCCCTGCGGGTGATGGCCACGCAGGGGGAGCCAGCTCTGCTTTTGGCTCAGGCTCAGAAGGACACTTGGGGAGTGATATGAGACGCGTCCATCAGCAATCAGAGGATTTCAGCGCTCTGCTCGCCTCCCGCAGGAAGATGACAGCCAGATGCCTGCTCTGATGAGAGGAAAAGCTTTCGCCATCCACCAGCCCCAGGAAGTGCCGCCCCACAGACGCCTGGGGCTGCTCCCCCCACAGCCGGGGATCTCTGCCAGCGGAAGCCGGGGTCTGCCCCCACCTTCCCATGGGCTGGCAGGAGTGGGTGGCTGGGCACCAGGCACTGGGCACTGGCCCTGGGGCCACTGAAATCCTGTGGGCTGAGCTCTGGGAGCTTTTCCATGGGATAAATGTGGAGGAGACAGGTTTAGACAACAATGACTAAAACTAAGCTTCAGCAAAAATTAACTCCAAGCAGGGGAACGTTCCAGGCGCTGCCGTTCACTGTCGGTAAAAATAAGCCTGCAGGTTAAACACAGCCTTTTCCTCCTGAGCGCTCACATGCCAGATCGGAGACCTTCCTCCCGGTGAAATGGTTAAAAACCTAAAATCAAGCACAAGCCCCAAGGTGTGTGGCACGGGATGGAGAGCAGCCCTGCTCTTGGGTGTCCCGCACATCCCTGGAGCACTGTCCGGCATGGTCCCAGAGCACCATCCCCGCTGCACCCACCCAGGAGCTGTGCGTGGGGACGCCTGCGCCTGCCCCAGCCACCCTCCAGCCAGGGCCAGGGCAGAGGAGGGGGGATGCAGGAGCTGCCCAGCTGGTGCTGGGGTCAGCAGAGACCCAGGCAGCTGCCGGGGCCGTGCAGGCAGTGCCGCTCGCGGCGCTGGCACTGGTGCCGGTGCAGGGAGGCAGCTGGTGGCGCAGGCTGGCAGCCTCCCCGCAGCCTTTGCCCTCCCTGTGGGAGGTGTGAGATCTCGCACTGCGCTTCGCCCCTGCACCACCGCCCGCTGCCCTCCCGCCCCCGGCCGCGGGGGGACCAGGCATGAAAGTGCCTGGCGCTGCAGCTGGAGAGGGGTGACACAGCTCCTGGTGCCCACCCGGGGCTGTCCTGTGGGACGGGGATGGGAACAGGCACCGCTGGAGATGCTCCCCTTCCCCCAGCCGCTCCCGCACCCCGGCGGGATCCGGCACCACGGTGCGGGAGGATGACTCCTCTTGGCACCGGGCAAAGACCTCAACCTGCCAGCCCCACGGCCCGGCTCTGCCCTGCCCCACTGGGTGCCGTCCCCAGGGCTGGGCCGGGGTCCCCAGGGCCCCTTGGTGCCATGGGCTGCAGCAGGGCCAGCAGGAGGGGGCCGGGGCCACCTCAGTAGCACTGCAGCTGGCGGCCAGCGAGCGCCCACTCGGCATCCGGGAGCTGGAGGGAGACGGAAGTGTCAGATGGTGTCTAAGGCTCGCTGGAGACCTGGCGGGCCCCATCACTGCGCCCACCAGTGCTGGCGTGCCTCCAAGCCACGCACCCCTTCTCCCGGGGCCAGCTCCTTCCCTCCGCCTGCCACTCGCGCTGGGTTTTTAATTAGCGCTCCTCTGTATATTCAGATACCGGGAGCCCAGAATGGAAATGTACAGGTGTCCCCTTGATCCAGTTTCCATGGTTGCCGCATCAAGGTGGGGGCTACAGCTTTTTATTTATTTAATAATTTTATTACAGTGGCTTCAATCCGTTGGCAAAGGAGGGAAGGGGGAGAATGTGGGGGAATAAAAAATGCTGGATGAGAAGGCCACGTTCTCGTGGCTGGGCTTATTTGCTGTCATTCTTTTTGTCTTATTAGCAAGTGCTGGTTTCCAAGATGCTCAAAGTCAAAGAGCTTGGTAACAAGATCCCAGCCCTCACTGGCATGGGGAAAACAGTCTGGGCAGCCGTGCCAGAGCTGCACGAATGCCTGCAGGGCCACCCCAGCAGCAGAGGTGGCCCCTGCAGTGGAGGGAGAGGAGCGGGATAGGGGTCTGAGCAAGAGCTGAGCTGTGCCAGCATGTCCACATCCCTGTCCTCATCCCCATGCTCATGCTCCTGCCCCATCCAGCCTGCCCATGGAGTTCTCCCTGGCATCCCTCTCTGGGACAGCAAAGCTTCCCCAGCCCCAGCTTGCAAAGGGACCCCGTCTGCCCCCGAGCAGAGGCTGCTGGGGACACTGGGGTCAGTCCCCCATGGCACAGAGCGGGGCTGGAGAGCCCAGGGGCCTCCCCGGGGAATCCGGCTCACGCTCGGGGACTCCCAGTGCCGCACTCGCTCCGACCTGCCCAGTCCCCGCCCGGTGGTACTCAGTCAGGGTGGTGGCTGCCCCAGCACTCCGGGTGCCAGCACCAGAAATTCTCCCCCTTTCCTCTGCACCGAATTAGTCTCAAGTTCCTCTGGTGAGACCAGTGCGGTGTGTAAATAGGCCCATCTGTTACCATTAGATGGATTTAGCCCTGACCCTGTCTGTGCAAGCAGGCGAAATGCGCTCTGTTTACCAGGGTGGGGGGGAACAGCTTTTGTGCAACGGGGTTTAAAAATAGCGCGGAAACAGCACGGGCCCCGGAAAAATCTGCTCTCCTCGCACTGCACTGCGCGGCTTGGCTTGCCAAGTGCGTGGAAGAAATCCCCTCTCCTCCTTGCACTGGCAGCGTCCCGCGCTGTGGCAGGCAAACACACAAGTGCCGAGCCATGGACCTATTAGTCACCAGTAAATGTTCTTTTCTCTCCTGATCTGTTTCCCTTAAGCTTGATGTTTTCCTCTCCTGCTGCCCCAGCCTCGTTAGGCTGCAATTAAAACCAGGAATCAAAGCCACATGGTGCAATTAAAACTACGCGCAGGATCCGGGCTGCCACGGGGAAGCAGGCAACCATGACTTGGCTCTGGTCACGCACCCAGACATCCTTGTCCCCCTGCCCGGCCCCAGGGTGGTTCTCTGGTGCGTGGGGTGTGATGACGGTGCGAGGCGGCAGGACAGGCGCAGGCTGAGCCCAGCTGAGCTCTGCCACAAAGGTCTTGCTGTTGCTCACGGCGTCACCAGATCCTGCGCCTGGAGGATGCGCTGACATGCATCCACTCTTGTAGCAAGACGAATTTTCCCAGTCGCGAGGATCATTAAACATACAGAGCAGCTCTGAGGGGAGGGAAGAGACTGGCTCTGCTCATCGCCTTTACACTGAGGTTAAATCTCCCTCTTGCCAGGGCAGGGCAGTGACCATCCCTGCACGGGACCCTCCAGCCCCCATGGCCAGGGGGGACACACTGACAGCCGCTTGCTGCACCCTTCCCCATGGTTTTCCTTTGGGACCGTCCTGGGGATGCAGCTCTCACCAGCAGAACATGGAGCCGCCATGCTGGCTCACGTCCTCGT
Organism: Fregata magnificens; assembly: GCA_013389945.1. Lineage (NCBI taxonomy): Eukaryota > Metazoa > Chordata > Aves > Suliformes > Fregatidae > Fregata > Fregata magnificens. The sequence goes on from WAAD01019659.1 coordinate 62,588, forward strand.
CCCAGAGAAGGACTCAGGGGACAGCCTGCGCTGCCAGTGCCCTGCTCCCAGCCAGGTGAGCGTGGCTCCGGGTGCCGCATCCAGCTCTGGTGTGGGCTGACACCGGCCGGGGCCACGGGACAAAGGCTCAGCAGCACCGCCCGGGCAGGTGCATTGTCAGTGCCCTGTGAGGCGTGACAGCAGGCAGTCAGCCAGCCGCACAGTGCCCGGGGCAGAGCACAGAGGGGCCAGAGCCTGCCGCGGAGGGGCCACATCGCCACTGTGTCAAGCTCCTGTGCAGGACAGGACCAGCAGCCCCGCCAGCACCCAAGCTGCTGGCACAGCAGCTGCAGCCAGCCGTGCCCTGGACAAGCAGCAGAGCCGGTGCCGCGCAGGAAGCAGGGCTTCACCCTGAGCAGGGCTGAGCCTGCCGAAGGGCAGAGACCTGCCACACTCGTCTGCCACAGGGACGCCAGAAGCTCCGGCGTCCCCACAGCCTATCTCCCCGCCACCAGGGCACGGCCCGCCAGCCACCCCGCAGAGAGGCAGCCCCGGCTTTGGAAATATATAGTAACAAGTGAGCGCAGGCAGCAGAAGTAGCAAAGCATATGGTAGGTGTTTGGAGTTTATTCCTGTCAGTGAGTGTCAGCAGCGACAGACGGCTGGGGGTGGCGAAGTGAGAGATTTTGGTAGGTGCCCGTGCAACACCGCCCTACGGATGCTACAGCTGCAGCGAGGGTGGGGACCCCAACGCCCCCCGCCGTGTGCCATCGGGGGGGCACCCGCATGCGCAGGGACCGGCACGCAGTGATGCTCTCTTGGCGCCAGTGAGGCGCAGCTCAGGGCTGTCTGAGCCACCTCCCTGCACCCCAGGGACATTTGGCATTGGTGGTGCCCAGGGCTGAGGCACCCCCAGCCTCACCACGCTGCGCAAAAACCACAAATAATTTGGCTGCTCCCAAACAAGCGGAGCCCCGTGAGCCCTGTCCATCCCAGCTGAAGATCACCTCCCTGATCCAGAGGAGGATCCGAGGAGGGCTAACGGCTGCTCCCCGGTCCCAGCTGCCACTCTGCAGGCTTGGCTAGCCCTGGGGTTTGCCAGCGCAGGCAGTGACCCTGATGCCACCAGGGAGCTGTCCGCTCAGCCCAGCCTGGCTCCACGGTGCCCGGGGGCTTTCGGCAAATCGGCCCAGCAGCCAGACCCACTCCCAACCACCCGACGCCTCTGCCAGGAGACGTTGCGGGCAGGCAGCCAGCGGCGGTAGGAGGGGAACAGATTGTCTGCAAAAAAGCGCGTCAATCCCTGAGCAGCAGCTCGGAGCAGGATCTCCTCCTGTTTGCCTGAGCCCTCTGGAGGGCTTTGGGGGATGGGGCTCCTCCAGGGCCCGGTAGCACAGGTGATCCCATACAGGGTGGGATGCATGGCTCACCGGCCACCAGTGGGTCCCTCCTGCGCTGCCTGGACCAGGACAGGGAGCAGGACCTGCCTCCCCCGCGGCCATGCAAAGCAAGAGCTGCTAAAAGAAGGGTGATACTTTGCTGCCGGTCAGGCTACCAGCGACTTCCCCCTGCCCCTAAAGCCCAAGTCTCCATCTGCTCAGCGAGGGGCACCCCAGCAGGGCTGGAATGGAGCTAGGCTGCAGCGCCAGGAGCGACGATGAGAGGAGCCAGGAAACCCAGAATTAAGGCTGACACTTCACCTCCAGCTCCTGCCACTGTGACATGCCGAGGCACAGGCAGCACTCTTTAAGGACACTTCACCAGCATCCTCTTCAGGTTTCTCAGTTCCCCTGGCAGCACGCTGGGAATGGGGGAGCCGGGAGAGGCCAGCCCCGTCCCTGGCAAGGGATTGCCGGCTGCCGGTGTGGCCATGCTGCCTGCAGAGCTCTCAACAGCTGCTGGTGCTCAGCAACTCCAGCACTGCTGCAGCCTCAGCCCCGAGCATCCCACCCTGCCCAGGATGGGCAATGGGCAGCCCCAGCAGACACTCAACCAAGCACATGTCCTCCCCTGGCACAGGTGAAATAAATACTTGCCGAGCGGCAGCTCACCTGCTGCTCCTGTTCCTGCTAATTGCAGTGTTCTCACTTCACACTGATGTGCTTGATAAGATTAGTGATTACAGAAATCTCATATGGCAATTGGATTGAATTGGGAGCTGTGTGAGGGAAATTGGACTGAGCTGCAAATAGGAATTAATTATAACCTGGCAGCGGTGAGATCTGAGGTTTTGAATATATATTTTTATGTATTGCCCGGTGCAACCTCTGGCTTTGTCATGGGTGCGAGGGGTGCTGAGGGCTTCACTCACAGTGAGGACGTGCTCGCCACCATCCGGGCTGCCACAGGACTCAGGCAGGGGCCGTCAGCGTGACAGACCCTGGGCTGGGACTCCTGGCGCTGCCCCGGTGCAGATGACCGCAGCCGGCAGCGTCTCCCTGGTGAGCTCAGCCTGCCGGAGCTCCCTGCCCTCCCTGTTCTCCGCCTGGCAGCAGGCCGTTATCTCCATTACCATGGCAATGCCAGAGGAGCTCCCTGCAGTGTGTCCAGCACGATCTCTGGGCGCTACCTCCGCCAGGCAGACTCGGCTGCAATGGCAGACGCGGTCCCATGCCCAAATGGCCCCAGAGTGGGCAGGGGTATTAGCACAGTCCTGACGGGCCACGGGGCTGCCACCACCCCAGGAGAGCTGAGGGAGGGAGATGGAGAGGTGTCCCCTTGCCTGGGGCCTTGGGGTCTGGGTGGGGAAGCAGAGGGAGAAATGGAGCTCTGCCCTGGCCGGCACCCGGAGCATCTCCCAGCCCTTCCCTGCCCTGGTGCTCCAGGTCCGGCCAGGTGCCCGCCGCCGCAGTGGGACCCCCTGCAGCACAGCCACCCCCGGCTCAGTCAGAGCCCCCCCTGCGCAGGAGCCAGCAAGCGCTGGTGCCAGCCCACGGGTGCAGAGCGGAGATCAGCCCATGGCCCCAAGTGCCGTATCAATTGGTGCCCGTCTGCGCTGGTATTAAAGTGTTTGCCAGCAGCTGCTGGTGTTTAACAAATCCTCCTGTCTGCTTTGTTTATGCCATTTTTTTTCCCTCCCACCTGGGCCTATTTGATGCTTTGGGCATTTTGCAAACGTTTTAAAGGCAGCATTTAAAACTCCAGCAGGCAGCTAGCAAAGAGCGGGTTGATGGAGACAGACAGGAGAGGCAGGGAGAGATTTCTCACCCCGCAAAGCAGCCTCTGCCCTCACCCATCCTTGTAGCTGTGCGCTCCCCTGGCATGGTCCCACGTGCTCCATACGCCCACCCCAGTCCGGCCCGAGCCAAGCCTGCGCTGCCTCCAGGGGCTTGCATTAATTTCTCCTCTGCCAGAGGAAATGGGGAGGGAAAGCCCGATGCAGCCCTTCCTGTCTGCTCACTGCCTTTCCCTGGCTATGGAGGCAGGATCTGGCCCCTGGCCCCAGGTCCTTGTCAGATTGCCAGCCTCAAAGTAGGAGAGCAAAGCTCAAATGGAAAAGCAAAATAGATGGAGCGTGCACCCCGGGGCTGGCAGTGACAGGCAGCGCTACCTGCCCTGGGGACACCCCAGCAGCTACCACTCCAACGGCACTGGCTTTTAGCAAACTGCCAATGCCACAGGGCTGACAAGGAGCCACAGGTCATCCCTGCTCCTAGTGGACCCCTGGGTCCCCCAGCCTGGGGAGTTCTGCATCCCCTGGAGGAGCATGGACCACCAGCTGGCATGGCACAACTGGTGCCTAGCCCAGGGTGCTGGGGCGCAGGAGCCCCGGAGGAGCGCAGGGGGGAATCGCTCTCCTCTGGCTTTCTCTCTTGCCTGATGTGACTACAAGGGATTGTGAGATTCAATTAAGTTCTGTTTTCCTCCCAGTAACAGCGGGAGTCTCTCCTCTCCGCTTTAAAACAGACACGCTGCCATGAAAGACAAATGCCTGCAATAAAGCAAAGGAGCACGTGTGCTGGGGGAGGCCGATGCTCACGTGCAGCCAGCACTGCCCGGGGCGCACTCGCTGCTTCGCTGCTTCCCTGCTGCACACCCGCACTCGCCCCATGGCTCTGCACGCCTGGTCCAGCATGCAGCGCGTCCCACCGGACACTCCCAGGTGCCCAGAGCTGCGTGGCAGAGTTGCTGTGGGCACCGGGCTGGCCCTGGAGCAGGATCCCCCCTGCGCAGCCCCTGCACCCCCAGCCCGGCTGATGGCCGGTGACGGGCACAAGGCCATTTCACCGTCTGCTCCCACAGTGCTGGCTGGGAGACAGACCGCGGCCGTGGGGGGGACTGCTGCCATGTCTGCCCCAGGAGGTGGGGGGCTTGCAAGGGCAGCTGCTGCCAAACTTGTGGCACGCCTGTGCTTTGCAGAGCTGGCGCCCCTCTGCAGAGCAGCAATTGCTGCGGGGGTCTCGCCCCAGGTGGTAGCCAGGTTTTTCTCACTCCCGGGGGTTTTCCTGTGCCGTCTGATGGCAGGATGCTGTTGCCTGTTTGCTGGCCTGGTGAATCACGTCCTGGGGGAACCGTCGCACTTGAAGGTGGCAGGTTGTGCTCACCAGTGGCGAGCCCGTGGCAGGCGGTGGTTTCACACCTCGGGCACAGAGACGGGAGCTCACTGGGTGCTCGTGCCCCCCAAGAGCCACAGCCCAGACCCTGGGAAACGCTGCGGTGGCTTCACATGTGCTATGCCCACCTCCGGCACCAAGCTGCCCTCGTGGCCCCTTGCCCCCGGCACCGGCACGGTGGGGGCTGCAGGCGGGAGAGAGCCCCCCCCCTCGGTGAAGTGCCCCCCCTGCTGCCCCGCACCCTCTTCTGGACCAGGTGGCCCGAGGGTTGCCAGGCAACGGGAAGATGCTTTTTCTGACCAAAACGGTAAATCAGCAGGCGAGTCGGGTGATGGGGGGACATGGCCCGGCGGGGCTGGGGCTGCCCAGGGCGGGGGCACTCGGGGCTCCCCCAGACCCAACAGGGCGCAAAAACCTGGAGAGGAGAACCAGCCGTTGCTGCCCCACTCGGCCAAAAGCTGAGGACCCCTGAGCATCGGCCGGGGAAAGCGCTCGGCCCTGGGACCCCCCTGCCCAGCTGGGAGATGGGGCAGGGACAGGGTGTCCTCCCGCAGGAACAGCCCTGCTGGCGTCGTCCCTGGGAAACCCTCCCCGGGGAGTCCCGGCCCCGCCACACACCCCGTGTGAGATTGAGCCCCTAATTTGCCCTCTCCCTCCCTCACCAGCCATCACGCACACAGCTAAATGAGCTCCAGGCAATTTTCTCAGAAGCTGAGTCCTCGCGTTGTGGGAACACAGAACTAAAAATAGCCGAGGTCTGTGTGTGCGCGTCTCGCCCAGGTGAATCTTGCTCTGGAGATAGGGGTAAAGGAGGCGGTAGCTGTCACCGGCTCCTCCGCATCCAGCCATCTCCCCTCTCTGCCTCAGTTTCCTGCACAGATCAGGCTGCCCAAACACACGCTGTGACGTCCCCAGCACAACCCGCACACGGCTGCGTCAGCCTGGGACCCCTGGCCAGAGAAACCCCTGTGCGGGGGGGAAAGCTCCTGGGGCTTGAGCATCCCTCGGTGTGGGCATCACCAGCGATGGGCAGAGCCGCCCTTGGTCTCGGGCTCTCACCTGGCAGCCTCCCACGGCTGTGCTTCATCTGGGCATCCTCCATCCCGAGGGACTGTGTTGTGGTGAGGGGATGTATCCCCCTGCTCCCCGCCCCAGCATCTTCCAATTCAGAGGCTCATCTGAGCCCGACCCCAGCCCTCCCGGGTCCAGCCCAGAGCGCAGAGGAGCAGCCACATTTCCTTCCCACAATGACTCAATTACAAATTCAGAGTTGAATCTTCCCCCACAAGACGCCCCTCTCCGCCCCTCCGACTGCTTCCAGTACTTTGAATGTTGAACACTTTCCAGGGATTTTTCGTGTGTTCAGGCTGACCCCATCCACTCTAGTTCAGACTAACTTAATCATCCTCATTTTATTGCTAACTGCTGTAGCTTTACACCTCTAGAAAAAGCACTACTTAAATTATTGGCACCTGCCAAGCTCTCGCCATGCTGCTTTCTCTGCCCCTGTGGGGGCAGAAGGAGAGAGGGCGGATCTGTTTAGTGCTCCCAGCCTTTATTTCTACCAAAAATGACAAATTATTAGAATGGTGGAAATTAGAAAAATGGCATTTAGGTAACAGACAAACCTCCCTCTTCTCTTCAGCAGCGTCTGGTTAAAAGCAGATTTGAAAATGGAAGGTGGGGGGAAAAAAACCAGGGTAATCTGCTGAACACTGACAGCCGGGCAGGAGGGGCTCCCTGGAGGGGCAGGGGAGGGAAACGCTCCAGGGGATGCCCCAGGAGCAGCTCATCCGACACACCACCTCGCTTGCACCATGGAGCACTTGGGAGACACATCCCGGCAACACCATGGCAGGGGCACAGCTGGGCAGAAACCGTCAGGTTTGTTTTCACATCAAAACACTGCCAGAGCAGATCACCACTGCTGCGCAGGAGCTGGCCTGAGGTGCCGGGGTTTTGAGGGCGAAAGGGCTGCAAAGCTCAGAGAGCAGCAAGGAGGGCTTCCAGCCCTGCGCTGCCATGGGGTCAGAGCTCAGCTGTGCCCCAAAGAGCCTCCCCAAGGGTCTCCCGGAGCTCAGAGCCCCCCGTGAGGGCAGCCCCAGGGCTGGGGGTGCTAGGCACTCAGCCCCCCACGAGGGCAGCACTCCAGGCCACGCAGCCCTGCTGACGGGGAGCACAAAAACATCATCGCATCCTTAATCACCAGCCCTGCCGAGAAGTGCAAGGGCCAGGCTGGGGGAGCCAGTGAGGAGGAGGAAGGACTCCCACGGGAGCACAGGAAGGGGCTCTCCCTCACCGCGGCCCCGTCCCCGTGCAGGCGATGCCCTGGCTCAGCTCTGCCTCAGCCAAGACGGCCCCAGGTCCCCCTGAGCAAGAACAGTCCCTTTCCCCACATCCCCTGTTCTCCCCAGGAGATTTGCTCCCACCTCACCCCATGGCTGGTTGGCAGCACCGGGGAAGAGCTTCTGAAACGCTCTGAGGCCCTGCAAGGCTGTTGGGAACGGGCAGCGCCACCCAGAAGAGCAGTCGCTGCTCCGTGGCTGGGCAGTCCCAGAGTCCCAGCTCTGCTCCCCCACCCCTGCACAGCACAGGGAGCCGGCGGGGAAGATAACAGGGGGGATGCCACAGCCACAGCGATAAAAAGCAAAGGGAATGCCTCAGGGAAACCAGGAGCTGGGGCACCACCTGCATCTGTTTTAGAAATTACTTTATTGCACTAAAAAGGGGAAGTAATCTGTAAACAAACATTCCATTCAGGTATTAATATATTTTTTTTTTTTCACTCCAAAAATGCATCATTAAATCCAGCCACAGAAATATCAAAGCAGGAACAGTAGAAAAGAGCTACAGGAGAGGAAAGACCCAGCCAGGCCACAGTCCTCCCACCCACCTCCCATGCCGCCCTCCCACCCATCACGGGAGCAGGGCTCACAGCAGCATGTCCCAGGGCTCAGCGGACAGCCACACGCCACTCGACTCCAGCAAGGCAGCCCTGGGAAGTGTGTGTGTGGGGGGGGCACGCAGCACAAGCCCCCAGGCCCTTGGGTCTCCCCACAGGGCCAGCCCCAACCTAAGGAGCAGCCCAGGGCCCTGCTCTCAGCATCTCCCTTCCCCAAACCCAAAGGCACACAGCTCTGCCGTGGGGGATGCATCACCCCCCAACCCTCTCACAGAGCACCAAAATCTTTGCCCAGCTCCTGTTCCCCCTCCCCTTGCAGCCTGCTGGGTCCCGTGTCCCCCCCCAGAAGCGCCTGGGTCCTACCAGCCCCTTGCAGGTGCAGCACCCCAGGGACTGCCGCACCCCGGGGACCGCAGGGTGCTGGCAAGGGGTGCACGGGGCTGTCTGGCAGCAGCCAGCCGGGCAGGGTCGCCGTCCTGCCCCGGGTCTGCTCAGAGGCAGGATGTTCGCCCCCAGCCCATGGACGTGGCCCATCTCCCCGTCCCACCCTCCCCAGAGTCCCCGTCTGCCCCCAGGGCGAGCCTGGGCACTCAGGGGCTGGGAGTGTCCCCCGTGTTGGCTCCTGGGGGAGCAGTGGGAAGCCTCAGGTGGGAAATCCCCCGCAAAGGAGGGACGTGCCTGCTCCTTACATCCTACATGGTTTGTTTTCAGCCACAAGCTTGACAAACAGCCACAATCACCCCAAATCCCCCCGACATGCAAACACCACGCTATCAGAACCATGCCTCGCGTACCTGAAACATATTTACAGACAGAAGTAAAACACGCTGGGAAAGATCAGCCTCGGATATAAATAGCCAACACTGAAATCTGCCATCTGCTGCAAAGGACAAGAAAGGAACATCAACTGCCACCGACAGAGGTTAACACAGAGGGACACGTGTGTGCGTGTGTATCCACACATGCTGCAACAGGCAGGGAGAGGAACACTGCAAATTCTGCTCCCTTCCACAGAAACATGCAGAGCCCGATGCAATGGGTAACACCACACCAAACAACAACAATGCATCTGTTTTATCCACCCGCAGAAATGCCCCTGCCGGCATTTCCCCCACTCCCGGTGCCTCCAGCCGGTTGACCAGGATGGCAGGGAGGGATGGGAAGGGGTGGGGAGCACCCCAGTGCACCCCAAAGGGAAACTGCAGAGCCAGGCCAGTCCCTTCGGGGAGCTGGGTCCCACTGGGCACAGGGGCTTCGTGGCCCCATGGGAGACATCCCTCCCACCCGGTGGGTGCAGCCACTCACAAGCACCCAAGCCCCCACCAGCGAGGGAGGGCAGAGGGTAGGGGAACCTCAGCCAGAGTCTGCCCCCCTACCCAGCAACACCTGGGGATGTCCCCAGTGCCAGCCAGACCACCAGCACTCAGGGAGGGCTACTCCTGTCACCTCAGCTTTTGTCAGCAAGGACGTCTGCTGGGACACTGCCTGGGACCACCCATGAGCACAGGGTGAGGGGTGCCAGGCCCCCCCATGGCAGTGGCAGCCCCCAGCATCTCCCTCCCGCGGAGAGAGAAGAGGCACAGGCAGCCTCCTGGATTTGGGCAAACACAAAACCCCTGAAGCTCTGTGAGCAGTTTCTCACAGGGGGTCAGCAGCAGGGGACACTGCTGGGGGTGGGCAGGGAGGGTGTCCCGGGAGGCTGCGTGTGTCGGACCAAGCCGACTTGCACATCTGTGCAGTCCTGCAGGGCTGGGAAGAGTCCAGGAAAGGCTCAAAAAAACTACAAACCTGACTCATCCCCCAGGGTCACCTCCCTTGGCCCACTCTTGGGTCACCTCTGCAGTATTTTCTCTGCAGTTTCCAAGACTAGAAACTTGTCTTTTAAATTAAAGCTGAGATCGATGCTATCACCTGACTCCAGGACCCAGGGCTTTGAGAGGTGGCAATAAGTATGCTACAGAGATCTACCCACCTCCAACCTTCGTGCTGGCCAGCTGGAGACCACAGGCACAAGGGAGGGAAGAGCCCAGCAGGTGATATCCATCCTTCCTGGTGGAGATGGGGCTCCCCACTTCCCGCTGGGCTCCAGGAGATGCAGCCCCAGGAGGGAGCAGGGAGGGAAGCTGTGGCTGCTGGCCCTGCCTGCCCCACCACAGGAGGACTGGTGCTGGCAGAGCCCCACGGCAGCACTGCCCCCGGGGGACCCCCAGGCTCTGCCACGGCCCCATCCCTCCTCCGAGGGGCCCTTCCAAACCCTCCTCCAGTGAGGCTGGGGGACAGGGCCGGCCTCCCCCCCTCGCCCCGGCCCCACAGGCAGGGAGGCTCCCTCTGGGGCTGGCAGCAAGCACCTACAGGCAGGACAGGAGGGCAGTGAGCGGCAGCTCCTTCTCCCCCAGCAGCGTGTCCCGCTTAAGGCTGCTGCCCTTGTTGACCACCTTGAGCTTCAGGGACATCTTCCTGGCATGGCCGGGGCCCAGCCCATCGAAGAAGAAGTCCTCGTTGAAGACGGGGTTGCGGCTGTTCTTGACGATGGTGCTGCGCTGCTTCTGCAGCTTCCCGGGGTTGAGGCACAGCGAGACGCAGCAGTTGATGCTGCGCAGGTCGACGAGGGCGTCGTAGAGGTCCTCAGCGGAGACGAGCCGCACACGCAGCCGGGCATTGGAGGGGTCGTACTCAGCAGCCAGGCGCAGGCTCCCACCCCGGCTGAGCTGCAGGCTGTGCTCCCGGTCGCGGCCTGACGGCAGGTCCAGGGGCAGCAGAGCGGCGGGCGGCTGCCCCCCAGCCGGGCCGCTCCTGGCGCGGCGCTGGGCGCTGGGGCTGGTGTCAGCCGAGCTGTCATCAGTGGACAGTGAGCTGTTGCGGGCTACCGAGTGCTTCAGCTTGATGACCTTGGACTGGCTCTCCTGGCTGAAGATCTTCAGCAGGGAGACGGAACGGGAGAGCAGCGGGGAGCCGAAAGGTGAGGACTCGGCCGAGGAGCACGTGTCGCTCTCACCACCGCTGAAGTAGCGGCCAGGGTGCATGAGGGCTGCGCCCAGGTCGGCGGGTGCCCGGGGCCCGCTCTCGCCATTGAGCTTGGCTCGGCGCTGGGCACTGGGTGAGGTGGCTGGCGAGGGGCAGAGGCTGCTGTGCTCGCTGTGGAAGAGCGACTCTTTGCGCCGTGTGTGGGGGCTCTCCACCAGTGTGGCGAAGCCATAGGAGGTCTGCGCCTTGGGCACGTAGGGCAGCGACATGGCCGTCTGCGCCTGTGGGTCTGCGTTGGTGCCGAAACCCCCCTCGGCCGTCCAGTCCTCGGCTGTCTCGATCTGGATGATGTGCCGGCCGGCAGCCCGTGGCCGGGAACGGCTGGACGGCCGGGGGCTGCGTGGGGGCTTG
>WAAD01019659.1:89651-110870 GCA_013389945.1 Fregata magnificens
GGGGCGGGCGTGAGGCTGTCGCCCTCCAGACAGGCGTCTTGACCTGTTTCCCCGTTTCAGCAGGTGCAGGTATTCCCTAGTCAGGAGGTGTCGGCGCTGACATTTAGTGTTCGCTTTGAGGATGACAGACTGCCTTCAGATCTGTGTAAAATATTTACCTCTTTTGAGAGGAGTTCTTTGCTGTGGGAGGAGAAGAGCGCTGCGAGAGGCTCCAGGTAGTGCGGGCGACAACGTCACGCCTGTACAAAGGCAGCTTTGAAGTGGGCGCACCTCAGCTTAAGATGGTTGCGAGCTCTTTCCCTCTGGCCTTGCTCCCTTGAGAGAAAGTAGTTCTGGTCGTGAGGCGCTGGCCTGTCCTACGGGCTCCTAGTATCTCTTTGCATGTTTTTACTTTTTTTCTGCAGCATCTTTATATTTTGGGGCAGCAGCTGTGCATCCTCTAGAGGAGTGGTTCGGTGCGGTGACCGCGTACTCCAAAGGAGATTAGCTATCCTGAATTGTTTAAGGAGTGTGACGCGATAAGGTGGTTGATAAATGGAAGGAGTGACGTTAAGCTGTGAACAGGCTAGATCTGGACCTACTCGGTAAAGAGAGATTAACTGTTAATTTTGTTGCAGTCATGTGGTAGAAACGTTTAACTGCTTGAGAGGGTATAAAGGGGGATGATGAAAGGAAGAGGAGAGGACTGCTCTCTTCTGAGAGAGACTCTTAGGCTGGTGGAGCAAGGTGAGTAATGATAGCTGTACTCTTAATTACCGTCTTTGTGCTGCCTTGGGGCTTCTCCCTCTGCTGCAAAACATTATCTCATTTGTGTGCAATGAAACTGACTTCTTTTAATGACCGTGTCCCCCTCGGGTAGGGTGCCTCTCGTGTAGATGCTGTTGATTTGTTTTTTAAGCAGACTTAGCCTGTCTGCGGGAGACAGTTTTAATAGAGTCTGTGAACATAAACAACATTTCAGCAGAATAATGTCTCTTGCTGCCTCTTCTCGTATTTCAAATAACTTACAGCTGTATTAGTTGTCTGAAATGCAGTATTATTCTGTCAAAACGTGGGAGGATGTGACTGGGTAAAAGAGTGCTCTTCATGTGCCAAGTTTCTTGAATTCCTGTCCCTGAGATATCTGTCAGTAGTGAATGCTGGAGGCAGGATGCTGAGACAGGTACGTCTCTGGTCTGGTCCATTAAATGATTTGTGTCTCAAGAGCACAGTGTAAAAATGTTAGTCAGTTGTGAGGAAATTAATACAAAAGTCCATTCTCTTAGCCTAGAAGAAATGCCCATGGATTTGAGGTTTCCCATGCCAAATCCAGTATCCCTTTGGATGTGAGATTTGTGCAGCTGATGGAAGTTTTTTTAACTTCTGGATGCTCTTCAAGCCGCTGGAAGCTGTCTAAACTGCTGGGATTGCAGACATTTCAGGTGGTTGTATTAATAATGTATCAGGGCTAGACTACACTTCTTGGTGAGGTCAGATCATGCGGTTTGCTAATATAAGAAATGGGTTCCTGTGGAAAAGCACATCGTGCTACTAAATGTTTGGCCCGTGCGGTTCCCTGACATAATTCAACTGAAACTTGTGCGCTTTCCTCCTGTTCCTTGTGATTTGTTTTCCTTGTGAGCTCGTGACTTTGCAGGTGTCTCCTGCAAGGCAGGAGAAAACCTCCTGGGCCGGCAGCTGAGATTTGGCACTTGGAAAAGTGACAGAACAAATGCTGCCCTGAAAGCACCATGAGAAATCCTTAAGGAAAGAATTATAAGCAAGGCCTTGAGGTATGGGGTTTTTTTTAACAGCTGATCTAAGGACTGTGCCTTTCCCACCATGCTGGGTAGATGGAGTTGGCGCTGAGGAGCAAAATTGCCTTCCCAAACTCCCAGAGTCTTTTCTGGGGTCTTGCACATACTGCTGGCAAAATATGCAGAGAGTTGAGGTGTTTCGTTTCCAGGTCCTTAAGGTGAGGAATGAAAGGATGATACGTTTGGTCATGTTTAGAGAAAGCATAATGGTATCAAAGATACTAGGTCTTGGAGAAAAAAATGGCAAACAATCAGCTTTGTAGAAGAGGCATGCGTTGGTAGACTCTGGGTAGCGAGATGCTGCAGCATGAGCTCACCTGCACTAGGCAGCACTGAATCGCCTCGGGAATGGCTTAGGTCAGAGTTGACGTTTCAGCATCCAACCACATGTCTCAAATCTATCGCAGATCAGGATATGTGTTGTTTGGGTTTTTTTTTTTTGTTTTTTTTTTTAACTTACAGAGCTCTGTTTTGTAGCGACAGGGGATTGGAGAGCCCAGCGTGTACCACGCCGTGGTGGTTATTTTCCTGGAGTTCTTTGCCTGGGGGCTGCTGACCACGCCAATGCTAACGGTGAGTAAGTCTCCCTGGGAATAATACCGGCTTTTGTAGACTAGAGTTTACCTGCACCTTTTATCCTACACTGACTTATTTAGGGATAAAAGAGACTTTTGTTGAACTCCCACCATCATTGTCTGGGGTGTCAAAGCAGAGACAATTTCCTGGCAATTACTTGCTACACCAAGCCATGCTCATTCTAGGAGAGCCCACCAGTAACTCATTCAGGACTTGACTGAGTTATGGTTAACACAGGGAGCAAAGGCAACTTCACAATCAAGTTGAGGGCAGAGGGATAGCTTTGTTAAAGAAACTTAAAGTCTCATCTCAGATACTTGCCTTTAGTTAAGGAGCTGTAAACTTCTGATTTCGCACTTTCAGGAAGAATTCTCAGCTTTTTAAATTCATTTTCCGTTGGTGGTGTGCCAGCTTACATTGAAGTCTAATGTGCCATACATATTTCGGACCTGATCTCCGATATCTAGGTAACTATGCAAAAGGAGTCTTTGTTTATGCAAAGGCATTTAGAAATATAGTATTAGCTTAGTAGTATAAAATGCAAATCAAACATAGAGACAGTACAAAATGGGGAGAGAACAACAGAAAAGTTACGTGGTCACATGGAGTAAAAACAGAGGGGAATCAGATGGTGCAGGGATGGAGACAGGCATGTTTCCAATTATCTTAGTCTTGCCTCAGCATGCTGGAATAGTTTATAGACCTGGGACGTATTAAAGAAAGTGGCTACCCCTGTTGGAGAGGGGAGGTAGAGCTCCTCACATAGGTACAGCAGTGGCATTCTCAGTAGTGTATTTCCCATTTTCCCTGTTTTGTGCCCTTCCAGGCATCTAGCTGTCAGGTGCTTTCGGAAATTTTGCAAAAGTTGCTAGCTCTGGTTTTCTGTTTTTGTTTTTGTTTGTTTTTCCTAGGTGTTACACCAGACTTTTCCTCAGCATACATTCTTGATGAATGGCCTGATTCATGGAGTCAAGGTAAGGAATATTCCTTCCAGGCTTTCATTTGAATCTGCGATCAGTGTAAGAAGTGGCAAGCCATTATAATCTGTGTCATTTGCTGATGTCAACCAGCATTTGACAGATAAATGTTCATATTTCAGTTTGGGGTGCTACTGGCAAACCTAATGCAAAATGAAGCATTGACAGAGCATAGACATCGGGTAGCTTGGGTAGTTGATTTTACTGAGCGGTACTAACAACGTGCTGTGTGTCAGCACGGGTTTGGGGCTATAACAGCTGTGTGTTTCAGCTGAAAATATTCTAATCAGCATGAGATCAGCCCTGTATCCATATTCTGGAGTGTAACAAAATGAAAAAAATCAATGACATCTGAACGTACTGGTAATAGAAGTTGACACTAAGCGGGCCTTAGTGGGGTCTCCCCAGACAGAAGGTGGGGAGTATGCTGTGACGTGGTAAGTGGGTGCGGTGAGTTTGGACTAGACCAGCATTCCCAGAGCAGAACTGGAGGCAACTATAGCGAACAAGCAGTAGCCATGTGTTCTGACTCGGGAATGTGGCAAAACAGATTGTTAGGCCCTGGCTCTGGCAAGAGCGTCTCAGCAAATGGCCCCAGAGAGGTTTGCTTCAATGTGAGTTGGGCACTCCCATACACACTTAAGGGCTCTTCCCTGCCTGCCTTGGGTTTGAAAGACATTGAAAGGCATTGAGCAATTTTATTTGTGTTTAATGGCCTTGGCATCTCATCGGGTCTGTCTTGTCTCCATCTAAAAGAGAAAGCCTTCCCTAGAACTGCAGCAGATGTTAATGTGATGGACCTGTGCCAACATCTTTTTAGGTACTGGCAGGGCAACTCCCTGCTGCACAGGCCTGCCTGGGAAGACCACAGCTGCAGGCTGAGCAGTTACAGAGAACGGGAAGTAATGGAGTGTTTGGCAGTGCCTAGCTGGTCGAGGATTCTTTTTTTTCTCCCTAAAAGGATGTGAGCAGTTTAACAAACTGTTATGTTTTGCCTGCTTGTAGAAAATAGGAATGGAATGTCTCCTCATATTTTTATCTTTAGATGATGTTGTCAAAAGCTCTTGCTATCGACAATCAGAATTTGACTGAGGGATTTCTCTCTGTCGTCCTGTCTGTCTTCCTTAGGGTCTGCTTTCTTTTCTAAGTGCCCCACTGATTGGTGCTCTCTCTGATGTCTGGGGCAGGAAATCCTTCCTCCTCCTCACCGTCTTCTTCACGTGTGCGCCAATTCCCCTTATGAAGATCAGTCCATGGTGAGTTTACTCCTGTTATAACGAGGAGCTCTGAGGAGAGGAATGAGTGCGAGGCTGAACGATGGAGGATTTGCGGGTGTTGCATTTGAGGATGAGATGGAAGAGTCTGTCCAGTGGAGAAGGATGCCCAGCCTAGAGACTAATTTAGTTGTCTTGTTCTACGGGAGGGTTCAGCGTCAGGAAGAAAGAGTCTCTCTTTCCTCTCCTGGTGCCTATTCTCCTGATAAGTGTGTTATCACTATTAGGGTATGTTGATGTTTCCTTCCTGTGTGCGGAAAATAAGTGATAAAACTCCTTGGGCCACCAGACTGAAGCTTGGTGTTCCTGAGTGCTTGCAGGTGCAATGAAGTAGGATGGACTGAAGGAAGAATAAGGGAGAGGTTCTAATTCAGCAGCTGTGGACTACCGTGTGGTTGCTCTCTAACTCTGCCTTTGGCAATGCCTGTTTCAGGTGGTATTTTGCTGTCATTTCCATGTCTGGAGTCTTTGCTGTCACCTTTTCTGTGATTTTTGCCTACGTTGCTGATATCACACAGGAGCATGAACGCAGCACGGCATATGGCTTGGTAAGGAGCTGAATAACTGGCTTGTCTCTTGGAAGAAATATTTGGGGCTTTGAAGGTAGGAGAGGTATAAAATTAGGGTGGGAGATTTATTGACAAGCCGGAGGACAGTATCAGTGAAAAGATGATATGTGCTTCACTAATAATACAGTCTCCCTATTCTTCTGTTTGTGATTTAGCACCGAGGGAGAGGCCTAATTTCTATGCAATCTGAATACCGGCTGTATTGTTGCCTAGCCTTTAAGCCAGCCTGGTCTGTGAACTTCTTTGCACCAGGAAAGGGGGCAGGCTGTGATGCTGGCATGCATACAAGTAGCCTGTGATTGGGCCCTTTCTGTAGGGTTACTGAAAGTATCGTATATGAATTGTTAGGGTAGCTTTAATTTCCCTTTGTTAGAACTTAGCCTAGATTGCTCCAAGAGAACATGTCATCTTTCTGTCTCCAGGAGTCCCTGTTCACCTGGATTATCCTCATCAAAGATGGCAAAACTAGTACCCTTGGGTTACTCTGGAGGAGAAAATAGGCTCTAGGAAGAAGAGGCTGTATTAATGTTTTATCCTTCCAGGTGTCAGCCACGTTTGCTGCTAGTCTGGTCACAAGCCCAGCAATCGGTGCATACCTTTCCCAAGCCTACGGCGATACGTTGGTGGTTGTACTAGCTTCAGGTGTTGCTTTGCTGGATATTGGTTTCATCCTGCTGGCTGTGCCAGAGTCTCTGCCAGAAGAGATGCGCCCAGTCTCTTGGGGAGCTCCAATCTCCTGGGAACAAGCAGACCCTTTTGCTGTAAGTAATCTTGCTGTTGTTTTTCCGCATGCTGGTAGTGCTTATATGTGCTTTAGTTATGCTAATTTCTCTCAAAAGGAAGATGCATTCCACCAAAGGTGAAGGGTGCGAGGCTTAGATTAACCCCATCGACGGTACAGTGTTCAACTGACGTCAGACTGCACATATCTAGAGCTGTCTAGCAGCTTCTAACTGATTTCATATAGCTACAGACCATCTAAAAGCAGCTCCAGATGTCCTGAAGCAACAGCTTGGGGGAAATGTGTCAGTTTTTGGAATATAAGTTCCATTACTTAGCAATAGTACTGTGTCAGGAGAAGTCTTGTGCGTTCTTGGCTTTTCAGGACCTTTGCTAATGATGATGAGCTTTGCACAGTTTCACCTCACCTTTGCTTGCTCGGAAGATTATTTTGGCTGTCTGAGGAAAAAACAATTCTGATCAAAAGCACTTGACTATAAATCCGAGAAACTGAAAGGTTAAAAATTCCTCATTCTAGGGTGTAAGTTGATGTAATTGTACACCTGGTCTGGTGTGTTGTGGCAGCGTTCGCATCTTCCTCTGAAATGTTGGTCTGGTTTCATTCAAGCATTCATTTCTTAGATGTAAGATGGTGACTTAAGCACTTGGTTTTGCTCTCTCTGTACCTGGAGAATATTTAATGATATTAACTCTTTTTTTGTTTGTTTGTTTTAACATTTTTTTCATTCACCACCCTGCTTCCCTACAGTCCCTGCGGAAGGTGGGTCAGGATTCTACAGTGCTGCTCATCTGTATCACCGTCTTTCTCTCCTACCTTCCTGAAGCCGGCCAGTACTCCAGCTTTTTCCTGTACCTGCGACAGGTCAGCCTCTTGCGATGAGGGAAGACTCTGAATGCAGGAAATCCCAGCCTACAAGTATTACCTTAGTTGCATGTCCTGAGGAAACTAATCTCGGCCAATAGCTTAGTAGAGTTGAAGCTATAAGAAATAGTGACTTGTTCCAGCTTTCCTAAAAAATGTGGGAGCCTGGCGACCACTCTGTAGGTGTTGCCAGGACCCTTGCTTGGCTTCTTGCTGGTGGTCTGCCTGTCCATCCTGTCCACGCCACCTTCAGGCATTTAAGGTGAGCCCAGTGATTTAAAGCTGTTTCTTCAGCCAGAGGAAAATCTTCCATTTTATTCCTGCGGCAGCAGGGAGGTAGTGGAAGGTACGGTTGATTAATGTTTAAGTACCTGATAAGCAATGTCAGTAAACATTAGTGACATTGATGGGAGTGGCTTTTCTCATATGGTACAAATCTCTTGCCTGAAAAGTCCCCTCTTTGGCGTTTTCACAGGTCATTGGTTTTTCCTCGGAGACTGTGGCAGCCTTTATTGGTGTAGTTGGAATTCTCTCTATACTGGCTCAGGTGAGAAGCAATTTCTGTCTTGGCTCTAGCCGTATGGTTATAAGAATGTCCAAAATTTCTGATAATCAGGGCTGGTGAGTTGTCAGAATCCCTGTGGCCACACAGACATCATCAGACCCGTGCATGGCTACCTGTGGTCCCTCTTTCTTATCTTTTGAATGTAGCTGTTGCTTGTTGAATAACAAACGGTGGTAAACTGTGGGGTGGCCCCGTGTTGCTCCATGGAACTCTATAGATTGTGCTCTGATTGCCATGGACAGGGGTGTGCTGGTTTCTAACACAATGTTACGAGAGTGGAGGAGTGCATGTGCACGATAGCCAGTCTGACAGCAGCACGAGTTCCCTCGGATTCCCATCCTCTTGTCATCCAGTGTCATCATCTTTCTTTGCACTTTGAAAGCACCTGTTTTTCTTTCCAGACAGTAGTGCTGGGAATTCTCATGCGTTCGATAGGAAATAAAAACACCATCCTGTTGGGACTAGGCTTCCAGATCCTGCAGCTTGCCTGGTACGGCTTCGGATCGCAGCCTTGGTAAGAGTTTGCCCACGTTTGTCTCCTGGCGTCGGCAGGTTTCTCCCTCCACGGTGGCTCCGTGCTCCGCAGCAGCTCCCTGTCCCCCAGCAGAGGGAGATGCTGCCCTGCCGTGCTGCTAGTCTGCGGCTGGCCCTCAGGACCCTGCCTCCTAACTGCTGCCTCTTTCTCTCCGAGGATGATGTGGGCAGCAGGAGCTGTGGCTGCCATGTCTAGCATCACTTTCCCAGCCATCAGTGCCATGGTGTCTAGGAACGCGGACCCTGACCAACAGGGTGAGTCGCTTGGGGATTTGTCTAACGGGCGAGTTCATCCCAGCAGGCGCTTGAGCTGACACACGTTCAAATTCTCAGCATCGGTGGTGGAGAGGTGGGCAGGAACATCTGTGCCACCTGTGGAGTGTCGCTTTATTCTTAGTAGTATTGACACTCTTGCCTTTGACCATAGCTGATGTTTTGGGAGGGAATTCTTAAATTATGCACGTAGGTGTTCGGTGTTGCCTGTCTGAGGCAGAGAGGAGACTGCTGCTTAATTGTTTGCCTGCTTCATGGTTCGACCCTGAGTCCTCAGACCTGGCTGCCTTAAATTCCAGTTCAGTTGGAAATTGTTGCTTGATGTGCCCATGCTCATCTTATTCTCCAAAGTAGCAAGCCCAGCATTACTGATTTTTGTAAAACCTGATACTGAGCGAAGCTAATCACCAGCTAGCCACTTCATCTGTAGAGTGTATGTCAATTCAGATCTGAATGTTTGGTCCTGTCTTTAAATATGTGAACATCCTTGAATAAAACAGGCTTACAACTTTCTGAAGAAACTTGTCTTCCTTTCCATGCTCTGTCCCCAGGTGTGGTGCAGGGAATGATCACTGGAATTCGGGGTCTGTGTAACGGCCTGGGGCCGGCGCTCTATGGCTTTGTCTTCTATCTCTTCCATGTGGAGTTGAATGAAATGGCTGAGGTGGAAACTTTGGGTAAGGCCTCCAAACCCAACATGGCCAACCCTACAGATGAGGTAACCTGTTCAGCGTTATCATTCCGTTTGCTGGGCTGCTTCTGTCCTTACACTTGAGCATTAATTGTTCCTGCGTTTCGCCCTACAGAGCAGCATTATCCCAGGGCCTCCATTCCTGTTTGGGGCTTGTTCTGTCCTGCTGTCGCTCCTGGTGGCCTTGTTCATTCCAGAACACAACCTTGCACTGAGGTCAGGCAGCCACAAGAAACACAGTAACGGAGCCCAGACCCACACCCACAGCCCGCAGGCCGGAGGATCGGATGGCAAGGAGCCCCTGCTCGAGGACAGCAGCGTATGAGGTTGGGAGAGAAGGACCTGGCTTGCGTCTCAACTCCAGATCAACTTAGCCAGTTGGAGTTCGGGGAGAGAGGGTGGGGGGAGAGAAGAAAGGAGGTAGCAGACTGTGCCACTAACAGCTAATGAGAAGGGACAGGGTTTCCCTTCAAGCCAAATATGCCCAGCTGGTGCAAAAATGGAATTGTATCGTCTGGTGCTGATGGAAAGGGGAGATACTGAACTGCTCCACATGAAGGGATAGTTCTTTAAAGCAAACCTGCCCTTGTATGTGAATACTGAACTTCATGGTGTGACCTGCCAAATATTCAACTCGCCAGTGAAAAATTAAGGAGCTAGCATTGTCTTTGTTCTAATGTGAACTAACTGAGTTGCCAGCCAGAATAAAACAAGGCATCTGTTATGTGCCCCCATCCCCTTATATAATCGGTACTTGCCACTGATCCCGTCACAGCTCGGTTGGCTAACCTCGGCCTGGGGGGAGCCTTGTCTTGCGCAGTATGTGCAGCCTGTGCTGTGATGCACCCAGTAAAAGGTGTGTGCGTGTGTGAAGAACAGACAGTGTAGTCAACTGTGAGCAGATCCTCGCTGCTGGAGGATCTGATGAATTTGCCTGTTCTGGCGCAAGTGAAACTTAGACCAAAAAAAAAAAAGAAAATCCACTGACTTAATGTTCTGATGAAGATAAGAAAAATTAAGAAGTAAAGTTGCAACTGACACAAGGGAGAATGGGCAGATGAGAGAGGGGCAACTACATGAATGACAAATGCTTAGATGGTCAACAACATTTGTATTTCTGTTTGGTTTTTCTTTTTTTGTTACACTGATGTAACATTGGTCTGTCGCTACCTCCATAGGTAGTAGGTAGAAGGATTTTTCAGAAATCTTTTTCTGGAACTGTAAGTGTTGTTTAGAAAATACAGTTCTCTGAGAGGTCAGAGAAACAACTAAACTCTGCTAAGCACTTTGATAAAGCGTGGTTTCCTGAGAGAAGGGTCAAAGAAATAACTGCTTATCTTGAGCGCTTTTATAAAGCATGTTGATTTTTCCCCAGGCTCTTGCCATCTGATATTAAAACCAGATAATGACTGTAGCTTGTTTTTTCTCAGTCCAAAAGATTCTGATGGTGGTGATTGCAACTGATTTGAACTTACAGATTTGGAGTCCATATAGCATTTCTGAGCCTGCTATGAAGGCTTTTGTTTTGTTGGAAAATGAAATAGCAACCTCTGCTGCAGGGTTCAGCTCTGTTTAGAAAGAGCAGCAAATACTTGAACTTGACTGTTGCAAAAGAACCTAAGACAAACGTATAGAGAACGCTTGGTTGTTTATAGATACATAGAGATATGGCAGAGGGCAGGAAACAATTGGTCTCATTTGAGTAAGATCAGAAGTAATGGCATTGAGCAATCACTGGGGAAGTAAAGACCAAACGGGGACCACTTAAGAAATTGGTTGTTAAGGGAATTGAGGATACAATGGCCAAAACCAGCTGTCGTTCTCTGGCCGGGATCCCTTCTCTGTAGGTTTGGGACAGGTAACTTAGGGGAGAAAGGCCAAAACGGAGGGAGCACTGTCACTTAATGTCTTGTGTCTTTGCAAACGGGTAATTGTGGCTGATGCTGTGCCTGCGCAGCAGTGACTACAGATGCCATTTGCCTCTGGGTTTAATGGAGAACACCAGCTGGACGACCCTGGAGAGCTCAGTCCCTGACCCACAACCGGCACAAGCATGGGAGAGCACTGTCCGCCCCCTGCTCTGCCCTGGCAGTACAGCTTGCCCCGCTCCAGGAGTGTGAGGGGATGTGAGCTCCAGGGTGTATTTGGTGTCTGACCTCTTCTGTGCGCGTGTTGGCATGAGGGCTGGTTAATGTTGGCTTTGGACAGATCGAGACCTGCAATTTCGTGTAGGTCTCTTAAACGCCTGTCAGATATTAACAGCTTGGAACCACTGCCTGCCTAGACGGGGCTGAACTAATAATTTAATGTCTTTTTACCAATTTTCTGGACCAGTTAGTTATTGGAGGTGGACATTTAAGTGAAATAATTCATGGTGTGTTTTGAATTAATCCAGCCTGGTACCCAGATCCTGTAATCAGAACTGTAAGAGTAGATTATTGTCCATGCAGAGGGCAGCCACCTTGGACACTGAGGGTTTGCTGATGTGGATCTAATTGCAGGACTGGAGAACAGAGCTAGCGGAAAGTCTCAGTGACCTGCGGTGACTCCAGTTTTCCCAAGCTGGTTGTGGTGATGCTCCAAATTCCCAAATGTTACTGGGATGGTCTGTACCGTGCATGCACAGCAAACTTCTTTCCTGAAGGAAATCCAGTCACTTAAACTTCCAGGCAGCAGTCCCAACTCTGTATTGCTCACAAAAATGCCTTTTTTAGACTGGAGCTTTACCAAGTACTTCTGGTGATGCATTTATTTACACTGTATTAAAATGAACTGAAGTAGGTTTGTCCCTCACACACAAGTGAAGTGAAATGAAACACCGAATCATTACCTCATTCACACTGAGGCACTCGGAGCTTCACAGGTAGACTAGAGCAGAACGTTACAAAAAGATGAGCATAATTTATATGATATAAAGTATATAGAGATATATTTTTAAAAGTCCTTTCCTTTATTGAATAGTTTATTGAAACCAATGTGTTTCTAGTCCCATTCCCTCTCTCCACCGCTGCTGCCTGCGGCGTCTCAGCCTCTCCTTCCCTTCAGACAGCAGAATTAGCTGGGTGAGCTTCCCTCCTCGGTCCCCGTCTGTCGTGACGTGATACCTGAGTTTCCAGTGATGCTGACACCCCCTGGTTCGTGAGTAGTGGACCTGGAGTCTTTTGGTCACTTCTTCAGCCCCTGAGCTCGGGGCCAGGCAATGCCACAGGTTGCTGCTGTGTCAGCGGGCTGCAGCCTGGCTGTTTGAAAGGCTCCACCGCAGCAGAGGTTTCTTGGGCTGCTGGGGGGGGTACAGCGTTGGGCGGCTGCACCAGCAGAAGGTACGCTGTGAGTGCCGTTAGCAGCCTTAAGGTACGTTGGTCCCTCACTGTGCTGGTGCGGGGCCCTCTTGCTGGCGCAGGGGCTGGCCCTGGGATGCGGCTTAGCTGCAAGCCCAGGCACCCGTGGCGTGGGGACCTGCTCCGGGAACACGGGCTCCCCGTGGGGCAGGGCTGCTCACCTGCCCCAGCAGTGTCGCTTGTTCCTGGCGCTGGGAGCAGGCAGGGATTCCTTTCCATGGTTTTGGAGTTCCTTTCACCTGGCTCTGTGGGGGCCTCAGCCCCAGGTAACCCCCCTCCCCATCAGCGCAGGGATGTGACCCACCCACTGTTCTGCCTTTAAGTGACAGAGGAGGACTTGGGCCAAGCGGTGATGGAGCTGAAATTACCAGACCTGCATGAAGAATGTCTCATTCTGAAGGGCTGGTAGTTCTGCGGCGTCACATGTGCAGACTGGAAAATCTGTACGGAGCATTCAGCTAGTTTTGCCAATTTCTGTTACTTTATATGAAAATGCAACTTTTTTAAAAGAGCCTTTTCTTAAAATCCTCTTGATCTGCTGTGTAGTGCCTGAGCCTGGCTGTTTAACATCACCGTTCCCAGAATTTGTCTGCAGCAACTTATAATTCAGGTCGGTAACAGCAATGCCCCAAATATAAGGCAAAAATTGGCTTAATTGCCCTTCTTCTGCAGTTCCAGTATTAATGGCAGCAGTTCAAGTGAGTTTAAACTGATCTTGTTGCATCAAAAAACCTGCGTTAAACCATTGCTTTTTCTTTTGCCATTACTTTTGCAAAATAGTAACTTTTTACTTCACTGGTTTTTATTCTTTTCTCTGCACTTGAGTGACTGCTAACATCTTCGATTATCTTTAAAAAGTGTGGGCATGTGGCAAGCCCACGTTCGCTGAAGAATGGCAGTACCTCTACTCTCTGAAAGTTTACTATTGCGTGCGTTTCTGTATCTCTTTTTTTTTTTTTTTAAGCTAACAATGGAATGTATTTATTTCAGTTCAGGTTGTGTTTAGAACTGGCTAATCTCTCCCTCTGATGGATTATTTATTAAACTGCTGCTTTCCTGTTGTGTTGAAGGTCTCTGTCCTCATCCTTCTCCCCCGCCTGTGTTACAAGACAGCTTTTCAAGCCTGCCCCGTGCTTCTGCCCAGCATGTCTCGACCCTTGTAAATTGTGCTGAAGAGGTTGTTACAAGAAACTACGCATCAGGCCTTGTAAATCGACCTCCTGTCTCACATGGGCGCAAGTTGTCAAGTTATTTCTACCAATTCCTTAAAACTATTCTAGAGCAAAAAGTACTAGGAACCAATTCACATTCACCCTTGATCCTAAAATAGCTGTCCAGGTTTCCACTGGAGTATTAAAATAGCAGTACCTCAACAGCTCAAACTTCTCCTGTGCTTAGGCATGAAACATTTTGAGCCCTGACCCTGCTGCTTGTCGTACTGGATGATGGCTGAGTGCTTGTGCAAGAGGAAGCGGTTTTTGGCCAGTCTGGGCAGGGCAATATTTACAATGTCGGGCCACGTAGGGAGCAGCAAAAGGCTCTGGAGGAGCGAGCGGTCTGCTGTCTGTAGTGGGCCAGTGCTGTAGCTGTCGCTGTCAGCAGGTGAAGACTCGCTGGCAGGTCTGTGTGAGCTGGGGCAGGGCTGCCTGCCCCCATCCCCAGACCGAGGTGTGGAGCAGGTCCCCATGCCAGGTCCCTGGCTCCTGCCTCCCCGCACCAGCGCCTGCCCCGCAGGAGCCTCCTCCCAGGACTGGTTTTAGCAGCCCAGACTCTGCTGTCTTCATTTCCAGACAGGCTTAATTTAGATCTTATCTGACGCATTTAAACACTTCTTCTGGTGTTTGAGGATGGTACTAAGTGAACAATATAATTACAAGAAGTATAAACACGTTCAAGTCAGCTCTTGGATGGGATCTGGTGTTTGATGGCCGATATCCTGTAATGTGCTGGAAACACAAGCCATCTATTATACAATGTGTTGCCTTTTGTATTTATTTCCTCTGAACTTGAGTTTGTTCTATTTTTTTTCATTTTTATTTGAGAAAGAACCCTCAGCTTGCCTCACTTCGCATCACTGGAGAGAGAAAAAAGGGAAGGTATTTCAATACAGTATGTTGTTGGCCATCCTCTCCTTAATGCAGTGGTCATCA
This sequence comes from Fregata magnificens, assembly GCA_013389945.1. Lineage (NCBI taxonomy): Eukaryota > Metazoa > Chordata > Aves > Suliformes > Fregatidae > Fregata > Fregata magnificens. Next base: position 103,998 of record WAAD01019659.1, read on the forward strand.
GGTGGCACACACAGCCCAGCATTGCTGCGCTGGGGACACCGTGGCCATGCCGCTGGGCGAGGGGCAGAGCTGGTCTGTGGGACAAGCCTCCCTGGGGTGGGATTCCCGTGTTTTGCACCATGCGGAAAACCTTAATCTTGTTCCAGTCTTCCTCATTAGCACCTACTCCAGCCCTGGTTTCTGGTATTGGGCATTAGCGGTGATGACAGCCCGGGGCTACACCCCAGCCCGAGGGGCTCCGGCACTGCCGGCGGCGGCGCAGGGGTATCCTGTGCCGGGGGCCAGTGCTCGTCCCTCTGTGGTTTGTCTTTCCCCGCTGAACTGTTTTGTTTCCTGAGAAATGCCTCTGGACCGAGTGTTGCTTACCGAGAGCCCCCTGCTCCGGCCCCTCAGGAGGAAGCACGATTGGCTTCCAGGAAAAATGTTCGGGCTTTTGTTTCTTGAAAACCATCATTCCCTTTGCTCTGACCTGAAAGGTTTCCTGTTGGGTGGAAAACTGTCCCAGTGCCTAAGCCTGCTCCTTTTACCCTGTGTCTGCAACCTGTTGACCTCTCTTTGCCGTGTTTGGGGCAGGGGGAGCTGCCTGCGCGCACCTCCGCGATGGAGGGAAGATCCTCCAAGTCTATTAAAGGAAAGACCCCCAAGCAAGTTGTGGAGTGGGAACTGCGGTGGGTTGCTGCACAGGGGGTGAGGGGGAGCTTGGGGCCAAACCTGCGAGAGCTGCCTTGGGAACCCACTGCCACGTTACTCTGAGCTTGGACGAGTCCCCTCACCTCTCCCTGGCTTGGTAACCATGCTGTTAGAGCTGGCCCTTGTGGAGTTGGAGGTTTATCAGGTTTCCATAACTCCGATTTCCTCTGCAATCCGTGTTGCCTGTCTGCCCACATGGTGGAGGCCAGAGCAGCTCCCGGGTGCTCACAGCGTCAAGTGCTCTGCAAGCCCCGAACCAGGGGAAGTGCATCATGAGGCGCTGGACTTTCTGGTAGCTATTAATCTCCTGATGACCGCTCCGGGAAAGCTTCTTTTTGAAAGAAAGGCTGGCTCCATAAGTGCTCAACTCTGATTCAGATGCTGATTTATGGGGTTTTTCTTTTCTCACCTGAAGCATCACTTTGAGGGGCACCCGGGGGCTTGGGGTGTGATGCCGAGGGCTCGTGGAGAGCCGCCTCTCAAGGCAATGTCAGTCTGGTCCCCAACGGCTGCGGCCGCTTTGCCCCCCACTCACAGGCGGAGACTGTGCAGCTCCACAGCCCCCAGCACTAGGCATGGACCTGGCAGCCGGTGCAGCCAGCAGGTGCCAAAAGGCCGGGACCGATCCCTCCGGGACCTGTTGGTGTTGGTCCACCATTGCAGGAGCCCTAGCTGAAAGCTGCACCAGATTCCAGCCAAGGGCGGCTTCCAGGACTTGGATAATTTATTTTTTAACTGTCTGTGTTTTGCCCCTCCTGCCGCAAAATCCTGTAGCAGTGAGTGTGGTCTGTGAGGACGGTATTTCCCTTCTTTAAACTCTTACTTGGCGACATTACGAAGCAATCCTTCCCATAATGAAGTAACTCATCGCTTGGTGCTTCCCTGTCTGCAAACCACTGTGGGTGTGCAGCCCGTGCAGCCCTGACTGTTCCCTCCCGAGGCTCACCCATCACCCATGGAGGGACCGGCGGGGCGGCCTCGTGCATCCAAGTGGGTACCGCAGATTTGGGCTGTGGGGGTGGGAGGCGAAACCCTGGCATCGCACGCACGTCCTCAGGTGTCCTGGGCTCACTGCTGGGAAGAGCCTGGCCGGTGCGGGGTGCAGCCCTGGCTGCGGCTTGTCCCACACCAGGGCTGGGCCGGGTGCTCCGGTGGCCACTGGAAACTCCGGGAAGTGGCTCTGTTAACACAGGATGGAAGGAACAAAAACCCCAGAGCCGTTAATCACCCAGCTCCAGCTGAATGTGCATATTTGATGGCAGCTGTTTACAGAGCACTTCCTTTGCTCAGAGGCCTCCTGGACCGCCAAAGGATTAATTGCCCGGCCTCCTGAAAGGATGCGCGACGCGCCCAGTGCCTGGAGCTGCCTCTCCAGAGAGTTCCCGGGTGGGAAATGGCCGGGTCCTGCGCCGACTTTCCACCTTCTGCGACAGGAGGTGCAGGGCTGGGCACATCATTCTCCCTCAGCCCTTTGGCATCTTTCCTGGCCCTGGCTGCAGCCCGGCAGGATGGGATGTGGCAGAACTGGGCCTGTCTCTTCCCAGGGAGCTGGGTAGGAGCGAGGAAGCGATGCCAGACCTGCCATGAGACAGAGGACAGGCACTGAGGCTGTGCCAGGGCCTTGGGGCTAGATAATGTGGGGTAATCAACGTCTTCCACGTGGTAGCACTTTCTCCTTCTATACCATAAAACCGACGCTCCCAGGAACACCTACTTTAATGCTTGAAAACACCCTGTTCTGGGAATAAATGGTGTTTGCAGCCCTGCTGAGCAGCACCCAAGCCTGGGGCTGGACACCTCCTCCCTCTGCCCTGGGGATGCGCCTTTCCAAACCCCACACTTCGGGGCAGTCGGTGCTCGGGGATGGGTTCCTCCCACGTGCCCTTGTGCCGCTGCCTGGGCTTCAATGGGGGCTGCCGGGTCCCCAGGCCGTGTTCCCACAGGGGTCCCAGTGGGACATGCCCTGGGCAGACACTGCAGCCACAGGCTACCCTCCCTCCGCCCCGTGTGCTGGCCGCAGGCAGCCGTGCTTGCTGGCCATGTTAAACACAGGCCCATTGCGGGGGGGTCTGAGACAGCCCTTGCGACAGACAGGCGTCCCCAGCCAGCCCCACAATGGTTCATTTCAGCTGTTGGTGCTTGGGGCATGAAAATGGCTGGTTTGCCAGGGGCTCGGTGGCGGGGAGCAGCGGAGCCCGGTGAGAACTGGCGAAGGGACAGGATCTCAGCTGCGTCTGGGGGTGCAGGTGCCTGCGCAGGGCTGCCCGGTGGGAGTGATGGGGGCCCCTGCAGCCACGCGGGGACCCTTCAGACCAAGGGCTCTCCCAGGTTTGGTGCTGCTGGCGTGGCCTTTGGCTGCGGAGCTGGGTGTTGTGCAAGGGCTGAATTTGGAAGACAATCAGAAACCTCCCTCTGGAAATACCCCTTGGGCTGGAAAGTCATGGAGGTCCTGGGGCCAGTACTCGTGGGGGCGGTTCCTGCAGAGCTTAAGAAGGGCTGAGGATGGGGCTGGCGGCCAGAAGGAGACAGCCCCGGCCGGCGGCGTTTGCTCTCTGGAAGGAGGGAAGGAAGGAAAACCAGCCCTTGCTGCTGCTCTGCCCTGCCGCTGGCTCTGCGGGTGATGGAACCGGCTCCTCTCCTCCTCCTCCTCGGTTTGGTGTGGGGCTGTAGTGGTGAGTGCCACGGGCGCCAAGAGCCGTCCCAATCTCTTAACCCGCTGTGCTGCCTGGCCCTGCCTGCTGCTCTCTTCGCTTTGCCACACGGCACCGCAGGCCAACGCGGCCCCAGGGTCTCCCCGCTGTTGAGTCCTGACAGCTGCCGTGTCCCATGTGCATCACTGCTACAGTGCTCCTTGTCCTGGTGCTGCAGCCCGGTGCTCAGAGCTGCAGAGTGCGCCGCCGTTGTGAGCAATAGCGTGCGCCTGGCCTGGGTTTGCTGTCCCGCTGCCAGAAGAGCAGCACTGCTGGTGAAGGATGAGAACTGGGGGGAAGGGGCATTTGGGCCCATTTTCCCAAGAAATGGCTGGAAAACCTCAGTGGTAAACAGAGATGGATCAAGCGGCCATGCCTGTGACGGGGCAGACCTGTGCTGGCAATCGCCACAGGCACATCGGCTCCGTGGCACTCCCGATGCCTGGTGGCAGCGAGCGGCTGCCCTGGGACAGCGGCACTGTGGGGGAAGCCTCAGCCGCCCCTAACGAGCTGTCGCTAGTGAGCAGTGTCCCCGCCCCAGTGACAGGGAAGGAGCTTATGCAGTGCCTGAGTGTGACCGTCCGCCTCTCAGCAAACGGGGGAACCGGTGCCCCGTTTGCCATGTAAATGACTGGGTTCCGGCAATTGTCCCCTCCCCTAAACCCCACGGTTTCTTCCTTCCTCTGCCCAGGGCGACCTGCCGACAAGCTGGTGGTGGTGCCACGGGAGCCGGTGGTGCGGTACGGGGGCTCGGCACAGCTGAACTGCTCCCTGGCCTGCGCGGAGGGCACAGTGCAGTGGAAAGGGCTGGACACCAACCTGGGGAGCGTCACCTCCTTCCCCACCCACAGCGTCCTGCACATCAGCAGCGCCGTGGTTGCCACGGAGGGCACCAAGATCTGCCAGGGGACCTGCCATGGGCAGCACTACCAGCACGCTGTCGACCTGAAGGTCTATGGTAAGCATCCCCCAGCCTGTCCCTCACCACCTCCCCAGCAAAGTCCTGCATCCCCCGAGGCAGCCCGCTCCCTCCTGGGTAGCGGTGCCAAAAATCACCGTTTGACGTTGCAATTCCTCTCTCAGCCCTCCCAGACACACTGCAGCTGGAGGTGGGCCCCCGCGCCCTGGAGCCGGGGCAGCCCGCCAGCCTGCGCTGCTCGGCCCAGCGGGTGTACCCGCGCATGGGGCTGGTGCTCACCTGGTACTGGGGGGACCAAGTGCTGGAGGATGAAGACTTTGATGTCACGGAGACTGATGAGGAGCTGTTTGACATCGTGTCCATGCTGCCGGTGGCCGGGAAGGAGGTGGGAGAAGGGGTGGAGTTCAGGTGCGAGGTGACACTGAGCATTGGGCAAGAGACCTTCACCCGGATGGCATCTGTGACCGTGAGCGCTGAGGGTGAGTGCCAGGGTGGGAGCTGGGGACGCGGGTTCGCACCCTGCCCCGTCTGCTGGAGCCGACCCCCATTGCCCTGCGCTGCTTGAAATAGCTTTGCTGGAACAGGAGCCGCCCCCATTTCTGCACCGCTCTGCAAGTCTCCTGTCCCCATCCCTGTCCCCGTCCCTGCTGCTGTGCCGGCGGTGCCCGTTTGCTCCTGCTCACTGCCTCTCCCTGCCCAGGGCTGGCTGTGACTGTGGGGTGGAGGAGGATGGGGCTGTCGGGTGGCACGGACTGTCACCCCATGGGGATAATGTGTGCTAGAAAGGCCCCATCCTGGCTCCGAGCCGTAGCGAGGCCACCCACAACCTGCTGTGTTCGCAGCTGTGACGGAGCAGCCAGTGGCCACGGCCACCTCCACGGGGAGCCCTCGGACAGCGGCGGCTACAACGGGGAGCCCCAGCACAGCCAGGTCTGTGACCACCACAGCGCTGTCCCTGGAGCTGAGTGTCCCCACACATGATCCCACCACAGCCCTGACCACCACACCGTGGGAGCCCGATGCTGAGACCATCCTGGAGCTGGCTGCTGCCACTGAGCCCCCCTCCACAGAGAGCCCTGCTCCCCATCACCTCGTTGCAGGCAGTTCCACAGCACATCTGGCCACCACCATGCTCCCTGGCTCCGGCACCACGAGCCCCCCAGCTGAGGCGCAGGGGACAACTGCAGACAGCATCAGCTGGGGCTCTCCCCCAGCGGAGAAGGGGACAGGGCCGTCCATGGGGACAGCACCCGCCTGCAGCCTGCAGATCTGGTCGTTGCCTCCCAATGGGACACGGGGCAGGTCCCTGCGCATCAAGTGCCATGCGCGCTGTGCCGGGAACGCCACCGTCCACTGGCTGAAGACCCCCGTGGCCCTCTCGCAGTACCGGGAGGAGGTGGTGGGCAGCAGCTCCACGCTGCGGCTGGACCGTGCCGAGCCCTGGCACCAGGGTCACTACCAGTGTGTCCTGCTCAGCAACCGCTCCCAGGGGGTCAGTCTGCAGCTGATGGTCTTGGATGGTGAGTGGTGGTCTGCAGCCTCCTCTCCTGTACCCCCCATGGCTTGGGCTTGGGCTGCAGCGAGTTGTGTTAGTGCCCCGTTCGGTGCTGGAGCGTGTTATGCTTACCCCTGGGTATTTGCTGGCATGAGCAGAGTCTGCCTGCAATTAGACATCCTTCTCGTGTCTTTGCAGATTCATTCAGCATGGGACCTGCCATTGCCGTGGGGACAACGGTCTCACTGTTGGGACTGATCGTGACCGGCATCATGTCTCATCGCCTGTGGAAACGATTCAGATCTCAGTACAAGCTGGCCTAGGATTGGGAGCTACCTACAGATGCCCACAGCCCCCTGAACCAGTCCCCGCTGTTGCCCTTTCTGCTGCTGGCCTCGCCTGGCCCCTGGGATGACGAGCAGCCGATGGAGCCTGGCGGAGCTGGTGGGGTGTGGGACGCTGCTGTGAGACCAGAGAGGAGAGCAGCCCCTGCCCCAGGACGAGCACTCTGGGACCCAGAGACCTCCGAGCTGTTGCTGCTTTTGAAAGCTTCACCCGTGCCTGAGGCTGCTGCTGCCCGGGACGCTGAGGGGCTCGAGGGGAAAGGCTGCGCTGCCCTGGGGGCCTCCGAGCACCGGGACTGCTCGCTCCCGGGCGCATAGCCTGCTGCTCAGAGGAGCTTGAGCATGAGTCCTGAGGGAGAGAAGAGCCCCGGGGCTGCCTGCGGGACGCCGCGAGAGGGGAAGGCTGGAAGGGAGACGAGCAGAGCCGTCCGCAGTGACGGGCGGACCGAGACGCTCCCGGGGCTGAATCACGTTGGGCCGGCGCTGAGCGTCTGGCAATCGTGGGCTCCCAGCACCCACGCGGATGGGCGGGCGAGCGACAGCTGATCGTCTGTCACGACAGAGGGGTCAGGAGCAGCCCGGGGGGGGGTACATCCCCTGGGCGCGGCGGAGGAGAGCGGGGCCTCGGCGTGCAGGGGTGCTCCAATAAAGGGTTGTTTCTGTTCGAACCCCGAGCAAGTGTCGTTTTGGCCGGGGCTGGGGCGGCCCTGCAGCCCCTCACCGGCTCCGGGCCCT
>WAAD01019659.1:123628-139608 GCA_013389945.1 Fregata magnificens
GCCGCCGCCCGGTCGCACCTTGCGCAGGCCGGTCCCCTTGAGCGGCAAGACGGTGAAGCCCGCCGGTGCTGCCAGAGGTGCTGACTTGGTTGCCCCGTAGTAAAAATGAGAACGTTTATTCCTCGCAGCCACTTCCCCGGTTTCCGGGGCTTGGGAGGAGTAACAGATCCCTGGGCTTTAAAACCTTAAAGAGGTTCACATGATGCTTATGTTGATAATCCCCCGATGAGGAAACGGTGCCTGCTCTCGGTCTCTGGCCGTTCTTGACGTGCGGTTGGAAGCTGGATGCGGTGCTGGGAGTTACAGTGGCCCGTTGTTGGGTACTTAAAAGCACAACCCCAAAGGAGCCGGGATTTGCTGTGTGCTGTTGCTCTGACGTTTCATTTTCTCACCTGTTGAGCTAGCAGCAGAGGAGCCTGGCCGACTGGCGTGTTCGGAGCCGCAGGTGAGCGGGCTGCCTTGGCAAACACAGCGGTTTTTGCCTGCAGGATGCCCCAGTCTCTCATTCAGACTCATGCAGGAGGTGCTGATGGTAAAGGCTTTGTTTTATTGTCAGTGGTAGGCTGCTGCTTCTGGCTGCTCAGCATATCGGGTACTTAAAAATCTGTAGCCTGTTTGCGGTAACAGAGTTACTTCAGTGTGGTAGAGTCAAACCCAAAGATTGAAGCAAAAGAGTGGGAGGCTCTGAAAAACCCAGGGGTAGCGACAGAAGCGCCTGCTCCAGTATTTCCTTGCAGCAGAGTTTCGTTTTAATACTGCAGAGCAGGAGGGCAGGGGAGAGCCTTCTCCTAAACGTCACACTTAGGGTAGAATGTGAGTTTCATAAATTAACCTGAAACTGCCCACATCGGCTGCTTCCCGCTCCCTCTGCCGCACTCAGCAATCCCCTCTCTAAGGGATTGACACGAGTGAGATGTGGAGAGGCTGTTTCTATCTTCGGTCTGAAAAGCCTCCGAAGGAAGAGCTGCTCTGCAGGCCCGTCGGTTGTGTAACCCGCGTGTCCTGCCCTGGCTGTGGGGCTCTTGGGCTCGGTGTGTAACGATGCGCATTCTTCAAGTAAGCAGAGCGGGGGGCTGGAAAGTGAGGGGGTTTACTTCTCAACAGTGTTTAGACTCGGCTTTATGGAGCAGACTCCATGAGAGATGGTTCTTTTAATCTGCGGTGCCTCGACTTCTGGTAGCTCACCAGGCAGAACAAGTGGCTGAAGCGTAGGTAGGTGTGTGCTTGGACTCTGTGCCCTCGGGAGGAGGTATCCTGACTGAAAACACTTGCGTTGACCTGGTTGTGGGGTGACTGCCTCGTTATGCAAAACCTGAGGGGAGAGTAGATTTTACAGCTATTAGTGGAAATGGCAAAAAGTGTCAGAGCCTCATATATCCCCTTCCGAGGCCAAGAAACAAAGGTCATGCCAGGGAGGAGAGTGTACCCTGCGGGACGGCGCAGGCTCCCTGCCAGGCTCCGCTGCCCCGAGTGCTGTCCCTGGGCTCGCAGGCACTGTTTACACCACGAGGACTCCTCCCTCTGCTCGGGGGGAGAGGTTGTTTTTAGTTTGAAGGTGACTCGGGAGAATGCTATCTGGTCTTGTCTGCCTTCACCACAGTCCAGCTTGATCAGATACTGCACTGCACCCAGGAGAAGTGTCCAGCTCAGTTCTGTGAAGAATGTCTTGGTTTTGTGAGCTGGCTTCAACCTGCAGCCTATCACCATTTGGAAAATGTTTGAGTAGCTCTGATCGATTCCAGCGGGTTCATGCTGGCTGTGCTTGTATGCCCGTGGACTCGGCAGGCGCTTTCCCCAGCCTTGAGTGCCCAGAATTTTGATTGCCTGGTCTGCTTTGTGTTGGGAGGAGAGGGGATGTTAATGCCGTGTGAACGCAAATGGTACTTGCTGTTGTTACTGCTTGCTGAAGCTTTTTAGCCTGTCTGAACTGCGTGAAGTGCCCTCTAGCTCAGAGTGAATAACCTTGCAACAGCTCATTTTGTCAGCATACAATAATCACCTTGTATCTGTTAAAAAAAAAAAAAAAAAAGAAAAAACCCCCTTGATCTTTACTAGCTCCCATTTTAAAATCAGGCTGTAGTTAAAATGAGACAGGCTTCTACAAGTGCTGTAATTGGTTCCATGACTTTTCAAAATTAGGTGGTTGGGAGTTTTTAATCACAGGCCTGTGGTGTGAAAAAAACCCCTGTTTGGCGCACAGGTCAGTTCTTCTAGAAGAGAAGCTCAGCGTATGAGAGAGTTGCTTACAGCTGATACCTCCATACGTCTTTTGGGACCCCCATCGCTTCCCACTTTTTAAAAAATCAGTTCAAGAAGATTATTCTGGTGCCTCTGGTACAATTCTGTCATCCAGAGTCACTTGGAAGCCTTGAAACCTCTGCAAAAGTGTTGTTGACAGTGCACTTCTGAATGTAGCCGGCAGTACTGCAGTCGGTGTATGAAACAGCAACAGTTTTTTAGCCTTCGAGTTACTCTGACCTCTGTTTTAAGGTACCTCAGTTTTCGGTATCAGCCTTCTCCTAAAAGTGTCTTGGTCTCAGGTGAGGGTCAGATCTCTCCTTCCTTGTCCAGGCACGTTTATTCTTCCAGACTTTTAAAGCTTTGGTATGTAAAACTAAATTTTCCGATGAGAAATGTGGAATTGATTTATTTAGGACTCTGAAAATTACCTTGCAGGCTTGCTTGTATCTTTCTTTAGTTTGGGCAAACTTGGTTTTGTAATACTGATTTGTTCCTACACTCACAGAAAATGGTCATAGGATTTCTTATTAAAACATCTTCAGGCATTCAAAAAAACAAACAAAAAATTCACTCCCAAACCCACCTCCTTTGTGCCTGTAGGTCATGGTACGTATATGGAGGGCTGTATATAATCATGAACTTTAAGTGCTTAATAACTGAGTAAGTTAATTTCTTGGAAGCAGCCTCGGTGTGCGGGATGCCCCGTAAGCCCGCTGTTGGCACATCTGAAGCACAGTCAGTGCGCAGGAAGGACGTGTCGCAAGCTTAACTGGTTCTTCTTAAATCTGACTGAGGTTGAGTCACGTAAGTAGCCTTGACCCACGAGTGATGTCTTTTCCTGAAGCGACACCGCTAGACCCTCCCTTCCTGCCCGCTCCAGGAACAGCTCCCCTGGGGCCCTGCCCTTCTCCCGGCTGCCTTGCAATGACTTGGGCAGTCTGCACCTGGGGACTGCTGGCTGCAGGGGCTGGGCTGTGCCTGGCTAGTGGCCTAAAGGTATTTGGCAGCTCAGCTTTCCGCAGTCCGGTGGCTCACGGACCTACCTTTGGACTGTCTGTTTTTGAAAGCCGGACCCCCTGGCCTCTCACTGCAAGAGCAGTTTGAAATATACCGTAGTTCTGGCCTGCAGCTGCTTCTTGTGCTTTTAATCTGTTTATTACTAATTTAGCTCTGCAAAGTTATCTTGCCTGCGATGAAAAGTCTGATTTCACTGTTTGTATGACAACAAATGTTACGCATTTCCTCACCTGGCTTGTGAGATCTTGCAGACTGCAAGACATTCCTCTCCCCCAAGAAAAGCTGTTACCTTAATACCGTATTTAAAAGTATCTGCCGGGCATCTTGGTGAGCAGAGGGATGAAACAAGTGTGTGAGAGCGGGGCAGAGCGCAGCCTTTGCAGCGCGGCAAGGGCTGGCAGATGAGGCCAGCAAAGGGTACGGTATGTGTAGCAGTGGGCGCTGCCGTCTGCAGCCACCTAGCAAAGGTGCTGCCCGGCCTTGGCAGTGGGGGACACAAATGGGGTTGTGCTGCCTTGCTGCTGCCAGCTTTCCATCACAACCTGTGGCAGGGGCTTTGGCAGACCCATGGAGCACCTCGCCAGAGCACAGGGAATGCTGAAATTGTGTGGGGACCGTGGAGGCTGGGTAAGCCCTTGCAACAAAAATCTGTTGCTGTCTTCAGCCTGAACTGAATGAAGGTGCTTGGAGAGCAGGCGAGTGTCGGGGGAAGCGTCGCAGGCTCTTGGTCTGCCCCAGTGAGCGCATTGCTGTAATGCCGTCCCTCGCAGAAGGCGGGCAATGCCATGACGGCTGTGGGTTTCTTGTTTGGATGGTGGCAAATAGTATGTGCTGGTTTGTATGTTCTGGTTTTGCAGCGGAGTCTCGGGAAGTATTGTTGGCTGCAGATGCAACAATTCAAAATAACAGCCCTGTCCGAGCTGGGCAGAGTTCAGAGAGCGTGGAGGGGGGGAGAGGGAAGAGTACGCTGATCTGAAGATTGTATGTGGCCTCTTCTCAATGGCTGATTTTTTTTTTTTTTGCTTGTAGAGGGTGAATTCTTGCTTTGCACTAACACTTTGCACTAATACCTCTTCAACTCATAGCTGGTTTTATAAAGTCACCGCTGTCTCAAAAGAGACTGACTCAGGACAGCGTCGAGTTGTACTGCGAGGCGATTGGCAATCCTATCCCTGAGATCCAGTGGTGGTTTGAGGGAAACGAGCCAAATGAGACCTATGCTCAGCTCTGGGATGGCGCACGGCAGGACCGTGTCAAAATCAACGCCACCTACAACCTGCACTCTACCAGTACCATCTACATCGCAAACCTCACAAACGACGACTCGGGCATGTATGAGTGCCGGGCTAGCAACGACCCTGACCGCAACCACTTGTCGAAGAGCCCCAAAGTCAAGTGGATCCGTTCCCAGGCGAACGTTTTTGTCATCGAACGTGAGTGGCCACACTGAGGCCTTGGCACTTGCTCGGACACCGGTGTCTTGAGTCTCCTGCCCTGCTCACCCCTGCACCCGTGTCCTGTGGCTCCCAAAAGCTCCCCTCACCCTCCCACCCCGGCTGTAGAACCAAGAGACTCCCACCCTCTGTCATCTCCCTCACCACCTGTGACTTGACCCGAAATGGCCCTGCTCAAAAAGGGTTGTGGCTTCCCAACCAAAATGCCCTTCGGCAATCCCGCGCCTTTTCCGGAGCCAAAGACCTGGAACCTACTGCTTATTCCCGAGTGCCTCCGAGTCCTGGTGCTGGCTTGCAGAATTGAGAGTCTTGATTCTGCGGTAGACTCTGCCCTAACCACCACTGACAAACCGGCCCTTCCCTACAGCTCGTACAGCTTCTGCTCCTGTGAACAGTCTTGCTTTAAGCTTGCTTTCTTGCTAGTGATACAAGCTGTGGGGAACAAAACCTGCTTTGAGGTTCTTGAGATGCAACCGTTTTTGAAATGGCCGTGTCTGTGTGTGACACTGAATGTGGTGTAGTTGCTTGTCCTGTGGAAGTGAGCAGATTCCCTCTACTTACAGAGCTGGCAGTAGAACTCTGGAGCTAACAGGCGGCTGCTTTGAGTAATAGAAACCTGGGCCAGTGTGAGGGAATTTAACATCCTGCTAAGGTCTTACCATGAATCCTGAAGTTAGCAGAGCAGCGTAGCAGTCTTTTAGGCGTAAACATGCTAGGGAGTACAGAACTCCAGCAGAACCTTCTCCCAGTGGAATTTGGGTAGGAGGAAAAGCAAAATGCCTGTCAGCCCTGTGCAAAAATTGTTCCTTCCAGGAGATCGAGATTGGGAGGGTGGGTAGGAACCGTAGTGCCACCAGGGCCGTGTAATGGTGCTGCTAATGGCAGCTGTTTTCTTGGACTGCCTCCTATGAGTAGAAATGCCTGAGTCATCTTATGTTGCATAATTTACTGCTGCTTCGCATGTGGAGGCCCAGGACCTTTTGGAGTCATGGTTCTGTGTGTGCTCTCTGGAGTAAATCTAACTATAATCTTTTGGGCTGCATCAGATGATGCACGTATTGCTCGCATATGGTCTTGTTCGCTGCCCTTCACAACAGAGGGTCTTGACTGCCATCAATTGTTACCTGGAGGTGCCTAAATCTGCTCAGATTCTGGAAGGTGTTGACACAGTGAGTGCCATGCTGGCTCATAAAAGCAGGGAGCCATACTCTGCCCTTCACAGCATGACCTTTTCCATTGCTTATTGAGCACTTAGCTCTGGAGCTGCACCCATTGTAGGGACAGCAAGGAGGCTCAAAAGTACCCAGAGCACATGGCAGCGATCCTGCTCGTGGTGGGAGCAGCTGCACGGTCAGCATCGGTTATCGCTAGGTGCAGTCAGGCCCTAGTCACCTGGTTTTCGAGTTTCTCCTATGCTGGTATCATCAGTTCTGGTAGGAAACTGATTGCAAAGGTAAGTGAAAGGTATGATAGAGACAAGGAGCTGTGGGTTTTGGTAACTGTTTGCATTAAAGGTTCTTGGGCAGGCATGTGACCTCTGGAATACCCCATGTTAACTGCAGTTCAATTATTTACGAATGCAGGTCCAGACATCAAAGCTCACGTAAATGGCGTTTCTGGCAAGCTGATCCTCACCTGTAACATGACTGCGCCTTACCCTGTCATCGAGGGTCACGAATGGATGCATGGGGACAAGATACTTCAAACGGATGTAGAGTCAAGTGCTTTCACCAGTTATGTGTGAGTGTCACGGGCATGGTCAGATAAGAATCTGAACACGGGGACAGGTTTTTTTACCAGATGCAGTTAATGTTTCCTATCAGCTGAACCCAAAGCTAAGTGGTTGCAGTCTTGCTGAAAATGTAGGCTTTTAAACTTTAGAACATAAGATGAGCCAAGCAGTTTTGGTAAGGCCCAACATTTTCTCCTTTATGGGGAGGAGGGGGCAAAAAGGAGTAGGAAGGGAAAGTTATATGCCACAAATATCCTTTTAGTAAAGAAGTTCTGCTGCTTCATGTTTTTATGCGGGCATCCAGCTGGGCTCGGTTGGTTTGTCAGGTGCAGCATGCAAAGTGCAACATGGCTGGGGCTGCCACCTGGCCTGTGTCTGCACTGTCTGTCTGCAGCACTGATGTCAGTGTGCTAGGGCTGTTTTTGCAGAGCTTTGAGGGACCCCTGCTCTGGGCGGGACATCGCCTCCCTGCTCCCCAGCGGCCATGTGTGGAACGAGAGACTCCAGCGTATGTTGTCTCCGCCTTTGGGTTCTACGTACCTTTCCAAAGTTCTTACAGTTCTTACAGAACGAGCTAGGAAGCTGCCTGCAAGTTATGGTCAATGTTCAGAAACTGTTTGCAGGGTGTAGCTGAGCAGAAGCAGGAATACCAGCCTTATTGTAACAGTGCAGTGAGCTTTCCTTTTTGATTACAGTCAGGCCTGGCTGGCACTGACCCAGCAGCTGTAGAGGCATCATGTCCTTTTGTATGGCAGTGCCGACGTGCCTGTCTCCCCATAGCAACAGGGAGCTGAGCAAGGATTAAAGTATTTATAACCCAGCCTCCCTCGCGTGACCTCAATTCCTTAGCTGAGTGGTTTTTGGAAGTGGGAAGCGCCATGCACAGCACAACTAACAAACAGCCTGTTGTCCCAGTGCAGACACGGGACTCAAACTTTGCCTGCCCCTTCCCTCGAGTGGGTATTACTAAGCTACAGAATGAGATGTTTGTTGCAGTGCAGCATAATCCATCAAATCTCATTGCAGCAGCTTTACAAAAAGGAAAATGGGAGAGTTCTCCCTATGCTCTGACCAAACCAGAGTAACCCAGCCTGTGTGTTTCTTTGCCACTGCTTTGCCATGCATTTCAGTGGGCTTTCCTGCATGGGAAGAGTAGCCTTCGTCTGAATCTCTTGTCTTAAGCCGCTTGCCTGTCTCCTTTAGAGGTGAACTGCAGGGCTGATGTCTTACATGAGGTGTGTGGCCATGTCCTGGGTTGTGCTAACTAGAGGACTCTCTTGCTGCACTTCAGATTATGGTGGCTTTGCTCAGTAGGGTGTGATTTTTTTTTTTTTTTTTTTAAATGAGCCTGGGGTCTGTATGGAAGAGGGAAGAGAATAGGGCTGGCCACTTCTGAAGTGTACATATGGCACTGCACCTGGTGATGGTGTAACGTTGTCCTGGTGCTCCTGGTTTTCTTCATCTATACTAGCTAACAGTCTAGGTCTTAAATTTTTTCCCTTTGTAGAGGCCCTGATGGCAAGAGTGCTTTGGGTTAGGGAGTGAAAGCTGCTGGTTTTCAGGATTCAGGACACAAGATCAGGAGGTCTCAGTGATCACTGACTTGACAGACCCAGGTCAGATCTGCTGTATATGAAATCCTCTTCTGCCATCCTCCGTATGTGGTGAGAGAAGGGTGGAGAGTTGGGTTGCTGTAGGTACATGGTGCAACATAAATACTGGCACTGGAATGGAAGAAATTGCCTATGGAGGAGATTGCTGATGCTTACAGATATCTGTTTCCGTGCGTCTGGAGTTCGGTATCTGTTTGTGGATAAGCCAGTTGTGCTGAATGCTTACCTGACATCTTGGTTTTTTGGTAGAATCGAGGGGAAGATGGAAGAGCACTCTGGCATCTATGAATGTGTCTACAAAACAAGCCCTGTGATAAAAGGACAAGTGAATATTTCAGGTGACTTCATGTGTTTGCTTCTGGGTCCGAGGAGGGGAGTGGGCAAGCTGAACGCTTTGCTTTGGTATCTTTTCACCTTCTTGAAAAGCCGCTTCTAGCCCTTACTAACAAGGCTGCAGGACTCTACAGGTGTACTACCAGACTTGCTCTGTGAGGCAGCTCTGTTTTATCAGGCAGCTAAAGTGTCTGTAGGGTCAGCTCTTAGACCTTGCATTAAATCAGTCTTCTGCTGTGGGCATGTTCCCACAAGAATAATGGGAGAGGGATAATACCTGGTGGACAAACCTGTCTGAGCCTTTCTCGAAGGATCTTGACGTGCTTTCCTCTCTGAAAATGCCAAACAAAGGGCAAGTGAGGGGAATAGACCCACTAACGTGTTTCTTAAATGGAAGCCAACCTTTACGGGTAACTAACTTTGCTGGCTAGGTGGACTGCAGGGAGTACAAATCCTCTATGTGTTTTCTATAATGAGGTGTCTGGTTTTCTTTTTCTCTTGCTGCAGTTCCACCCCAAGTGGTGGCATACAAGAAGTCTGAGCATGGGAATGAGGGGGACACAGGTGTGCTGACCTGCAAGAATCCCTCTTTCCCCCCTGTCAGCTCTTGGGTCTGGTACAAAAATGGCCAAGAGGTGAGTGCTGTGGTTTGATGCTCTTTCTCCCCTTCTGCCTCCCCTACTTCCCAGCAAAGAGGTGGAGGACCTCGTCCTCCAGAATTAGCTATTTCAGAGTAGCCTCCTCAGTGCCATGGCAAGGAGGATTTCTGTAGTGGTAGGACCATGCATGGTAAGTGAGCAGCTCCCCTCCTGTCAGCACTGCCCTGAGAGCTGTCTGTCTCTCCCTCCCTCCAGCCCATCATCAATGGTTCTGGTCGATACATTATCAAGTCCAGTGGCAACAAGACAGAGTTACGCATTCTTAAACTGAATATTGAGGAGGATACAGGTGACTACCACTGCAACGCCACCAACTCTTACGGCTTTGGTGGCGCTACAGTAAACCTGCGTGTTCGCAGCCGCCTGGCAGCACTCTGGCCCTTCCTGGGTATTGTGGCAGAAGTCCTCATTCTTGTCACCATCATCTTCATCTATGAGAAGAGGAGGAAGCCAGATGAGGTTCTTGATGGTAAGAGGTGCTTTGGGGGTTAAATCTTTCTGGGGAGACCAAGTAACTTGTAGGGTGCAGGCAAAACGTTCTGGTAGAGAACTTCAGGTTCCCTTTGTCAGATGGGCATTAATTTGAGGGCTGCTTCTCGGGGGCACTTCTCGTAAAAACCATGGTAGTCTTTACCAGGCTGTGAAGTTGCAAGTAATGGCACTGTTTCTGACAGTCCTTCAGCAAGCTTGTGCCTTGGATCTGGAGCGAGATAAGATTCAATGCAGGTCAGCCTGACCCTTTGTCTCGCCAGTTCCTCTGTCCTTTGCTCAAGCACTTCACAGGAATGTCTGCGGGACTGGGTTTTCTTTGGCAGCTGACATTCTGGAGAAGCTGATTTCTGAATAACTAGTAGAGCTTTTCTGGTGCTGCAAAATTGGGGGACTTTGTCAGTGGGTTCATAAGACCAGGTTTAGCTTAATTCAGGTTCCGTTCATGGATCTGTTTTGGGTCCTCGGATCCAGATGTCCTGACTCTCAGAATTCCTCAAAGCCTAGTGCTATCTTTAATCTGTTCTGGAAATATCGGCTCCTCCCTTTCCTTATCAGTAAGAATCTGCATTGTGTTAGCCCAGCCACCCCTCCCTTATCTGATCCAGTTAACAATGAAGTGTAAATGCTTGGTATCCTTCCTGCTTGCTGGGTCAGGCCCCTTAGCCCTCTGCGAGGGAACAGCACATCAGGTAGGCTGAGTGGTGTGGAGTGCAGCAGAGGAACTAAAACTAACTATCCCTTCCCTGACTACAGGGCTTGGGGAATTCTGCTCAAGGCGGTTTTACAAGCAGATGCTTTGCCCTCTGACACTCTTGGCTGGAAGGCAGATGTCATCTTGAGGGTCTTGTAGCTGCATTTTCCAGCAAAAAACACTAGCCTGTGTGTGTTGAGTGATCTGGCTTCTGATGACATCAGCCTGGTCCAGATCATGTTGAGTGCTGACCTGTCAGAGCTGTAGCAGATGCTTTGACAGACAAAGACAGGGCGTGTATGCTGAAGTGTCCTGACGCTCCTTGGCCAGAGTTCTTAAGCTCAGGTTCCCAAGTGCTTGTGGATGAGGATACAGCATCATACCTATCTGGCAAACATAGACAGCTTTACACTTTCCTGGTGTAAAGTGGTTATCTCTCCCCAAAAGTCTCTGTAGCTTTGCCCATCTTGAGAGGAGGTAACAGTAAGGCATTGCTGAGCCAGCTCAGACAAATGTTGTTCCTCACAGTATGTGATTGTGAATTGGCTGCTCCCTGTTACCTGGGATGGGGAGAGTCTGGCTTGTGTATGGTGTGATATCCTTGCTGGTGTTATCTTTCCACTCTTCCCTTCTCTGCTGCTGGGTGCCACCTCAAATGGTGAGTAGAAGATAGTTCCAGCCATGTTCCCGCATCTGCCCTCTCACCAGCTGCATGCAGATCTTGGTGCCCAAGGCAGGCCCAAATGCTTAGAGCGTGGGCCTCACTGCTCGGTGCCATTTGAGGGGGGCCTGGACTGTGGAAGAGATGATGGGGAGCCTTCTGTCGGAAGGTGGCAGATTGCAAGGAGCTGGTGAAAGGCCCCAGGGCTTGGCACGTGTTGGCAGAGATGTTTTCTTAACTGTGCTTCTCAGTGTAGCAAGAGTGTGGTGTGCAGTTGTGTTTATTTTGAATTCACGAAATGTGTGGGGAGGAAGAAGGGCGTGCTGATGCTTAAAGCCTCACTCCTGAAACATCCTCTTTGGATTCCCCTGTACTTGCTGTTGAAGTCTGCTCAGATCTGGGAGCCATCTGAATTAGCGGTGCTGAAGGGGCAGGAGCAGCAGGTAGATGGGTGGCAGCTGTACTGTCTCGCCGGGTGGATCTGTGGCTCGCTCTTCTGGTTTTAAGTGCTGGTGGTGGGAAGACTGGCTGGTATGCTGAGGATACACAGGGTGCAAATGTTAAACAGATGTTACCAGCCAGCGATGCTCCTTCAGAGACTGCCCGGATGCTTCCCTGTGTAATTCTACTTCTGTGGCCTCCTGGGGTAGACTCGGGTGTTGCCTCAGGGCTAATGAGGTGCCAGACCTGACCTCTGCTGATTGGCGGGGGTGGTGGTGGCGACTTGGTGATCCTGTGAGCCAGGCCTGCCCTGTGCCAACAGAAGCAACTGCGTAACAGGAGCTTATCTCCAAGTTGGTGCCTTGTCTAAGCTTAGACAAGAAGCAGCTTAAAACTCATGCGGGGGGTGGTAGTGTTCTGGTAAGACGTAGCACCCTGCTCCGCCAGGCCCTGGCGAAACAGGAGCCCCGTGGGTGAGGTGACCTTTTGCATTCAGCCCTGTGCAGGCAGTAGTGTCCAGTGTATCCAGTAACCTGTCTGGAATGCAGTCCCTAGAGTTTTAAGAGGTGGCAGAGATTACTTCTTACATGCCCTTTCCTGACGCTGTTCTTCCTTTCTTTCTATGCTGTCCTGAATGTGAAGATGATGATGGAGGTTCTGCACCACTGTAAGTACCTTGCTTTTTTCCTGTTTAGCCAGATTTGTACTGGCAGATCACATCCATCCAGGGAATCTGCTCTGAATACAAAAGCTAGCTGGTGTGCAAATAACACACCAGCTTGCTGGGCAGGAGACTTTCCCCCCACGGTTCACTTAATGTGACCTGTGTCTAAACCACATGTAACTGGGGATGGCACCAGTGTCTCAAAAACTGACACTGTTGTGGTAACTAACCTCATTTTGCCTTATCTTGACCATCTGTTTGGATCTGAATTGCCTTAGTGGGTAGGGTGGGGCTTTGCTTTTTCTTTCCTCACTGCCCCTTTTCTCTTTCCAGGAAAAGCAATGCCACAAACCACAAGGACAAGAATGTCCGCCAGAGAAATGCTAACTAAGAGCAGGGGCCAGGTGAGTGCCATTCCCAAGGGCAGAGCTGCAGCTGAGAACAGCTGCTGTGCCAGGCTCTTCATCTCCTCACAGCAAAGGGCTCCTACGGCCTGAGGTGCCTCTCTCTAGCTGGAGCTCTTTATCTGCTGCTCAGAGGTCTGGCCCGGCTGCAGTATCTGCATCTGCAAAGGGTCTCTGGAAGAAGCGGAAGCATCTATGCAGGCAGAGGCTCTTCTGGCCCAACAGTGTCCTGCAGGATCCGGGGAGGTGGGGGGGAACATGCGTTGCTGTGAAGTTCAGGCACAGGCCATTAGTAGCCTGGTAGGAACTCGCCAAAGCTGCTGGGACTGCGTGTGGGGACCAGCGGTGTGTCTGGCCTCTGGCCAGACAGACGAGGGGAGAGAGAGAAGAAAGTGTTGGACTTTACTGCGGGGCTCTAAAGCATGGGAAAGTCAGGACTGCCTGATAACTCCTGCCCTGAGCTCAAGCAGGAAATGAGCTCTAGCCCACAGCTTTGTCTTGTACTGCTCCATCAACCCCCTCTAGTACAGTGCAGCCTTACTGGTACAACTGGGTTATCTAACTGGCTTTTCTTTCTCTCCTGCCAGGTGATGTGTAGATGAAGAACTCGTCTGGACAATTTTGTTTTCTTCTAATTTTTTGGTAAAATAGCACCATGAAATATTCTAGTGCATCCTTGCGATTCAGTTACTTCACTTTCTTTAGAAACTTAAGTTGTAGAACCTAAAATACACTTTTTTTTAAAAAAAAGAGTTGTGGGAGGGTTTTTCTACCTGTAAATGTAAATCCCTTGTTTCTGGTAGTCTAGGTCACTGGCTGTCTCTGTCCTAGGTTTCTTCATGTTGGTACAGAGGGGGTGGGTGGGAGTACAACTTATTTCTTCCTCACTTCTGGGAAGAACAGGGTGTGTTGGGTAGGGCCATTCTGAAATGCCCTTCTTGCCCCACCTCAGTGTTTGAGGCCACTCAAGGAGCTGTGGATAAGACCTGAACACGCAGTGAAATGTGCGCAGTTCCTTGTGTGCTGCTCCACTGGATGTGGCTGGCATGGCCCGTGTTCCCAGCAGGTCTCTTGTCCTGCCCTGTTTGCGTGGGTCAGGGAGAAGCTGCTTTGGTGACCATCTGGAGATGACCTGATCTGACCGAAGGGTTTAGGAAGGTAGTTCTGTGTCTTTCCCAGTGCATCACCGGGAGCAAGGCTGCACCCTTCCCTAGCGTGGAAGCAGCATGTGTCCTTGTAAGCCACTTGGCCAGGGCCACCAGGCACATCTGCTGGAGCGGCTCCTGGGGAGGAGTGAGCAAAGGGCTCCTTCCTTGGAGTGTGCCGCACCACCCGGACCCGCACACAGTGCCACGCCGTGTTGGGCAGATTCCCAGTCAGCTCCTCCAGAGCTGCTTTAGTTACCCTCTTAAACAGACAACCAGGAGGCAGTGTTAGAGCTGGGCACTGGGTAAATATGATTGCTGTTAACTTATTTCATGGGTTGTTAGTATCTCTTCTCAAGTTGCTGCAGTGGGGGATAGGGGCAGAGTGAACAGGGCCTGCGGTGCTGGGGGGGGCGGTTTAACAGCATGTGTTCTTGTGCTTGAGCCATCGTGATGTTTGTGCAACATTGGAGCCTGAGAGCAGACAAATGCTCAGTGGAGTCTAATACCTTTATTGCTGGGTAGCATTGAACTGTTAACACACTTCACAAATAAAGATGATTCCTCTCTCTTTTTTTCCATCTTTTGTTTGGACTCTGGTCTCTCTTCCCTGCTGGCTGGACCCCTGGGTTGCCTGACCTGCTGACTCATTTCTGGCTCCTCTGGCTGTAGAACGCGACGCTGTGTCTCACAGTTCGGTGCCAGCTCTGATTGCCCTCTAATTGCCAAGTATTTGCAGATCGAGAGGTGTTCGAGCCTTTGCGAAGGGGGGTGAGCGGTGCTCCCTGCTCTGCAGAGCCCAGAGGAGCGCTGGTCACTGGGGCACGCTTGGCTGTTTGGTGAGAGGTGTCACCTCACCCTGCTGCACAGTTCCTCAGTGTCTTGTGGCTGTGGGGATCAAGGATCAGCCTCAGCTTATGGGAGCCCTTGTGGGACATGCTGCTTGCATGTCTCATGCTTGTCTAAGCATTTATTTTTCTTTCTCCCTGCTCTTTCCTGTGGGTGAGAGTGAAGGTGCGAGGCCTTTGCTGTCTTTGTGCTCAGTGTGATGCCTGTGGAGAGAATGGAGGATGTGGTGAGGGGTCCCTTTCCTGCTGCCAGCCCTGAGCTCAGTGGGCTCCTGCCCTTGGAGCAAGGCAGTGGTGGCCGTGAGCTGGAGAGTGCTCCCAGCCTGCCTGCCTGCCCTGATCTCTGCTGGTATGTGAGCTGTGGCCTTGCTCTGTAGCTGAACACTTCTCCCTGCCTGGGAAGGGTTAATTAGGGAGGGTGGCTCTGATTGCACGGCTGTGCCCGGAGAGCTGCTGGCTGTGGTGTGGTGGCAGGCAGGTCTAGCAGCTGTGCCAGGAGCCTGGAGCTGTGGTGGCCTGGTCCCTCTTGATAGTGTTTCTGCTGCCTCGATGTGTCATCAGCCGGCCTGGCCCCGGGGCTGACCAGGCAGCGTGGTTCTGCAGCACGTAAGTGGGTTACGCAAGCCTTTCACAGCTGGCCTTGTGTTTGCGGGTGCTGTCCTGGTAAAAAAATCAATGCATAGCTTAATTTCCTTGATGATGATTATGGGTCCTGCCTGACCTGGCTGACCTGACCGCAGCACAAAGCACTGCTTGTGCCTTTTGTTTGGCAGGGCCGGCGTGGGGGGGGGGAAGACAGCCCGGGGAGCTGGGGAGGGGATGGAGCAGCATCGTGCTTCTCTCTGCTGGGCCTGCTTGCCTGCAGCAGCTGCCATAGCGAGCGGAGGCAGAGCCCTACCATGCTGTCTGAGGCGCTGCTGCGTAGAGCTCTGCGCAGGGATGGCGTGCACAGGCCCCTCCTGTGGTGCCCTGCTCCATCCCAGGGAGAGGGTGGGTGCTCTGGGCACTGCTGTTCGTGGGGACCCTGCTCGGCCTCTGCCTCCTGACACCTCAGGGTGAGCCCTGAGCTGCTGCCTCAGTGCAGCCTTGCTTGTTTGCTTCAGCGTCTCCAGCCTTCTGCTCAGGTTAAGCCGCAGCGTCGGTTCTTCAGGGTCTCCTCCATGGGCTTGGGGCTGGTTGGGGGAGCAGTTTGGAGAAATGGGCTGTTGCTTGCAGACAGCAATGCAAAGCCGAGGGGGTGATTTGTTGCAGAGCGAGGCTGCTGTGGCCTGGAGTGCGGCTTTCTGGGCGTCCTCTCCCGTGGGGCTCAGCAGAGGGGCTGCAGCTGCCGGCTCCCCACCCCAGGCATGGAGCAGGGCCGTGGCCGGCGTGGGAGCCGGACACGTGCACTGTCCGGCTGTGTTTCTGCACCGTGGGCAGCAGATGGTGCCACCCGCCGTGGCCGTGTCGCCTGTGTGGCACCGTGACCCGGGACGGGTCTTGCCCTGCCCTGGGCCCGTGGAGCCCCGCGTGCCCGCGGCGGCTCTGGTCCTGTGTCCGGCCCTTCGAGAGCGGTCAGGGCTCGCCCAGCCTCCTCGCTCTGGCG
>WAAD01019659.1:140917-154248 GCA_013389945.1 Fregata magnificens
CGTGCCGAGCCGGGCCGGGCCGTGCCCTGGGAGAGGGCACCTTGAGCTGTGCTGGAGGTGGCAGCGCGGATGCTGCTCGCCTGTGTGCAGGGAGCGGCTGGCGGCTGAGCGTCCCCCTCCCCAGCGGAGCGGCAGTCGATCCGGGGATGCCAAGAGCCCTCTGCTTTGACGGGGGGTGCCTGGGCAAGGGCATTCCCTCGTCCTTCCCGGGGCCTCAGGACAGCTCGGCCCAGCGGGGACCCTCTGGAGCCCCACCGGGCTTTGGCTCTGCCCCCAAACCGCGCCGGGGGAAGGTGTCACCCTCCCCTCGCGGGGCCGGGGGTCTGGGCTGGAGGGCGTGCTGCTCGCTCTGCTGCCAAGCAGAGCTTTGTGAAGGCTCCCCCTCCCCCAAGGAGGCCTGATCCTGTCCCTAAGATTCAGGGAGTTTGAGGAGGGATTCGTCTCGCTCCCAAGAAGACCAGAGTCCTCAAGATCCAGCCTATGTGGCTTCCAGCCGAGGAATGGCAAACGTGGGGGGAGAGACTCTGCAGCTCCATCTCCTTTCCACCCCCTGAGCCCCGGGGTAGCTCAGAAGTAGCAAATGCTTCCCGGGTCGTGTGCAGGCTACCAGGAGGGATGTACGGCTTGACTGGCTGGGGCAGGCGGCACGGCACCATGCAGGGATAGGTGGCTGAGACCTCACTGGCAAGCCAGCCATCAGGGGCCCCTGGTCCAGTGACCTCGAAGGGGCTGGGGTGAGTGAGGGGCTCAGCTCCGAGTCATTCTGCTGCTGTTCTGGTCTGTGGTTTGGGGAGGCTTGAGGGAGGGTTTGCTGGGTGCTGGTGTGAAGGATGCCACCAAGCCAGACCCTGGGATCTGTTCACCACTGATACTGATGGGTTCCCAGTAGTGCAGGGGTCCCTGGGGCAGGTGGAGGTGGCTGTGGGTGGTGGGGTCTGCCCTGGCTGGGCAGGCTCGGAGCAGGGACTAGTGCCTGCATCTTTTGCTCCTGCCCTCGTGCGCTGCTCCTGGGCTGATCTGGCATCTTCTAGAGGAGCAGCCGGAGGCCCTCAGCCTCCTCTTGGGGCTGACCTCCCGCACAGGGGTCTTGCACCCTTGCAGCAGGCGTTCCCATTGGGAACCTGCTGAAGGTATCCATTGGAGCCCCCTCCTTGGCTCACCAGCTGGGCACCAGGTCTGCTGCAGAGCCAGGGTGAGGAGTGGCTGCACCACATGGCCATCATCGGTCCTGTGGCAGAGGGAGCTCTGCGATCCCTGCCGTGACTGGGCAGGTGTGGCGGTCCCAGCCAGATCCCTGGCACCCGGGGGCTGGCGAGCCCCTCCATGCTGCCCGTGCTCTGCTTCGCCCTCAGCAGCTGTGGGCTGTAGGGGAGGCTGGGAGTGGGGTGATGGCTCGGCCCTGCTGTCCCCCGCCACAACCACACAGGGCCAGAACCTGCCCTGCTCCCGCGGCCAACTCCGAGGCAGCAGAGCCGTGGTCCCGGTGGCAGAGCCCGTGGTGCTGCCAAGAGCCGGGTCTCCATGCGGTGAGCCAGTGGCAGGAGCAAGGCCTCAGAGGCTTCCCTGGCGTTTCTCCCCAGGCTGGCGCTGGCGGCGGGCGGGCGGGCGCCAGTCCGCACCGGGGTGACCTTGGAGAGTCACCCTGGCTGGCCTGCCCCGCGCTGGCTCCGTCTCTCCCAGAGTCGCTATCAAGTCTTGAAACCCATTGGGGAAGAGCCACTGCCTGTGTTTTGATGCTGCAAGTGGTGTAGGAGAGTTCCCTGCCCAGCGGGGAGGAGCTGTAGGCAGAGCCACGGCATCCTCTGGGTCTACAATTGTGCACATAAACAGGATCGGCTCAACGCAGGGCTGAAAGCCCGGTTGTGAGGAGCCCGCTCTGCTTGTGCATGTTGAGGACATGTGTCCATCTATTCCACATTGTCCTGCCTTAAAAAAAAAAAAATTACGTTTATCTAGTAATGATAATGGAGCATGAATCCAGCTGTGTTTGCCCTGCAAAACCCATTTTCCCATCTTAAGATAAAATCATTACCCATCTGCATATGTGACATCATTTCATAATCGGAGTAATTTAGAGATCCTGTCTCCTCATGGACACAGCGCTGCGATTATTCATGCAAAATTCAGGGGCAGACTTGCTCCAGGAGCGAAAGTTGCTATTTACATAAATATTGAATTATTAGGAAGCAGCCTGGATGGCTGGTTGAGATCACGAGCTGCAAATCTGATAAAAGAGACCTTGTAAATTGTGCGCTGAAGTAGACAGTGTTAAGCAGAGCCACCTCCTTTCTGGTGGGATGCTCAGTGATCTTCTCTGTCTTCGCCACTTCTGGTCTTTATCGATGGGAGGAATAAACCTAGCTAGCGTCGACTTTTTTGTCATTTCTGTTGGTGTTTCAGCAGTTGGGGGTATCGCTCTTGGAGTGGGACTGGGAGCCGGGGGGCCGCATCCAGCCCTTGTTTTGCAGTGACCTGGGCACGTTGCTGGTCTGGCTCCCATCTTTACACCCCATACGCACCCAGGAGCCAGGCAGGGGCATGCGCGAGGCCAGGGGTGCTGCGAGGCCTTGGGGGCAGAGACGTGTGCGGGGCCAGGGCCGAGGAGGAGGCCGGTGGCATTCCCGGGGGAGTGGGTGCTTCCTGGGGGCGCAGGAGCCCGGACACTGGGGAGCGGGTGCTCCAGCTCTACGGTCGATCCCTTCCCCTTCTCACGCGGTGAGAGGCTTGCATAAGCCCGGGAGGAGGATTCAGCCCAGGCGCCTTGCTAGATGCAGCAGTAACGCTGTGAGCTGCGCGCAGCCGGTGATTCAGTGGTGGCAGTGCCTGTCTCCCCGTGACCACCGTGGGGCCGCCTGAGACGGCTACGCCAGCATCCCCTCCCACCAGCACCAGCCTTCCACGAGGCGTGGGACTGGGGCTGAGCCCTGCGTTTTTGCTGCTGGTGAATTTCTGTTGCAAGAGCTGGTCCCACACCTGAATCAGGGGCGAAGCTGCATCCAGAGCACGTGTCCCTGGTGCTGCTTGGCTGGAGCCTTCCTCTTCCAGGCTTAAAATGGTTTCTGGGGCTTTGCTGCTGCCTGGATGGTGCCACAGACCTGTTGGTGCCACCATCGGGGCTCCTGAGCAGAGGGACTGGGCTCGCCAGCTGCTGTTGCTCCTGATGTGCATGCCAGTGCTGCTGGTCCCGGTGTTACCATTCCCTCTGGTGAGGGTGTCCGGGAGCTGTTCTTCCCCTCTGCAGTGTCAGTGTGGGGCGGTCAGACCTGGGGGGAGATAAAGCCACTGCTCGGTCATCAGGGAAGAAAGGCTGCGACCGACTCCCGGGGGGGGATTGTGAAGGTTTGGGTCCTTGAGCAGTTTGCAAAGCTGTTAGCCCCTCCTCCCATCCCCAGGGACCCCCCGGGTAAAAGGCTTTTCCAGGGGAGAGCAGCACCAGTCATTCATCACAACTGGCTGTCCTGGGACACAGGGGCATGGGTGGCGCGTTGAGTGCTGTACCTCACCGCTCACTCAGCTTGGGCAAACTTCTGCCGTTGGCTTCTTAACCCACTTTTAAGAGCGACCTTGTTTTTAGAATATGAGTATTTAGTGCAAGTTAGCGAAGCGCTGATCCCACACCGATCTGCACTGATCCCATGCTGCTCCCGCCTGCCGGGCAGCCCAGCTGTTTGCAGCCAGAGCCCTGGTCTGGGCCAAGGGGCTCAGCCCTCGGGGGCACCTCCTGCAGAGCGGGGTCTCGGGGAGCTTTGTCTGCCCAGGCGGGTTGGCGAGTGGGCAGCTCAGTGCCGGGTCAATGGGATCACTGTAGAGCGGAGCGATATGTTGCACTGAGCATGCTGAGACGGCTGGATCATCCCCGGCGGCCCCCCTGGAGCTCTGTGTGATGGTGATGGAGCTGAGTGGGGACGTCCCTGGTGTCCTGCGTCCATGCCCCCCTGGACAGCTCGGGGGGCTTCTCCTGGCCTCCTCCCAGGCGGTAACAGTGGGTGGAGGGGGAAGCTTTGCTGGTGCAGCCGTTGGGATTGCCCTGTGCTTCTCCAGCCTTGGGGTCTCTATCGGGGTTTTGGAGGTGCTGGGGAGGGGGCAGCTCTGCGGAGGGACGTGCTCTGGGGTCTCAGGGGCAGGAGCGTGGTGGGGCCCCTGGGGACTTGCTGTGGGGCAGTGCGGGGGCTCAGCTCCAACTTGGCTCCTGGCCAGGACTTGCAGGGCAGCACCGCTGTGCCAGGCTTTGGGCAGGCAACGGAGCAGGAACACAGCAGCCCCCACTCACAGAGGTTTTTGACATCTTTTGTCACCATTGCTGTCATTCAACTGGGTCAGGAGCAAGGGAGGGGGTGCTGAGGATCCTAATTAATTTGTTTTCAGATATTTTTAGTAGCCTGGATTGGATCTTTTTTCTATGCACACACTGCCCCCCGAGGAAGAAAGCGTTGGCATCGCACCGAGGTCCCGGAAGAGATTGCACGGAGTCAGTTGTGTGTGTTGGGGGGGATCGGGGCAGTTTATCTTTCTCAGCAGGCTGAATTCTGCCCTGGCTCAGCCAGATTGCAAAGGGATTTGAGCCAGAGGAGAGTTTTGCCCAGCTGGCACGGTTATTTAATCTTTGTTCTTCACAGCTTTGCATGGCTAATGCCCCCATGGGACTCACTTTGTGCAGCATGGTCAGTTTGCAGCGTGAGCTGCTGGGGGGTTTGCAGGACACATCCAGCCTGGTGCCACTGCCGCGGGCTGCCCCGGCCCCAGCAGTGGCTCTACTGATGCTGGCATCTCTGGGGGGGTCCCGCCACATGGCTGGAGCCCGGGGGGTCCGGCAGGGCCCACTATGGCCGTGGCCTCACTGCCTGCGGGGGGTCGTGAGGCACTGGAGCCACTCAGTGCCGGCAGCCAGAGCTCGCCTGTGGGAGCGGGGGGGGAGCACAGCTCACTCCTCCCCGCTGGCAGCTGGCGAGGGTACCCTGGAGACGGCCCTGGGTGTGAAGTCATCGTTGTGCAGCAGTGACATCACTCGTGGTTGCCACGGCAATGTCTCACATGGGGAAGGTGTCATTGGAGAAAGGTCAGGAGCTGAGATGCTCTGCTCCTCCTGGTCCTGCGCTAATCTGCATGGTGGGGGATGGATCCAGCCCATCTCCCGTTCCTGTGTGCGGGAGGTCGCCCCCCCTAGTCCCCCCATCCCTGGCAGCGTGGCCAGGGCACAGCATGGCCAGGGCACCCCTGCCCGTCGGCCTGCCGCTCCCAGGGGCTCCTGCCTGGGGCGGGCAGCGTGGCAGGGTGGGCTGGGCAGAGAGGTGTGGGCAAGGGTCCTGCGTGTCTGTGTGCATGGCACTGAGGAGCATCCTCCCTTCCGGCCCCCCGAGGCGAGTGCTGGGGTGTGGGGCAGGCGAGGAGCAAGGGGCCGGGGTCCCCTCTGCACCGTCCTGTGGGGGCGGGGCTGCTGTGACCTTGCAGGCGCTCAGAAAGGTCATCGGTGGCCCAGAAGATGGGGACAAAGAGAAAGGAGAGAAGGACGGGGGTGAGGCGGGAGAGGGTGGAGGCGGCGGAGGAACCGTGCAGCCCAGGCAGAGGCAAAGGCGGCCACCCACCCCCTCCACCGTCTGACCGGGGCTGCGGACGATGCCGGCTCCAGCTGCAGCTGTACGTGATCTGCTGCACCGGGAGCCGCGGCAGCTCCTTCCACCACGGCCACACTGCCGGGGTCTGACATGCAGCCCCCGCCCTGCGCACCCCCAAAACCAGGACTGCAGCCTGGTCCAGGGAGGTGCTGGGGTGGGGTGGCCCTGGCTGTCCCTGGGGACTCTGTTCCCCGTCCTCGGGTCCCCCCTCTGGGAGCGGAGAGGGGTGGTGGCTGCTCCCAGGGCAGCGGTGGGGGAGGCTGGGCTCCCCCGTCCTGCCTCCCTGCACGACCTTGAGCGTTGCCTGCGGAGAGCGTGGCGGCCCTGCCGCGGCGGGTGGTTTGGGGATGAGGGTGGTCCCCAGCCCACGGGCTGCCCCAGGGCGGCTCGGTGGGAGGGTCTCCCCCACCAGCGCCTGCCTCGTTGTTCTCCCCTCACCCTGGGACCTGCCTGGGTTTGGGTGCTGAGGGCAGACCTCCAGCCAAACCAGCACAGCAGGAAGAGCCCCCTGCAGTGAACAGCCCCCGGCCTCATCCTGCACCCTCTGCACTTGCACAGCCCTACATCGACCAGATGGGACTGTGCTGGCCTACAGGATCAGGCCTGGGGGCAGTTTGGAGTGAGGGGAGCAGGATGTGGTCCCTGGGGAAAGGAGAGGGGTATCTGTGGCTGAGGGGGCATCAGAGTGGCAGCACCCGGATAGTGCGGGTCACTTAGGGCAGGGCGTGATGGCTGGGTCCCCTCGACAGGGAAGGGGGGGGGGGTGCTGCAGGGCACTGGTGACACCCTCCTCCCATCCTCTCACTCTCCAGGTTTTACTGGGACTTCACGATGCTGCTCTTCATGGTGGGCAACCTGATCATCATTCCCGTGGGCATCACCTTCTTCAAGGAGGAGACCACGGCGCCCTGGATCGTGTTCAACGTGGTCTCCGACACCTTCTTTCTGATGGACCTGGTGCTGAACTTCCGGACGGGTATTGTCATTGAGGACAACACGGAAATCATCCTAGACCCTGAGAGGATCAAGAAGAAGTACCTCAAAACCTGGTTTGTGGTGGACTTTGTCTCCTCCATCCCCGTGGACTACGTTTTCCTCATTGTGGAGAAGGGCATAGACTCGGAGGTGTACAAGACAGCCCGCGCCCTCCGCATCGTCCGCTTCACCAAGATCCTCAGCCTCCTGCGGCTCCTCCGCCTCTCCCGGCTCATCCGCTACATCCACCAGTGGGAGGAGGTAAGGGTCCTGTGGCATGAAGCCCAGCAGTGGGTCCCTCCTCCAGCAGCGGGACCAGTCGGAGAGAGTGGGAGCCGGGAGGGGCCCCTACGAGCGCGACAGGGCTCAGGGCTGCCTGTGGAGCTGGCGGGTTGGACGGAGTCTGTGGGGCTGTGTGTGGGGCCGGTGGGTGACTGTGACCCTCCCTGGAAGGGGGAGGCTCTGGGCGTCCCTGGGCATTCCCCGCCTTCCCCTCTGCTCTGTTCCCCGGGGGACAGCTGGGACATGAGAGCGCTCCCACTCTGCTTCAGTGCAAAGGCAGCCCCTCCAGCTCCTGGGGCCCCACTGAGAGCCGCAGCCTGTGTGTGTGTGTGTGTGTGCGCGCGCACGCGTGTGTGCGCACGCGCCCAGGTGCTGGGGTTTGCACAGCCGGTCCCCGTGCCGTGGTACAGCACCATCCACGGCTGACAGCATGGCCAGCACAAGCAGGCATGCTGCCCTGTGCTCTGCCAACAGCTCAACCACATCCCCCTGCTCAACTCCCCGTGTGCCAGGGCAGCGACACTCCTTGCCTCTGGTCCCCTCCGGCTCCCTGCTCTGCTGGGACCTCCGGGATTGCCCGGGAGGGGCGCAGGAGCCTCAGCCCCTCTGGGGCAGCAGGACCCCTGGGTCCCCAGGGCAGGGGGTAGGGTGCTGCTGGAGCTTGATGCACCCGGGACTGCGTGGGCTGTGAGGTGACATGCCTTTGTGTCGGGATGTGGCGTGCTCGGCTTTGCCGTGTGGCTCTGGCGCGTGGGCTGGAGCCTCCCGGCAGCTCCGCTGGCTGGGGCTGTGCAGGTGCTCGCTGCAGTGTGGAGCTGGCTGCGCACCCGCAGGCTGGAGGGGCGGCAAGTGCCTTCGTTCCCTCCTCCTCCTCCTCCTGCTCTGCTGCCGCCGTATGTCCCCAGGCTCAGTGGGGGCATGTGTGGCTGTTGGCCAGGCATCCCCCCCCACGCAGGCTCCGGCTGGCGAGAGCCGCCCGGCAGCGCTGCAGGGTCCCGCAGTGCAGCCTGGGCATGGTGTCATCGGCTCTGGTGGCTGCAGGGATGGCACCAGACCCTCCTTCCTGTGCCTCCGCCATGCAGACACATGGCCGCTCTGCGAGCTGGGGTGGGTGCTGGGGGGTTTGTGCCTGGCAGCCCCCACCACAGCCCTGCCCCATTCTGTCTGGGGTCTGATTCTGTCCTGGCGTGATCTGCAATGGGAAATCCCCCAACGACCCGCACGTGGCTCTTCCTGCAGCTCCATGGGGGCTCAGCCTCCCTGCATGCACACGGCTGAGCTTGGCTGTCCTGGCTGGTGCCCGGCAGAGCCCCGAGCCTCACAGCACCGCTGGGGGCTGCCCCCGGTTCCTGGGGCAGAGGGGTGGGGGGAACGGCTGCAGCTCCAGTCAGTCTGCCTGCATCTCCCTGCCCGCATCCTGCCCTGCCCTGTGCCCTTCTCCCACACTTGCTTCTGGGGCTGGGCTCTGCTGCAGGAGCATCCTGCACCTCCTGCAAACCCCCCACCCTGTCCCAAAGTGTGTCTGTACCCCACCGTCCCTCCCCTGCCAGGGCTCCGGCTCTGCACCCTTTTCACTTTCAGATGGGACTTAGCAGGGAGAGCCCCGGGGACGAGGTAAACCTGTGCGTGGCTGCGCAGATTATCCTGGTAATCGCATCTGCTTACAGGGGATGGGAGGGGAGCGTGGCTCTGATCCCCACCGGGACCTCGCCTGCTCTTGGAGGTTGCCGCGGTCGGGGCTGGTGGGTGCTGCGGGAGCATCTCTGTGGGGGCTGCGTGTGCCTGATTTTGCCCCCCCAGCAGCCTCGGCACGGCTGGGAGAGGGGCAGCGAGGTGCCTCCCCGGAGAGGGTGATTGCTGCTGGCCGGAGTGGGGAAGGGACATGCCCAAGGCAGGCAGAGATGGGGCTGGGGCTGCTCCTGCCTGCCCTCGCCCCAGACTGCCCCTTCCCCAGCCTTTCGCACTCCACCTTGTTCCCTCCCCATCACATCACACTGGCTCTGCCTCATCCTGCCCACACCGCGTGCCCTGCCTGGGCAGGCAGCCTCAGAGCCCAGGGCTGGGCGCAGAGGAAGAAGGGGACGCCATGCCCTTGCCCTTGTCCTGCCTTTGCCGTGCCCTTTCCGTGCCCTTGCCGTGCGGCTGCTCCATGTGATGCTGTAGGGCTCCAGCCTTGGATCTGCAGTGGGGGGGAGACTGGGGATTTCACTGCCAGGGGGGTTAATTTCTTATTTTCTTTCTTTTTGTCCCCCCTTGAATTCACCTTTTCTGGACCCTAAAAATATTGAAGGAAAAGGAACAAGTCCTCAGCCCGTGGCTCAGTTTGCAACCAGGAGCACATGTCTCTACCCCGTGGGTTTGCCTGTGCGGGTGCCCTGGGGCGAGAGGCACTAAGGCCAGGCTGGGACTGGGGATGTGACCCGGGGTGGGAGGGGAAGCCCCACTCTCACGGAAGCTGCGCGCTGGTGCTGGGAGTGAGGGGTGTGCTTGGAGCACCCAGCAGCCTCTCCTGGAGGCATGCCCTTTGCATGCCCCTCCATGGCTGGGGCTCTGGTCCTGGGAGCACCGTGGTGGGTGCCCGTGGTCATGGCTCCCTCCCACACCCGCCCTGGGCCAGGGGCTCTTCCAGGGTGTCACTGATGGGTCTCAGCGTTTGATGCTTTTATAGCTACCGGTCCCTGGTAGCTGCCCTGGCTGCTCTCCCCAGATCGGGGTCTCCCTTCAGCCCCACCCTGATGTGGGCACCTCGGACCCTCTTTACCGAAAGCTGCCCCACGGCTGAGTCCAGCCCCCTGTACCCTGGGGGCTGCCCCGCTCTCTCCCCGGTGCCCAGAGTATTTGGCTCTCCCTGAGCACCTGCCAGCACTGGCTTATCCTCATCAAAGCTCACAGCCATTAGCGCTTTCCGGGGCGGCAGCGTGGCGGCATCCTGCTGGCTATAAATAGGCAGGTGGAGCGCAGCTGCCTTGGGGAGGGCTGGGCTTGGGCCAACCGCAAGTGCCTGTTTTAGCTGAGGCCGTATGGGTCGGTGCCCTGAGTGGGGCCGGGCAGTGGGGGGACAGTCCCTGCGCTCACCCTCTGCCGTCCCACCCTGGCCCCTCCACCTGCAGATCTTCCACATGACCTACGACCTGGCCAGCGCGGTGATGAGGATCATCAACCTCATCGGCATGATGCTGCTGCTCTGCCACTGGGATGGCTGCCTCCAGTTCCTTGTGCCCATGCTGCAGGATTTCCCGCAGAACTGCTGGGTCTCCATCAACGGGATGGTGGTGAGTGCCGGCCCCAACCCCGCCGCGCTCCCTGCCCTGCTCCCCCCGGGACCCTGTCCATCCCTGTGTCTTCTGGCCTCTCTCCACTGACCCCAGGAGATGCCATCCCCGCACCGGCCAGTGCTGCAGTGCCCCAATGGTGCAAGCGTGGAGGGTGTGCAGGGCACCCTGCGCCTGCTGCAGATGGTCTCCCTGGCGAGGTCTCACGGGACGCAGGGCAGCGGATCGATCCGGGCGGGCGGGAGATGCTGACATGGCGCTCTGCACTGTCCCCTGCCGCCGCCTTCTGCTAATTAGCAACAAAGCTGCTATTAATAAATAATAGGCCACGTTTCTAATTGCTCCCTCTCAGCCCTGCAGCCTTCTACAAATGGCTCTTCTCCCTCTGTCTGTCTCATCCCGTTCTGCCGGTGTTTCCATCTCTGCTCTGTTCCTTCCACCTGGCTTCCTCCCCTTCCTCTCCTCCCCATCTTGTGCTTCTCCTTCCCTGGCTGCTTCGCTCCTGGGGGGAACCTGGGGGTTTGCGTGAGGCTGGGCCAGGGGATTCCTGCCCCAGGAGCCACCAGCCTGTCCCTGCCTGCAGCTGCCTGCTGTCCCAGCCATGTCCGCAGGCTCCCAAGCGTGAGCGGTGCAATAACTCGGTGGCTTTCACAAACTGTGTTCCCATCACAGCATTTCACAGGGGCTCGCTGCGCTTTTGTATATCAGCTAAAAAAAAAAAAAAAAAAAAAAAAAAAAAAAAAGAAGACTGACTTCCTAAAGCGAAGCCAGACGGGCAGTGAGGTGCAGAAACCCACCAGAAAGGAGCAGAGCGCTGTGGGATCGCCGCAGCCTGAGCCGTGCCTGGCATTTGGGTTTGTTTGGATCTCACCTGCAAGGTGAGACTGTCAAAACCAACCAACGAACCAAACAAAAAAATCCTATTGCTGAGTGCTGTTGGGAGATGCAGGCAGAGAACCTGGATTGTCTGCCAGGCCTGAGTCAGGGCGTTGTACCCATGAGTGCCCGTACACACACACGTGCACGCGTGCAAGCAGCTGTGCACCAGCCAGGGCTGAGCGCCGCTGCCATCCCTGTTGCTGCAGAACGACTCCTGGAGCGAGCTGTACTCCTTTGCCCTCTTCAAGTCGATGAGCCACATGCTCTGCATCGGCTATGGGAAGCAGGCGCCTGAGAGCATGACAGACATCTGGCTGACGATGCTGAGCATGATCGTGGGGGCCACCTGCTACGCCATGTTCATCGGCCATGCCACCGCCCTCATCCAGTCGCTGGACTCCTCCCGGCGCCAGTACCAAGAGAAGGTAAGACTGGGCTGGACAGGGACCATGGTTCCTGTCCTGCACCCGGCCGCCGTATCCCCTCCTGGAGCCGCAGCGGCACCTGCGGGCGCAGCCAGGCAGGGCGTGGGTTCTGTACCGATACCATCCACGGGGCAGGGATGGGGTGGTGGAGTGGGACCTGCCAGCTAGGAGGGGTCCGGGACCCACCCCATGGAGCAGGGACATGGGTGGGGGGTCCCAGCCCTGCAGCCCCAGCCCGTCTGGGCGCTGACACCGCCTCTCCCCACAGTACAAGCAGGTGGAGCAGTACATGTCCTTCCACAAGCTGCCCGCTGACTTCCGCCAGAAGATCCACGACTACTATGAGCACCGCTACCAGGGCAAGATGTTCGACGAGGACAGCATCCTGGGGGAGCTCAACGAGCCTCTGCGCGAGGTAAGGGCCCCAGGGGCTAGAGAGCTGGCCGTGGGATGCTGCAGTGAGGATGGGGACCACCCCACCCACGGTGAGGACCACCCTGCTCCCTGCTGTGGGGAAGGCTGTAGGTCCCACTGGCTCCTGCAGCACATGTGCATGGGGTCAAGCACCTCTTGCTCTGGCTTTGCAGCTCCAAGTGTGACTGTGTCCATGCACAATAGTGTCTGTGTGCTGGGGTGTCTCTGTGTGCTGACACCTCTGTTTTTGGGACCCTGCCCTGGGGGAAGCCATGTTCCTGCCTCCTGGTCCCTCACCTCCTTCCCCTGCAGGAAATTGTGAACTTCAACTGCCGCAAGCTGGTGGCCTCAATGCCGCTGTTCGCCAATGCGGACCCCAACTTTGTCACAGCAATGCTCACCAAGCTGAAGTTTGAGGTGTTTCAGCCGGGTGACTACATCATCCGCGAGGGCACCATCGGCAAGAAGATGTACTTCATCCAGCACGGGGTGGTCAGCATCCTCACCAAGGGCAACAAGGAGATGAAACTCTCTGACGGTTCCTACTTTGGAGGTGGGCACTGTGTGGGGGGGGCTCAGCCCGGGTCCCCTCCCGAGGTCTGCGAGAGGCAGCGGGATGCCCACGCCATCCCGGGGCACCCACCACTTGATGGGTCTCACCCCTTGCTCCTGGCCTGTCCCCATTTCCAGTCCTCGGTGGCAGTGTTTTGACTTTGGCACTGTTGTTCCCCCATAGAAATCTGCCTGCTGACCCGTGGCCGGCGCACAGCCAGCGTCCGGGCAGACACCTACTGCCGCCTCTACTCACTCTCAGTGGACAACTTCAATGAGGTGCTGGAGGAGTACCCCATGATGAGACGGGCCTTCGAGACCGTGGCCATCGACCGCCTTGACCGCATCGGTAGGGCACAGGGAACTCTGGGGGAGGCCGGGGGGGCTGTCCTGGCAGTGTGGGACAGCCAGGGCCAGGGTTGGGGGCCCCAGCATAGCCCCAGCGCAGGGTCTCACGGTGCTCCCCATCCCGGCCCCCTCCCCACAGGGAAGAAGAACTCCATCCTGCTCCACAAAGTGCAGCACGACCTCAACTCGGGCGTCTTCAACAACCAGGAGAACGAGATCATCCAGGAGATCGTCAAGTACGACCGGGAGATGGTGCAGCAGGCGGAGCTGCAGCAGCACACGGCCATGTACAGCCCCGTCCAGCCCCAGGTCACCTCCGCCATCGCCACCCTCCAGCAAGCCGTCGCCATGAGCTTCTGCCCGCAGATGGCCAGCCCGCTGGTGGGCTCCATGGCCCTGGGCTCACCCCGCATGATGCGTCGCTTGCAGTACGCCCAGGCTGTGCCCAGCCCCTTCGCCGTCTCCCCCGTCTTGCTGCAGCAGAGCCCCCCGCAGCAGCCGCAGCCCCCCGTGCCCCACGCCAACCCCTCGCCATCGCAGGACCAGGCGCAGCCTGCGGCCCTGCCCACCTC
>WAAD01019659.1:154622-175066 GCA_013389945.1 Fregata magnificens
GCTGCCCCACCAGCTGCCTTCCCCCGCCAGGGCGCTAGCCCCGCTCCCCGGCTTCCTCCCACCGCACGCTGCAGTGCGGGGCAGCTGCTGGGGATGGGCACAGGGCCTCTGTGCCCCCCACCCACCACGGGGGCACGGCAGGGGGCCGGGCTGAGTCCCCGGCTGCATCGCCTCCGACCAAAGTCTGGCCCCATCTCCTGCTCCCCGCAGCACAGCCCCACTGCCCCCAGCCTCCCCGGCTGCCCCATAGAAGCCACAGCTGCATCATCCCCTGTGATCAACTCTGTATATGATATATATGACCTGAATACATATCTGTATGTGTGCATCCGCAGGACACCTCCCTGGGGCTTTAGGCACGCTGGCCAGCCCCAGCACCTGTGCGTGTCCCTGCCTCCCCTCCCACAGACCCAAGGTGAGGGGTGACGGTCCAGGACTGGAGGTAAGTTGGGGGGTCTGAGGGATGGTAACCCTGAGGCTCACGAGCACCCCACGCACACGCTGTTCCCCAACCTGACCCCGGGGCTGTGGGGGTAAACGCGGCCTGACTTCCCCGTAGTCAGCGTTAGGACAGAGGCAGATGCTGGAGCCTGGGGACCCGAGCCCTGGTGCTGCCCCAGGGGCGGGCACTGCCTCACAGGCAGTCCCAGCTTTAAGGCTGGGGAAGGCACATACCGTGTGCACCAGCGTGCCTCTGTGTGTGCACCTACGGGCACGCGTGTGCAGGTGTGGAGGTGTGTGCACGTATGCCTCTCTGCCTAGCACTCTGGAGCCTTCCACATTGAATGTATGCAGCGACCGTGAGCGAGGGGCCATGTGCCAGCCCAACGCCCTGTAGCTGCGCAGCCGGCGGGACAGGGCCCTGCTCCAAGCATCCACCTTTCCATCCAGCCCATCCTGTGCAATAAACGTCAGCAACTGACAGAGCTACGCACGACTCCGTCTCTACTTCTCCTTTGCCACCGTCCCTCCCTGCAGTGGCTCCGGCTGCTCCCGCTCCCCTCACCCAGCCCTGGGAGCCCTGCCACCGGGCACAGCCCCAGGCTAGGCTGCAGGAGGCAGCTTTGTCCTTTGAAGAGCTGCTTCCCTGCCAGAAAAATGACAAGGTGAAAAGCCTCCTCCCAGCACCTTTCCCCTTGCTGGCAGGGCCCTGTCCCCCCTGTCCAGCGTCAGCTGGACACCATGGGGCTGCAGCAGGGAAGGAGCTGGGAGCAAGCTGTGAACTGGAGCCGGTGGCTGCAGCCGGAAGACCTCCAAACATTAACCGCTGCAGGAGCTGGGACACAAACACGCAGCCCCACAGACTGCAGAAGGCCACAGTCTGTGACACAGGAGGCTCCTGCCTAGAAACACAAGGGCCAAGTGGATGCAGGCAGCCCCTGCAAGAGCCCTGCTCCCACTGCAGCTGCGCTGGCCAGGCTGTGCTGCAGGAAAGTTTTGTCTCTGTTTCTGCTACAAAAGCATTTTCAGAATGTGACACCCCTGTGAATAACCAAAGCCCAACCAATCAGCAAAACAGTGGCAGTCTGGGCAGACATCAGTCCCACCTCCCCAGGAATACAAGGGGAGAGCCTGGGCACCCCACAGACTTCAGGCAAAATGCCAAAAGGGACACAGTTCCCATCTAGTATTTCAAAAAATGTTTTATTTACAGTATTGTACACCTCCCACCCCTGTTAGTGGTTTTCCCTGCCTGAGACCCAGTAAGCAGAATTTAAACCGATCCCTGGAAATAAGAGTCAGGAGGCGCAGAGGCTGTGCTGTGGGAGAGCAGCGATAGTGCCCAGCAACTGGAGCAGGGCACGGAGACCAGCACCCACCCTGCAGCCGAGAGCAGGGCAAGAGGCTCCTGCTGCGGCCACGGCCGGCTGCCTGCCCCTCCAGCAGGGGCCTAACACTCCAGGAGGTCTGAGCCCCGCTGGTGGAGAGGGATGGCACCCCAGGACAGGCACTAGCCAGGCAAGCTCCGGAGGTTGCAGCAGTGGCAGGCACATCCTGCCAGGCACATCGTGCCACGGTGAGGACTGAGGGGAGTCAGCTAGGTCTCCCATCACCCCTTTGACCCCACACCAGAGATGCAGCCCTCCCCAGGGCTCGATGCCCTCTCCCCTTGCCTGGGAAGCAGGCAGTAACAGCAAACAGTGCAGACCCCTTGTCTCCCACCAGCCCCTCGTGGCTGCTCCTGCACTCCTCGAGGAGTCCCAGTTTGCCCCAGCATCTCGGTGTTAGGCAGGTATCTTTTGCTGGGCTGGCAGCTGTACCCACTTTCCCCATGAGACGCAGGACAGAAGAGCCTTGCAGGCCAGTGCCTACCGCAGCCTCAGAGGCAGCTGGCAGTCCAGAGGTAGTCCAGGGCCCCGCTGGCTGCCGGGGCTCAGCTGAAGAAATAAGTGGAATCCATCACCTTCTTCAGGTTGAATTCACCTGGGGGAAGGGAGGGAGAGGAGAGGTCAGAGGAGAGCAGGGTCAGGGCAGGGTGGAGATGGGGCAACTGGGAGAGAGGCTGCCCTGAGCCCTGCTTCAGCTTCCTGCAGAAAACTACTTTCAGCCCCTGCTGCAGGGTAGGTCAAGACAGCAGGGATCTTGGAGGTCTTCCAGGAACTGATGTCCCTCCAAATTTATCTAGGACAGTGGTAGGAAGAGCAAGACAGAAGAGTGTAACAGCAGCAAGGCAGGGAAGGAAGAGAGGAGTGCACAGCCTCGTGGCACAATCCATCCCTGCCACTGGATTGTGCTGCCTCTGGGGCTGACCATGGCGGCTGCTCAACAGCAACGGAGTACTGGCCTGTTCCGTTTTGCAAAGGCAGAACAAAGGTTAGCCAGATGGTCTGGCAGAGGCAGGGCCGAGAGATTAGGAGGAGTTAAACTAATTGCCTTAATCCCATTGCATGTATATCATCTAGATCCCGGCAATTACCATGCTGAGTGCCTCACTCCCATCTCCAGGCAAATGCCTCATGGTTGGAAACAGATGGGAAAGGAATAAGACAGGAGATGGGATGAGCTGGATCAACCTGGGGAAAACCCCAGGGGCTCAGCTCTGGGGAAGGCAGGGACCACTCACAGGGCTGCTACAGGGGAATGTCTTAAGGCACTGCCCCATGGCTCTGCAGTCCAGCCCAGGCAGGAAAACCTGATCTTAAGGGGCAGCTTTGGCATGGCTGGCCAGACCCTCACTATGTCCAACTTCAGACACCACATGGGCTCAGTGATTTTGGGGGCCACTCCCCATCTCACTTCCCTTGTCTCCAAACTGCTCCTGAGCTTTGCAGTTCCTGTCCTCCTACCTGTCTTGGGGACATTCGACAGCTGCTCCATCAGTTTCTTCTGCCAGAGGGCTCTAGTCTCCCTGTCGGGGCTGGATGAACCAGAAGGAAAGCAAATCAACATGGGAGCTCTGGGAGAAGGTGCATCCTCCTCTGCTCCCCAGTGCAGGCCCCTGACAATGGGATTCAGCTCTCCCAAAACACATTACACACCCTCCCAGGATTGGGTCGGTCTCTGCTGTCTGTCTGCCTCTATGGTGGTAACAGGGCCACACACTGGGCCGACCCAACGTGCGTCTTCACTGCTCCTTACTGCCTCACTCACAGTGGGGAACCCAAGGCACAGACATTATGGCCCACCCCAGGCCCACTGAGGGATTCAAGCACCAAACCCTACTTCAGTTCTGCAGCAAAAGGATGCGGACACCTTGTTTTTCACACCAAGGTCTAAGGCAATTTGGGCATCAGTCAAGAAGGAAGCACAATTTCCCTCTAGAGCAACCCGCAGGCAGATGACAACCTGTGAGCATCTGGGCACAACCACCCCCGGGAGAGGGAATCGGTGTGGGTAGGAAGGAGAGTGATGGGGGTTTGCCAACAGGCAAGGAATACCTGCAGTACTTCTCCAGCATGAACTCGGACAGATCCTGCAGGATCTTCTCGCTGTGCAGAGCCACAAATTGCTGCCGACAGATCTGATCCAGGGAGCAATAGTGAGTCGCAGGTTAACAGGCGTTTTCCCTTCCTTCCCCTCAGTGCTTCTCAGCCAAGACAGGTCAGAGGTGAGGGGCAAGGAAGGCAGCGGGCAAGAGTGGGAAGGGGGGGCTGCTGGACAAGGGTGAAGGGAATCAGCCTGGGGAGGTGGGAAGCAGAGGCCGACCCCCATTTATCAACCTGCTGTACAACAGCCCTCGCAGCACTCCAGGGGAAAGAGCCCAGGGCAGGACAGAGGCACTGACTCTGCTAGGCACTGCGATTAGCGCTCATTTACAGGCACAGATTCTCCCTCATACCCTCCTTCGAAGGTAGGAGAAGATGGGGCTATGGCACCAGGAAATCAGCTGCAACTGCCAGCAAGCACCCCAGGTTCACCTCGCCTGGGTAAATAAATCAGCCTATGGAGCAAAGCCCAGGGGAGGCAAGGGCTGGCAAGTGCCCAGAGGACAGATCAGTAAGATCACTGCTCACAAGAGACCCGGGAGGACACTTTTACCTGGTTCATGACGTCCACGGTGAGCGCATGAGTCCAGTAGCAATCGTGGACTGAGACAAAGGTCAGACCCTGCCTGGGAGGCAGCAGAAGGTGCATGAAGCAGTGCTGAGAGCCCCCTCTGCGATGTCTCCTACCCCATGTAGACCCTTTTGCTGGGACATAAGCAGGGACCACACAAGGAGGGGGACTCCCTGCACAGCGCATGCAGATCTTCAGAGAGAGACAGCTAACCCCACGATCTCCCTGTCCCTGCCCTGCTGCCTCCTCTCAACCTTTCTCTGCCAGAAGGCCCAAACACCCACCCACCAGAGAAACCCCCTTCCCACATCGCATGACTGAAGCCTGGAGCCAGGGAAGAGCCCCAGCTGCCTGCTCCCTACCTGAGGCAGTGCAGAGCCGTGAGCATCATGTGCGTGGAGTCCAGGGAATGGATGAAGTTGGGTGGGAAGGCGTTCTTCTGCTTCACTGTATCAGGCTTCCTGCAGCACAGAGCGGGACACAGGAGGAGCTAGGGCACTTCCAGGGCCAAAGATGAGAGCACCAGCACAGAGCCGGTGCCAGCCGAGACCCAGGGTTGATGGGGGCAGCCCTGGAAGGACCCAAGGCCCTGCTGAAGCACAGGACCCTGCTCCTCCGGCTGGCGCTCTGCAGCTCAGGGGGACACCAGGAGCTTTGGCATTTATTGGCAGGTTCCACTGATGGGAAGGTTTTGTTCCCAAAGCACAGGCTGGGGACAGCAGGGACTCAGTAAAGACTGTGGTTTCATACTTACTGGTTGCTGTTGGAGCTTTTCACACTCAAGTTCTGCATGCTGCAATTCAGCTGCCGGGAGAGAGAAAGGGGATCAGCTATCACACTGCACTGCACTGCACAGCCAGCACAAGGTGCTCAGCACTGTCCCGTACTTCTGGAGAGGGGATCGCGCCGACCACCAGCTACTGCGCTCTGCAGGAAATGTCCCTGGCTGCAACAAGGGGCCTGGGCAGGGTCCTTTCCAGGGCATCCCAGTCACTGTGGCAGCTATCACTACTCAGTGAGGCCTTGCCTGCTTCCCCTCCCGAGGATGCTGGCAGGCATCCTTTACCCCTTCCCAGTGATATACTGATTCACCCCTGCGAGGGCTAAGAGAAGGGCTCCTGGAGGTGAGCGGCTCCAAGGACGAGACAGGGTGGGGAGACGTGAGTCAGTGCAGCAGTGTGTGGGAGGCGAGAGCAGCGAGACTGAATCACGCGAGCCCCGAGGAAGGCTCCTCGGTGCAGGGAACAGGCCTGTGCCCCAGCTGCCTGAGTGGGACGGGAGCAGCAGAGCTTCCTCACCAGCCCACCCACACACTCCAGTCTCTGCAGGGAGCGATGAGGCTGGAGGATGTGCCTGCGCACACAATCCTACCTGCTCTGCAGGCTCACCCGCAGGCGATGCCAACCTGCCAGGCTTTAGCTTGCTGCCTCGAAGCCTGGCTGCCCTCT
Source organism: Fregata magnificens (assembly GCA_013389945.1). NCBI lineage: Eukaryota > Metazoa > Chordata > Aves > Suliformes > Fregatidae > Fregata > Fregata magnificens. The sequence continues at coordinate 160,568 of WAAD01019659.1, forward strand.
CCCTGCTCCCCACCATGGCAGAGGGAGGGGTAGGTGGTTCCCATACACCAGATACTCACCACAGTGGACCTGGACCGATAGTAGGGCTGCACGATGGGGAGACCCAGTGGCGTGACCCACTCCACCGTTCGTCCCGACTGGGCAATGAGCTTGGCACTCTCCGTCAGCCAGTTCTTTAGCAGAGGGAAGAGGGGAAGAAAGCAGCTGGAGTTAGTATGGGCAGCTGGGAGACCCCATCCCCTTCCAGCACAGGTGAGCCCGACTCCTGCCACTGACTGTGACATTCCAGCACTTATGGGGGAGTTTGGCCCTGCAGCAGGACAAGAGGATCCTCTCTGGGCCAGGACCCAGAAGAATCATCTCTCCCCATCGAGCATTCCCTGGTCTATGTATGGGTGGGCCAGGGAAGAAGAAAAAGCACAGAGAGGTAAGAGGAAACAGGCACCTCACCTGGATATCTCGAGTTGCTGAGAACATCTCCTTGATGCTACTGAACACCTGCTTTACGAGGTAGTGAGACGCTTCCCACAAGTATTCCTGCACAGACCAAAGGCAGAGCAAGGGGTCAGGCAAAGGGGCAGCAAAACCTGCTAAGCAAAGTGATGGGACCGAGGGCAAGCTAAAAGAGTATCTCCCTGCTCACTGGTGCCTCAAAATTGCCTCCATCACAGACTGTGCTAAGTCTTGAGCTGTTGCAGATGGCTGTGGGTTGTGATGGAGGGAGGCTGAGATCAGCATTTCAGACGGCTCCTTGTCCGAGGACAGGCTGATCTCTGTGTAACGTCCATGGAGGAACAGGAGGCTCTCGCTGCCTCATCTGCCCCAGGAATGTAACACATGGCAGAAACACTCCCAGCACCAACCTGCCACAGCAAATCACCCACTCAGCAAGGACTGTCTCACAGTGGGGCCACAGAACAAGAAACAGGCACCAGGAGGAGCAAGCCTTGAAGAGCTCTGCTAGAGACAAGAGCCACTTCCAGAGGGAAGAGCACAGCCACAAACCTTGTTTTGCATCTGAAACACCAGCTGAGGCTGTCATGCCGCCAAGCTGGGCCCAGGAAGGATGAGGAACAGCCCCACCTGAAGAATCCCTCCCCTACCCACAAGTGCTGGCAGCTCTCCTGCAGGCTGGACAAGCCTGGCACAGGCATGGGGGGCCCAGTCCTGCATGTCCCTCTGCCAGCTGAGATTTGGGGAGGTAAGGAGAGAGCAGGGCAGGAAGGAAACCCACAGGAAGGGCAGTGCAGGTACCTCTCCCAGCAGGGACTGAGAGCTGAGCAAAACACTGCTGGGGGAGGCCAGGGCAGGCACACTACCTCAGGGAACTCATCAATCTCCTTGAGACGCTTCTCCATCTGCAGCCGCCCGCCATAGCGTGTGACACCATACACCACTGTCATCACGGTCTGCTTCACCACCTTGCGGCTGACGAAGCCTTGCAGCACCTGGGCAACCTTCACCCCCTGTTCAGCATCCTTCTTCCGAAACTCCTCCACCTGAGGAGAAGAGCACCCTGGAAGGTCAGCCCCACCCCAAGCCATGCTGGCCCAAACCCCCTCCATGGCTGGGGGAGAGTCAGGGGGGTCCATGTGAGACCCTCCCAGCTGTGCGCTGCCTGGCCTGAACTCCCATCAGAAACCCTGCAGCCCATCTTCACCAGCCCTGGTTAAACGGAGACCATCTGCTGAAGGAATCAAGAGGCATCCACATCTCACAGATAACTCTGCCCGCAGGGACCAGAGCCTTCCACCGTTGCCTCAGCAGAGCAGTGTCACTTGGCAGCTGGCTGGTGCCGACATCACAAGGACGTGGCACTAGGACTGTGGCTGAGGACTCGGGTTCTCCTGCCTCTGCCACCCCCAACGACAACTCTGAGCAAACCACGCACCCTCCACATGCTCCTCCCGCCCTTTGGTGCGGTGCTGCCTGGATAAAACGTGCTGAGACCTAGAAGGGAGAGCCAGGGGTTCAATGCCAGTTGAGTGAGTCTGGCAGATCTCAGCACACTTCCCAGCAGACTCATTTCACATCAATGTCTTGCCAAGAAAACCGAAGACTTAGCAGTGCCAAAGGCTGAATCTCTCCCCCCTCCCTTCTACCAGCTCAAATGAAGAAAATCCCATAACCTGCGGGCCAGCCAGCTGTGACCAAGAGATGAAGAACACCCTCTGCTCTCTTCCACCTCTCTACCCTGTTTCTCCCAGACTTCATTCAGGAGAAGTGAGGAGAGCAGAAATCCCAGTGGATTTCTCATAGCTACCTCCGTCAGGACAGATCTCCAGCCAGATCCCCACTGCAGCTGCTGCAGTGGTTGCCATTCGGGAAGGAAGAGACTCTCTGCCTGTGACCAGCTCATGCTTTCCCAGCCCTCTATACGCTGGTCTTACCTTGACCTTTCTCCTTGGGAGCTCGAGTGACCCTGTGCAGCACACTGGCAAGGGGGGAAGGCAGATCCAAGAGGACACCTCCCCGTGTCCCCACTGTGCCTCACCTGCTGGGCCACCACACTGTAGACATCCTGGGGGACATTGCAGGGCATCAGATTGACGGAGATGGCGCCAATAAGGTCCCGGCCAAGAGCCGCATAGTGCTGCAGACCATTGCAAGAGCCATCCTGTGTGTGGGAAGACAGCAGGGTGGAAACAAGGTGTTAGCGTGTGGATGGAGCCCTGCTCATCCACCCCTGCTCACCAGCACGGATACACGTGGCTCAGCAGGTTATTGCCATTTCCCCCCCTCTCTTTGGACAGGTTTGCAGCTGATCTCCCAGCAGTGGCCAGGGCCACACCAGTTTCCATTTTCCTCCTGGCCAGTTTTCCTGTCTGGGTCTCATCGCTAACTACTGCTGCCTATGAGGTTTAAAAAAAGAAAACCTCACATCACACTCCCCCCTCCATGAATTTTCAAAGACATCAGAGCTCTGTGGAAACACTAAAAACAGAAAATTTGGAAAACAACAAATCTGTCTGGGATGCTAAAAGAAGCCCCAAGAGCCGGCACTCAAAACAACCTCAGAAAACCCAGGAGTGGGATCAGAGGCAGGTCAAGCCAAAGATCACTCAGCAAGCCACAGCTGACTCCGAGGCTCCAGCTAGGTGTGCTGCCCCTGCTCTGTGGCTGACGAAGACATCCTTCTGAGAGAAACCAGCTCCAACCCAGCCTTTCCCAAAGCTGCAGTTACAGAGGCATGCTGACCCATCTGTCACAGCAGCTCTCCAACAGCCCTCCTGAGACCGAGATCAGCTTGGATGAGATAGGCAGGACTTGAACCATGGCGTGGGAAGGTCCTGCTGTTCCCCAAACAGCACCAGCAGAAACACTTCTCACAGAAGGTGTGCTGCTGCTTTGGACCATCCCTGCTCCTCCTGTGCCTGGGCTCTGCCTGGTCAAAGGGAGCCTGCAGCTGCTGGCAGAATCAACCCTCCCCTCCTCTCCCCCTCCTCCCCACACCCTGCAGTGCAGCAAGTTGCAGAGCTGAGAACTGACAGGGCTCCGGCAGCCCTGCCGCGGCAGAAGAGCTACCTCTATTAACCAAGCACTGATGACTCAGGTGGAAAGAGACTGGGGTGCCCTCCAGAAGAAGCCCTTGCTTGAATTTCATTAATGGCACCCTCCACACACCCCCGACTGCTCTCTTGATCTTTTGTTGTCATAACAATATCAGTTTAGATGGTCTCATACATATTCCAGACCATCGCTACTGGCAGAATACACCCCGTTCTCCCCCCCCCAAGTCATTAGGGCCATCTGATCTTCTAACGAGATAAATGAGCAAACCCCTCTCACCAGGAAAACAATTAATCATTGTCTCCCATGCAGCAAGGGGATTTATGAATGCAGACAGACAGCTGGCTAGGCAGCAGCTGCAGAGAGCGCTGCGGATCTGCTGGGATGCAGCAGGGACAAAGGGCCGAGTGCTGGCTAACGGGAGTGGCTGCCTGGCTCCTCTCTCTGGCCAGGAAGGACAGATGCCTTTAGAGCAGCACCTGAGCGATTGCACTGGCCCCACTCGGAGCGTGGGCATGTCTGGGACCGAGCAGGGACAGGGCACATGGTGAATGACAGCCATGTCACTGAATGTGGGGGACAGATCAGCTCCGCCACCATGCCCTTCTTCAGAGGTCCAGACCTCCCATCTTTTGCTCCTGCAGAGCTGCTTGGCTCCAGCCTCAGAACAGGAGCAGAGCAAAGGCCCCCAAAGCCTCAGCACAGCCCCAAGCACTTCAGGTGGGAAGGTGCCGCCATGCACAACGCCACGTGCCACCCAGCCAGGGTCGGGCTGATTTCCAGTCCTGATCCTGTGCCTGGAGAAGGTAAGACTGGCCCAGCTCTCACCGTGCAGACAGCTGACGGCGATCTCCCAGACAGGCTCTGCTCCAGTGAAAGGAAGCAAAGCAGCACTTAACTGTACTGGCTCATTAACGGCTGCATGCAGCAGCAAATTACTGGAGTTCTCAAGCCAAGATGCCTGTAGACTGCCCTCCCATCCTTAAGAAAGCCTGGCCACATGGCGTAGCAAATGCGGCACTGGAGACCTGGCCTGAGCTTTCTGCCCTGCCCATTTTCCTCCCCCTGCTCAGCGACACGGGCCATGCGGATCTGCTGGGGCTCCAACCTGGTGAACCGGGAAGTGAGAGATGTAGGCTGCTGGATCCGGGGACCGCGAGGCTTTGGCGATTTCCATACAGCATGCCAAGGCTTGCCAGGGTTCGTCGGTGTTCATCCACCACTTCCTGCCCTGAGAAAACGAAAGCACACGCTGGTAGGAGCGGGTAGTGCTCTTGTGGTACCCCAAAGCAGAGGCAGAAGCCCCTGTGCTCTCAGGATATACTGGGCAAGGCATCTCCTCCCACCATGCCTCTATTTCCTTAATATTTCATTGTGTTTTCAGATAGAAATGTGTTATTTAGGAAACTCTGCAACACTTTGTTTGCCTTTTTCCTCTCAAAGCATTATTTTTCAAAGTGTTTTTGTTTCAAAATTGATTTGATTTCCATTTTATTTTACTTTCTAGAAGCTAGGCTAAATAAGAGGAATCGTTAAGTCTCCTCTGAAATTAAAGACAACAACTGATCCCTTTTTTGCTTAGCATATTTGGACAATTCCTATTTGGACTCCAACACAGAGGAACTTCCCTGCTTTTCAGTTCGGTCACTGAAAGGGAACCTCCCAACCTGCCTGGGGCTAGCTGCAGGCTCCCAGAGCCCACGCTATTCCCCCGCGGTTCAGGGTCCCACCACTCCACCCCAAGAGCAAGCAGAGCCCTGCCAGCCGTTCCCCACCTACCGTGAGCGGGTGGTCGGCTGAGTCCAGGATCTCCTCCATGATTTCATTGGCGTACTCCAGCCGCTCCTGCAAGGCATTCTTCTTCTTCAGCCCCGTGAGGTTAATGAGGTGAATCTTCAGCCAGTCAAGGCCCTTGGGCCCCAGCGGCCTTCCCTCTGCGAAAAGCAGGATGGCCCGGGTGACATCGTTACCGAGGTGGTTGAAATAAGGTGGGCAAGGGTAAGTCCTGCCTCGGAAGTCCATGTTGTGAGGAAACCAGAACACCTTGTCCCTGACGTAGTTGGCGATGGAGAGCTTATAGAGCGCATCCATGCGCAAGCTGTGCATTTCAGCTGTCTTCTTCTTGCACAGCAACAACTCGTGCTTCTGGGACTTGTTCCAGGTAGAGGAATTGCCGGGAGCCGGAGGAGGCCTGGGGGCCTCAGAGATGGGCGGTGGGATGTCCAGCTTCTCATTGCCTTTGTCATTGAAGATGGAGATGATGATATCCAGCACCGGCTGGTTAATCTTCCAGGCACAGTTGCCCAGCTGGTTCAGGGCATCCAGCACGGGGTGGAGGTTCACTGGAGGACACTGCTCCAGGAGCAGCTGGTGCTGGATGGCCCCATCCACAAAGCGCATCAACCTGGTGTCATTCAGGAGAAAGGCACCAAAGTGGGGGGAGGTCCAGGGTACCGGGGGGCACAGCATAGGTATGGCAGAGGAGTTAAAGGTCAGCAAGGTCTCTGCAGCATCTGACAGAATCTGGGAGAAGATGGGATGGGGCTTTATCAGCCCAACCTGGAGAAGAGAATCAGAGACGTGAAGGTCAGCAGTAGATGGTTAGGGCTGGAGTCTGGAATAGCATGTGGTCAGTCAGCCATTACATAACGATCACGCTAAGCACTGACACTGTCCGCAGAGAACCAGAGGCTCCTCTAAGCATCCCTGAGCAGGAAAGGCAGCGGGGAGGGAAGAGGGTCTTGCAAAGGCCCAGTTGCAATGAAGAGGTGACCTGCACAGTCCCAGAGCCCCCAGGACAAGGCTCACCTGCCAGCTGCTGCGGAAGGAGTAGACGTGGTAGAGGACGGGGATAAGCTTGGGCTCCAGGCGAGGATTGAGGATGTTCCTGGGCACCTTGACAGCCCGCACCAGGAGTTCCAGCATGTGCATGCCCAGGCGCATGAGGAGCATGTAAGGCCAGGTGCAGTCCTTCAAGTTCAGGGAAGGCCCAAAGCCTGCTTCTGCCACCAGCTTCTCCCAATATTCCCGTGGCAAGTACTCATCAGGCTGGGAGGTGGAAGGAGAAAAATCAGGTCAGCTGGAGGGCCCAGCCATGCTGCTCCCAGGGGGTTTGCTGGATGGGATCTAAGTACCTGGAACATGGCTCTGAGAAGGACCCTCCTGTCTCTGTGTCCCTGTGAGGTCCTCCCTGACAGGGGTATTTGGGGAAGGACTGCTGACGTGGCTGGGGCAAGCCCAACAGCGAGAACCTGTTTCTGCTGCAGGCCAGGACAGTGGCGCCGCAAAGCCCTTCCCCTTGCCACATCCCTATGCTGACACCCTGTCCCCACACCATCCTGACCCTCCCTCCCAGACTGCAGATCTGCCTCCGCCGCCCCGCCATGCACACACAGCTCTGGGAACGACCTGCTCATCCGGCCCTCAAGCTGCCCAGATTGATGGCCTTGGCCCCTTTCTCCCCTCCCATTCCTGCCCTGCAAAGCGCACCCACCTCAAGCCCCAGAGCTCTCCTGCACAGGATGCCTGGCTCCAAGGGATCAGTTCTGCTGATTTAAAACCTTCAGGATCAGAAATACCCACTGCTATGCCAGAACCGACCTGCCTGTTGCCACAGGGCAGGGGACCTGCCAAGTGCCAGATGGGGCCTTACTGGTTCTGCAGCAGCAGACTCCCAGAACGTGGACCTCGTGCTTGCGAGGAGGTGGACAAACTGCCGTGCCCTGTCTCTGCTCTGCAACCCGCAGGCCCCAGGACCCCCCTCTCCCAGGCATACCTACCTGGCTGTCCTTTGCCAGCAAATGGATGTAGTCCTCATAGACCTCCTGCACCTTCTCCAGCTGGCCGCTGCGCAGCTTCCTCTGGGTGATGTATCTGTTGTAGACTTTGGAGCCCAGCTCCCTGGCCAAGACAGCCAGGGATTCTCCTTGTGGAGAGAGGGTGTTGAGGATCTGAGAAAGGGGAAGGCAAAGAGGGTCTTAAGGAGGGAGGAACAGAAAGACGGAGCAGAGAGACAAGGCAGGAGTTAAAGCCCCTGTGGGGGGAGCATAGAAAGATGCCGATTCCCATGATGCTGAGCAGATGATGAGGAAGGAAACGTGGCCAGGACAGAGCAGGGGCTTCTCAGCACAGGGAGCAGACAGAACCTGCACCTAATAACCTGGGCAAACTTTGAGGCTCATGTTCTGATTCTGCTAGCCCGAGCAGGACATAAGTGCTTTGTGGCAGCCCTATGGCTGTCTGGGTGGCCTGGTTCCTGTGGCTCTGTGAGGGCAGGGCAGGGCCCTACCTGCAGCATGATGCCCACGTACTCCTCATCTGGCAGCAGGCACAGGTAGGGGTAGAGAATATTGTACCCCGACACCATCTTGAGCTTGGACATGCTGCGCTTCGACTTCTGCAGGGCCTGGAGGATGGAGTCATGCCACTGGGAACGAAGGGTGGCCAGCAGCTTGCGCTACACAGAAATGGAAGCAAGACAGTAATGCTGCGGTGAGAGAGTGTCACCAGGGAGCTGCCCCCCTCTTTAGGCCACTGACCCCTGCATCCAGGTCCTGAGGGCTGAACTGCCCCCTTCCCTCCAGCCGTGCAGCCCCCAGACTCCCTGAGCTTTACCATTTTAATGGCTTGCTGAGTCAGAGGTTTGGTTGACTCCACTGACTTGATGGTTACAGTGTTGTCTAGCTCCATCTCCAGCTGCTGCTGAAAGCGCTCCTGCAGCTCCTGCACAGAGAAATCCAGCTTGGGGTATGACACCATCTTTTCCTGCAACAAGAGTGAGATATTAAGTGCCCAAAGCCAGAGGAAGAGAAGACGTGCTCATTCTCCCAGCTTCCCCGCAAGAGGCATGTGGTACGAGTCCCTGCTGAAGGCACCTTTCTGGGGCCTCTGACTCCAGAGGTCTGAGGTCTCTGGCTGGCAAACCTCAGGGAGTCTGGAGTAACAGGCCTCTCCAGGGGCTGCTCTGTTCCTGTGTCATGGTCAAGCATCCCCCTGCCAGGCACCCCCTCCAGCGCACGAATGTCATCTCCAGCCCCCCTGCCAGCCCTCGGCTTCTCTCTTCCTCTGTAAGGCTGTTGGTAAGGCTATTCACTTCATCGGAACAAGGAGCTGCCTGATGACTTGCGTGGGCTATTGAGCAGAAATGGGGCTAAGAAGTTCTTCCCATATTACAGTCCTGGGCTGGACCTGAGGATACCTATGAACACCACTTGGCCAACTCCAACACCTCTCCGAGCTGCAGAGACATCCCTGAGCTCTATGGCTTACTTTGGAGTAGAAGTCGTGGAGCAGAGAAGACTTGCAGGTCTGGAGGTGGGGCGGAGGGGGCAGCTGGTAGTTGGGCTGGACAATCCTGATGGCCCTCAGCACCTTCTCCTTCTCATCTTCCTCAAACAGGCACTTTTGGAAGAGCTCATCCACGTGGAAGCCATCGTTCTTCAGCTTCTGCACGCATCTAAGAGGAGCAGATAAGATAGTCTTAATCTATCACAGGGGACTGTGCATGTTGGACAGAAATCAGCACATAATGAGCCAGGGAACAAAGTTTTTAAACAGAAGACTAAGCATGGAGAAGAGGAGACAGATGGGGGTGACCCCTTTTGAGGATCCAAGAGCCTTGACTGTAGCAGGCTCTTCCTTCCTCACTTGTGCCCTCAACAGCATCACCCAGACCCACGTGAGACACACTACAGGACAAGGAGCCACCCCTCCCAAATCCCTGGCAGCCACAAAAGCAAAACCTTCTCCCAAAGCAGGGCTTGGGGGCTGGCACCCACTAAGAATTAGCTCTGAGCATAGGGTAGGAGACTGATACATGGCTCCAGGGCATTCCAGGAGGGCTGGTGGGGCCTCCCCAAGCCGGCTGGCTCCCAGCAGCTTTCCTCTGTGCCACGCTTCATGCCACGGCAGCTGCAGGAGGGTGCAACCTCTCACACTCGTTGGAAAGGCTCTGACAGCCTTGGGGAGCGGGATGCTTGGGGAGCATCCCATGGACTTGCCCTGGGATGCCTCTTCCCTTCTCCCGCATGCTCCTCAAAGCACGCTCCACACAGCAACCACTGAAAGCCTTGCAGCAACTTGTGCCTGACCACACCAATGTCTGCCCAGCCCCAGAAAGGGGAAGAACAGTGCAGAAATGGGCATAACCAGGAAACCCACAGAAGACAGATGCCTCAGTCCACCAAGAGCATGACTGCCGGGCAGCCTGGCAGCAGGATGCTGTCCTGCAGGAACACGGGAGCTCTCCCTGCCCTCCACACAGAGCCAGGAGACATCCCTCAGGGCTGCAGGAGCTGCTGGGGTGGGAGCTGCCTCCAGAGCACAGCCCGTCCCGACAAGGTCACCCGCCTCAGGTTACAGCGATCAATTATCCACCCCTCCAGCCTGCACCTCTGCTGAGCAGGCAGCTTTCACCCTCACATTCAGGTGGGGAGACTGAACTCCGCTGCTGTTGTGAGACTGAGCAAAAAGATGCAGGTTCCTTCACCCTCAAATAACCCTGCTCTCCTTTCCAGCCCGAGGCAGCAGAAGGGAACCCATGGGGCTGGTCACACCTTGGGCAAAGGGGCAGGGGACTGTGGTTCATGCACCGAGCCTGAGAGCCAGGGCACAGGAGCACGGCTTGCAGGGCTGCAGCAGGAACAGCCTGAGCACCGGGAGCAGCCGCAGTGCCTGCGAGGAAGCTCTCTTCCCTGCAGCCCCCATTGCTGCCAGGGACCAGAATCCCCTGCACGTGCCAAGATCTCCCACTCCCCAGCAAGGATGCTGCGAGCCTGCATCGTCCTGGCTCTGCCAGGCTGGAGCCGGGATCCAGGGCGCAGCAGAGCCCAGAGCCCCACCTGCCGACTGGCCCAGCCCGCGCTGCATGACACTGGAGGGAGGACAGGCGGACCCGGGTGACAGCAGCACCAGCCAGGCCCCCATCAGCCACAGAAAGCAAAACGGGCAGGAGGGAGCCCCTGGCAGCTTTGGGAAAGCATTAAGAGCCCAAGGGGTGACAAACAGTGCCCTCAGCCAGAACTGCAACACACTGTGAATCCTGCTGCTACTTGCGGCCCAGCTGCATTTCGGTACATTTGGGAGCAGGCAGGAGCTTTGGTGAGGAACAGCTCTACACCTCTGCAGAGCCACTCTCCCCGAAAACTACCCCACAGCAGCCCAGTTAAAACAAGCAACTCCCACCTTATACCCTCAAAGGGACCCTGCAGTCTGGGAGCAGAGCAAGAAACAAGCCCCACCTTGCCTGCTCCCAGCACGGGCTCAGTGCTCCAGGCCATGCCGCTGCCGTGTCCAACTGGGAGAGCACATTTAGGAGAGGAAGGGAAACAAGAGCTCGTACCCACACACAACAGAAACAGTTGTGGGGAAACACGCATGCCCTGGTGAGGCTTGGGGTTGACAAATCCGTGCAGGTGTGCTATAAACATCTGCCTATAGACAGCCCTACAGGTGTACTGCTGTATTGACACAACACCCACACACCCAGGCAGGAAACTCAATGCCAGTCACTTCTAAATCAGCTGACTGGAAAACATTCACTCAGAGGCATCTAGAACTTGTTAGCCAGCCAAAGGACACACGAGGCCAGTGATAAATCCCTGAACCACCGAAGGGTGTTTGTGCAGCATTAGCAGATCACCAGAAAGCTTTCTCCACCCTCTGGCAAGGCAGCTGGCTGTGCTACCAGACCCAAGCACTGCCCCTTGACCCAGCCTGCCAGGATCTCACAGGGCTCCTTCAGCTCCTCGCTTTGGGTCTGACACTTATTTTCCCCATTATGCTCCATGAAATCCATCTGAATCTCCTGATCATGCTCCTCCAGAGAGCTGGCACCCTGCAAAAGCAGCTGTTGGCTGAGCCTACCAGGAAAGGCAAACTCCACGGAGGTGCTGTAAAAACAAATGGAGAAGCCATTCCTACTGGACAGTGAAGGAGGGGCCAGCAGGAGAGAGATGCCCAGGATGGCTCCAGAACCAAGGAGTACCTGACTGCAGAGAGGCTGCTCCCAGCCCAGGGAGCTGCTCTGCGAGCTCTGGGGGGAGCAGACGCAGCTCTGGCCAGAAGCAAGGTTGTTCTCACCTCCTACATCTCCTTTCTCCGCAAGATCTCAGACAAACCCCCTAGCAGCTCGGGGTGGCGAGGAGGGCCCACTGCAGGAGCCCTGCCTGCCCCTAAATCTGGCCACAAGAAGTGGATCAGAGCATCTAGAGGTGCACGCAGCAGGGGCAGGTCTTCCCGACCCCAGGCCAGTGCATCTCCTCCCCAGTGTGAGCTCCCAGTTCTCCCAGCACAGTGGCAGGCTATGGAGATGCTTCCCCGGGGCTCAGTGGCACCCTGCAGCAGGTGAAGTGCGTTACCTCTGGACAGCTTTGGTGGACGACTGGTTCCGGCCCATGCACTCCAGCGCTGCTGCATAGGAGTCCAGGCTGGGCCGGAGGCCGATGGACTCCAGCATGGAAAACAGCCGGTTGATGCGCTGCAAGCAGCCCTGCGGATGAGAAGGGAAGGGGGCTGAGGACACAGACACCAGCAGCCCCAAATCACAGCTTCACGCCCCTCTGCTCCTGTTCAAATTTAGCCATGCCTGTCCTACCCCATCCCCTTCTTCCTTTCAAAGCCACCTCACAGGGATCAGTGGCCTCCTATCAGCTTCGCCCCTCTCAGCAGAAGCCAAGCCCTCCTTGAGCACTTGCTGAAGACAGACGTGACAAATGCGGATAAAACAGTGACCACCCCTTCTATAAGTGTGAGGCTCTCCCTCCTGAGCCAGCCCCACTCTCCCCCTCGGCCACCCAGAAAAACTGACAGCCAGACCAGGGCAGCAGCCCCCAGCTCGGTACCTTTCTTGCCCAGCTACGCATCACGACGTTGTATGCATTGACATTCAAAAGCCTTCTCTTCACAGGGGAGCTGTGATGCAAGAAAAGGAACCTCTCAGCCTCCTCTGGCTGCTGCAAGAAGAGGAAGCATTCGAGGTTGGACTGGATGGTCTGCTGCAGGATCTTGTACTGGTTGCTGTCCTTGTCCTCCAGTACCCTCTGAAGCCTCTGCGCCTTTGCACCCTCCTTCACCGCTGCCACCCTGGGCTTGCCGCGGGCGTAGACACCATGGAGGCCAGCGTGGCTCTGGCTCCAGGCAGCAGCCACTTTAGCCTTTGGGGTCTTCTGGCTCTTCTTGGCTTTAGCTTTGGTCTTCGCCTTGCCCTTTGGTTTGGCCTTGGCCTGCCCCTCCAGAGCCAGCTGGGAGGCAGCGATGGATAACTTCCGCTCCACCTTCAGCTGCCGGATGTACATCTCCTTCTTCAACTTCTCGACCCAGCTGCTGGGCCGGGCTGGGCTCTCATCCCTTCCCCTGGGAGCAGGTTGCTCCTCCGTGGGGGCGGGAGCCACCACTTTCTGCAGCGGGTCCTGGTACTTGTCATTCCCCAGTGGGGCCAGGTCCACCTTGTTGACCGTCACCTCCGGGATGTTACTGGCTTGGAGCTGCTTCACTCGAGCTTTCAGCACTGCCGGGAAACACACAGCCAGGGAGAGGTGAAGGGATGCAGGGCACAGCAGAAGGTTGTGTCCTACCCCAGGGCCTCGCCTCTGGGAGTGCCCAGGAACATGCTCAGGAAAAGAGGGTCCGCACACAGACTTCTTTCCTCCTTGGCCAGCCCTCCTCCCAGCAATCAGCTGCCTTGACCACTGTCTTTCTGGGATCCACCCATATGCTGTGGCCCACCCCAGCATCCTGGGGAACCCAACAATGTCACTGCAAGGGAAAAAGCACCAGCTCACGCTTGTCTAACCTGCTGCCTGGTCACTTCACTGGGCCTCTCTCCAAGGACCTCCTGCCCTCAGCTCACCCAGGCAGAGAGCCCAAAGCCAGAGCACAGGCCAGGCCAGTCTGCAGGGCCTTTGCACGCCCTGGAGGGACTCTTCTACCATCCCTTAGGACTACCCTGCGTTTTACAGCAGCTCAGTGCTCCCTGTGGGTAGAGTGGGCCTCCAGGTCCTTGGGACAGGACAGAACTTGCTCAGGGAGGCCAGCAAGTCCATGGGAAGCCCCACATCCTTGTCCAGGCTACAAGTGTTTCCAGCCTCAAATATGTTCTTTATGGCTACACAGCACGGGAAGACTCCTAGAAAACCTCCCGGATACTGAGCAAGGGAAACACCTGCAGCTCTCCCAGCCCTCCCTGACTCACCTTCCAGCAGCTCCATCCTCTCGCAGGTAGCATTTCTCCTCGCCTTCTCCTTGGCGCTGGCGGAGGAGTAGTTCCTGAGAACACTCCATGGGATCCCTGCAGCCGAAAGACACAAAGACCGGGAGGTCAGAGGAGGCTTCACCCCTTACACCACTCACTGCCCCACAGCCCTGCCCCACACCACGGCTGGGCCCCAGTGAGGGCGCAGAGAGGAGAGGGCGAGTGGCGTTTCTCAGCTCAGCTTGCCGGTCCCAGCAACCTCAGCAGCAGTGCCACAGAGGGGCGGGGGGGGCAGCTCTGCGCCAGCAAGTGACAGGGACACCCCCCTTGCCCCCTGGCCCTAATGTCTTGAAGGGAACATGACCCCAGGGATGCCACAAACCCCAGCTCTGCTGCACGGGGTGACAAGGCCCCCGCAACCCCCAGAGCGGGCAGACTCGATCCCACAGCAGGAACAGGACCCCAGAGACCCCCCCGTTTCTATCCCTGGAGAATGACGACGCCTCAGGACACCCACAGCCCCCATCGCTGCCCCTGGGGGGGGGGGCGGCTCATGACGCAAAACGACCCTCATAGCCCCCAGCTCTGTCCCAGTGCAGGGTTCGGGACGCCAGGCACCCCCACATCCCCCAGCTCTGTCCTGGGGGGATGCCCAGGACCACAGGGACCCCGCAGCCCCAGCTCCGTCCCCACGGTCGGGGTCCGGCCTCCGGGACCCCCCAGCCCCAGCTCCGTCCCCGGGGGCCGAGGGGCAGGACCCCAGGGGCCTCCCCGCTCCACCCCCTCGGGACCCCGCGGCC